>JAJMAU010000014.1:0-365200 GCA_030565025.1 Schwanniomyces yamadae | reverse complement strand
GAGAAGCCGAAGCTGATGCTGATGCTGATGCTTCCACCCATCTTTTAAAATCGAGAGTATTCCAACCAATTAATAAGAGAGAAGCCGAAGCTGATGCTGATGCTGATGCTTCCACCCATCTTTTAAAATCGAGAGTATTCCAACCAATTAATAAGAGAGAAGCTGATGCTGATGCTGATGCTTCCACTCATCTTTTAAAATCGAGAGTATTCCAACCAATTAATAAGAGAGAAGCCGAAGCTGATGCTGATGCTGATGCTTCTACCCATCTTTTAAAATCGAGAGTATTCCAACCAATTAATAAGAGAGAAGCCGAAGCCGATGCTGATGCTGATGCTTCCACCCATCTTTTAAAATCGAGAGTATTCCAACCAATTAATAAGAGAGAAGCCGAAGCCGACGCTGATGCTGATGCTTCTACCCATCTTTTAAAATCGAGAGTATTCCAACCAATTAATAAGAGAGAAGCCGAAGCCGAAGCTGATGCTGATGCTTCCACCCATCTTTTAAAATCGAGAGTATTCCAACCAATTAATAAGAGAGAAGCCGAAGCCGACGCTGATGCTGATGCTTCTACCCATCTTTTAAAATCGAGAGTATTCCAACCAATTAATAAGAGAGAAGCCGAAGCTGATGCTGATGCTGATGCTTCTACCCACCTTTTAAAATCGAGAGTATTCCAACCAATTCTTTAGCACTTTACTTTTCTATCTCTCGCTAATTTTTATAGTTTTTCCTGACAGCTTTATTTGAGTAATATCATCTTATTTTATTTGTTTCTTAAATATTTTAGCTATTTACAATAATTTTCAAAATAGTTGTTTACTATACCAAGAAACAGTAAATGTATTTATAACTCTCAAATCGAAATCTCCATATACATTTCAAAAAATGACCAATAATTATTCAATTAAAAATAATTTAAAAGTTATTCTATATATGTATTTAAAGTAAATAATTAAACATTCATATCTCAGAGTGTGATGATCTATGTTAAGTTGTGAAAATTTATTAATTGCAGCTAAGGATGCAAAGCAATTTTGTGTGACAAAATATTCCGATTATTCCTGTAAAATACGTTAACTAAGATGCTGATAAAACAGGCATCCTAATTGCTTAATGAAATAAATCTATAATTAATTATCAATGACTGATCGTCTTAAACCAAGAAAGGTAATACATAATATAACATCCTTTGGAACCAACATTGGAACCAATATTAAGGATCACATTGTTCACAACAAAGAGTACAGTATGGATGATGAATTAATTTCACATTATGAGCATGATATTAAGGTGGCAAGAAAAGCATTAAAATATGTTCTGCATCAAACATCCAAATTGGCAACTTCATATTGGCCACATTTTTTCAATTCTACAATCAAGTCCACCCAACTTTTTATAGACCTAATTGGGGGGAACTCTTTGCAATTCAAAGGAATTGAAGAATACTATCACGAGTTTGATAAAATTCAAGCTGAACTAGAAATACCAATGGTACATCCCAAGGAAAGACAATTCACAATAGATAGCATCAACCATGAATTGTATAATTTTTTAACATCTATGGAACAATTGAAAATAAAAATAAGCGGAGAGTGGGATATTCGTGCCCAATCTACAAAACTTAGAGTAGTTGAAATGAACCAGTTCTTAGATAATATTTTGAAGTTGGCCAAGAAGAGAAATAAAAAGCAAAAAGAATTTCATAAAATTGAGTCAAAGATTGATAAATTGATTAAAAAATCTGGCGTATTGAGTGATAAAGAGAGTTCTGAATTAAATTTATTTGAACAAAAATTGAAGGATGTCAGGTCAATTTATTCAAAATTGGATGAGAAGTTAAAATCAATTCTTCCTCATTCTATGTCTCTTCTTGATGAATTTGTGGAGAAAATGACCAAGTCACTAATATGCTACTTAGAAGAGACATACAATGAAATCAATAATTATTTAATTTATTATTCCAAATTCCATGGATATTTTAATCCAGATAGTGACGACGGAATTTATTCATACAATCGTATTATTGAGCAATGGGAATCAAATTTTACTGCTTCCAAGATTCAAATCGAGTCATCAATCTCTTTTATAGTTGAGAGAGATTCCGATAAACTTGAAAAAGATATTGATGATGAAGAACATTCATCTCGTACGAATAAATTGTGGAAAATGGCAAATAAGAAACTCACAAAGAATGGACATAATTTAAAAACAGAGGATCATGTAAATGGAATGTTTAGTGACTATATGTTGGCAGACCAATTGGATTCATATGAAAAATATGCCAATAACAGCTACAATAGATCTTCAACATATCATCCCTCCAAGAAAGTTGATATCAATGATATTATTCCTCCTACCACGGCTTCGATAGCAGGGCCGCCTTTGCCACCAAGGGAAAATACCGCTTACAAAAATACTTTTAACTCATCAACTTCAAATCCACCCAAATATGTACCTATCCAACAAGATCAATTTTTCATGAATGATCTTAATGATACACCAACGGATGAATATGATTCTGAAAGTGATTCTATTTTATCTGATACTTCTGCATCTATCTCGTCAACGTCCAGCAACTTTGAGTTGGGCAATAGTTCTCCCGAAGCTTTAAACCATAATTTGATAAAGTTTTACAATTCATCTAAGAATCAAATACAGAAAGCTCCAATGACTGCTTCTATTGAAGATCTTACCATAAAATTGAAAAGTGTAAATTTATTTGACGAAACAAGTTCGAAAACGTATATACTTGATAGGTTTCAGGAGTTTTTTCAAAGTTTGGAAAACTCCCATCCGACAAATAGAAAAAAATTAAAAGCTAAGTACACTTTTAATGGTGTTGAAGTGGGTGACCTATCTTTCAAGGAAGGTGATATCATTGAAGTTCTACTTGACTTTCAAAGTATTGATATTTTATATAACAAGAGCCATAAAAATTGGTTTGTTGGAATAGCACGTTCAAATAATGACAAGGTTAGAATTGGATTTGCTCCTAGCAATTATTTCTGATTGAACATATATATAAAATAAATAGTTAATACCTTAATCAATTTCATCATCAAGAAGATCAAATAAAGAGCCTAAAACTTTCTCAGGTTCAACCCTAATTCCGCTATGGAAAAAATCACTAGTTGCAAAAAATTTCAAGTTTCCATTTTCTTCAAATACCTCTCTTTTCACTTTTCTAGTGAGATCAAAATCAACATATTGATCATAAACATAAGCAGCAGCAACGATGGGAACCCTTTTCCATGAAATAGACCTTAAAATATTAACATCATATAAGGCAGACCATTTCTTTTCAGCATGCAATGCATATGCTAAATTCTTGAATTCCCTTAATTCAGCATAATCGTCGAACATGGACTTATAAACCATTTCACCAGTGAAAAAAATTGGCACTTGAGAGTTAGAAGAATACGTAAAATTCTTATTTACCTTACTTCTTAACCTATTAGCACTCCAGTTTGAAGCTTCAAGGTTAGGGTTGTTACCGTCCAAATAGATAGCTTCTTGAAATAATGCATATATTATGTTGGTATCAAAACTCATGGCGTTTTGTATAGTGTTCAAGGTTTGATAAGTTGGATAGCCATAAGATTCTAAATCATAATCAAATTTGAAAACTACTTGATGTATTGAATCGGTACCACCATTTCCACCAAAGTTTAAACCAAGCTGCTGAAACCTTTCGACACTTAAACATCCACCGTTAGGTAATAATGGCTTATTAATATCTAAATAATCTAATATTCTCCGAACTTTAGAGATATCCTGAGGATATTTGTCATAGTAATGAATGTTACGCTCTTTAGTTCTCTCATAAGTAGCCAGATAAACGTCATCAGGACCATGATTTACAGGTGGAACACCGCCAGTGAGCAAAACTTCCTTCAAAGAGTCTGGATATTTTGAAAGATAAGTGAAAGAGCAAAATCCTCCATAGGACTGACCTAAAAGCGACCATTTATTGTCTCCCAAAATCGCCTTACGAATCCTTTCGAAATCTTCCACAATGGAATCAGCTCTAAAATTCAAGATAAACTGGAGCTGTTTTTGGGTATGCGATTCATCATCTGAATCAGAATTCTTTGGAACCATTTTATTAAAGGTCTCTACTTCTAATGGGGTACTCAATCCAGTTCCTCTTTGATCGATATAAAGTACTTGATAGCCTCTATCTAGCAAAACTTTGGTGAAGCCAGAATTCGATAATGGGACTGAACATGGAAACCCAGGCCCTCCTTGAAGGTAAGCGATAACCTTCGGTTTCTTTGGAAGGACCAATTCATTCCATAAGTTCTTAGTCGAGTGCAATTCTTGATCATATTTTTGCGTCAAATTGGCTACTACAGCAATAAACTTGTTATTATTTTCATAGTAAGAAAGAGGTAAGACGAAACGCAACCTTTGATTAATAATGCCTTTGGATTTAAAGCAGTCGATTATTTCATACATCATCATGGCTTATATATCTCTAATTTCAATTTCTTTTGAATAGTCTAAAAAAGCTTATCTGTATTTTTGAGAAGTAGTAAAACTGTAAAACAATATTACAGATTATAATCAAAAGCTTTCGCGCTAATGAAGACGCGTAAACAAGTAGTTTTTGATCTAATAAATATTTAACATATATCTTCAGTGGATATCGTTTTACAGAATTTCCAAATTAAATGACTGCTGCGGTTACTGAAGGTGGAACTAGCGGTCTAAAGTTCAGAAAATCAATTATTTCTACAGTTAAAGAACCTATCTCTACAAAAGAATTACTTGTCAGATTGAGAAGTCTAAGTGATGAATTATCTGTAGTGGACCAAGATAGCGCAGATTCGAAATCATTTAAGAAAATTCAATCAGATTTAGTCAACAAAAAGTTACTCAACCATGTTAATATAGGCGTTCAATCATACGTGTGTTGTTGTATTTCAGATATCCTTAGAATTAACGCACCGAATGCACCTTTTACAGCATCGGAGTTATCACAAATTTTCAAGGCTTTCTTTAGACAATTTAGGAAATTATCAGATCAGGAAAATCCTTACTTTCATCAGCAATGCTATTTATTAAAGAGGCTAGCCGAAGTGAGGTCGATTATTCTCATTACTGATTTACCTGATGCAGAGAATCTTATTGATTTAATATTCGACACATTCTATGATTTGTCTAACAGAGACTTTCCAAAGAAGTTGGAAACATTGATTTCAGATGTTCTTTCAGAGATTATTTCAGAATCTGAAATCATTCCAACTAAAGTTTTGCGAATAATTTTAGATAAGTTTCAACTGGAATCTTTAGAGTCGATTTCAGCAGCTTCAGGGAGTAAATCGAATATTTACAATCCAGCATTGAATTTTTCTATTCTCATATGTGAAGCAAACTTAGATAGGATGTCTCGTCTAGTTGCGCAATACTTTTCAGAACAATTATATGAAAGTAGTAACCGAGTTGATTTAGGCAACGATGAGAAGAATACTAATATTACGAAACAAGATAAACAGCAGCACGATAGAGCTCTTACTACCTTAAGTAAAATACATCGATTATCAGTTCAGATTTGGAAGTATATTCCAGAATTGCTTTCTTCCGTGATGGGCTTAATTGATGACGAACTTAATGCGGATGATGAAAATATTAGAATTCTCTCTACTGAAACAATTGGTAAGATAGTTGGTAGTTCAAATTTGGCTTCAACTTCATACACTACAAAAGTTAATTTTGTTATAACCCATAAAGAAGTATGGAATAACTGGCTAAAAAAGACCACAGATGTTTCACCTAAAGTGCGTCGAAAATGGATTGAGCAATTTGCTAATATTATCAACTCATCAAATTCCTCAACCTCTGAAATAAATGGGTCTTTAAGCAAATGCTTATATAAATGCTTGCTAGATACGGATGAAAAAGTGAGATTGGCTGCTTGTAAAACAATTCAAGATATTCCATTTGAGAGCTTCTCAAATAAGGTTTGCAGTAAAGAAATAATGATAACACTATCTCATTTAACTCGTGAGAAAAATATTGAAATCAGGAATCAAGCTATAAAGATTTTTGGTAATCTCTACGATTGTACCGTCAAGGCTTTGGCTAACTGTCAAGTCGTTAATTTTGGTAATCATGACGAAAAAGAAAGTCAAGAATTACAGAAATTAATTCTTGAAAGTATTCCAAATCAAATATTGTCATTGGTTTATATCAACGATAGAAATATAAATTCTCTAGTTGATCTTTGTATATTTGAGAAGTTATTGCCTGTTGCTGAAAATAATTCTATCAAAAGAGTGAGTAGATTGCTCAGTTTCTATCGTTACTTGGATGAAAAGGGGAAAAAATCTTTTATTGCAATGAATAAAAGACAACAGCAGGTAGCTAAGGTACTACAAACGTTTATCGGAGTCTCTGAGAATTATAATAAAATCAAAAACGTAACTGAAAATAAAGAGAACTCTGATGCAACAATTTCAAGCTTTGATAAAAATTATGAACTGGAGGACAAACAATCGCTTCTATTAAAAATTGATAAAATTATTAAGTGGATATGTGTCTCTTTTCCTGACGGGTTAAACACTTATGCTTGCTTTGAGAGGTTTTTAAAATTGAATAAGGCAAGATATTTTCATTTATTGAAGATTTGCATATCCCCTGAATCAGATTATAACACTGTAAGAAATTCAATGAAAGAACTTTTAACCAAATTAAGCGATTCAAAGAACATACGATTAGAAGATGATCGTTCCCATATTTCTTCTTCCGACATGGTTGCAAACTTTAAACTTTTATTATTAAGGTCATCTGTTCTTTTATATAATAAGTCAAATGTTGTGGAGCTAATAAATTATTCTAAAGATCTTAGACATGAGCTGAATGCGGTGTCTAATGAAATTCTTGAGCATATTTCAGTCACTATTCCTGAAGTCTTCAAATTTCACATAAAGGCTTTGACTAAATTGATTGTTGACTACGGAAATAATGAAGATGAAAATGAACGAAATTTTGTAGCTCAAACGAATAACTTAAAAACCATTTTTCATTTCATAAAGAAATTCCTGGATTTGTATCCATCTGATATAAATTTCACAGAAGCTTTAAAATCAATATCAATATACGGAACTCCACAAGAAGCGAGATATGCGATGAAAATATTAGGCCTAAGTGATAAAAAAGAACTTTATTGTTCAGCCATTCTCAATTCCATTTATCCTTTAAATTTAGAACATAAAAACTTTGTTTCGCATCTTTCAACTATAGCACAAATTTATTTGATAGACCCCGTATCAATGGAGGATAAATCCAGCGAACTTACTTCATTACTAATTAAGGAAATATTTTTAAGAAACAGATCAATTGACAGGAATTCTACCGAAAATGAAAATGAATGGCTTACTGACTTCGATTTAGACAGGAATTTTGAAAAACATGCAACATTATATGAAAAAATTTTGGCAATGAGAATCTTAATTAACAAGTTAAGAGCATTTGAACAGAATGGTAAGAATTTAAATGATCATGAAAAGGAAGAATTATCTGAACAAGCCCAACCAATATTTAAATTGTTAGTATCTTTTATTGGAAACAGAGGTGAGATAATAAATAAGAAATTACCTACTTGGCCAACTCCAGAAGTTTACAAGCTGAAGCTTAGGCTTACTGCTGGATATTTCATATTAAAATTAGCCAAGTACCCTGTATTTAATGAGATGATTTTTTCTACCACTTTAAGAAGATTGACATTTTTATTGACCGATTCAAATATTCATGTAAGGTCTGAGTTTATGGCTAAATTGCAAAAGTCTTTGATTAATGATTCAATTTCGGAAAGATTTTTACTGATAGTTTTCTTTTGTGCCTCAGAAGATTCACCTGAATTGAAGAATAGCTCTATAATGTGGATTAAATCATTACATAAAAGACGGGAAGCAAAAAATAATATCAACCTTGAAAAATCTTTAGTTAGAATAATTCATATTCTTGCCCATCACGAGCAATTTATTGCTCTAGTTGAGGAGGAAGAGTCGAATGAAAACTTACTTCTAGCATACAGTTATGCCCTGAAGTTTATCATTTTCTTTATAACATTGGTTGCAAAGGTAGAAAACATTTCCTTGTTATACTACTTTGCAAGTCGGGTTAAACAACATAGAGATGCAACTTTACCTGCTGAGCTTTATCAGGCTGATACGGTACCAAAGGAAGCATTGAATTTGTACAGAATATCGGAATTGTCTCAGTTAATTATAAAGGAATATAGCGATCTGAAGAATTGGCCAATGCAAACCTGGCCTGGCAAACTTAAATTGCCCAGCGATATATATGTCCAAATGGAAAGTGCAAAAGAAGTTCAGAATGTAATAACAAGTGTTTTCATCCCAGATGCTATTCAAATTGAATTGAGTAAGTCTATTAAAAAGAGATTTGCTAAAGGGCATAAGAAAACGAGTGAAATGAATGTGGGAGATCAAAAAATCAAAAAAAATGTTATAAGGGCACCTACATCAGCAGTAAGTAAGAGAAAAAAGAATTCAAGACTTTCCAATTCGAAAAAGAAACCCAAACATATTGCTATCGATATTACTGAACCTACTAGGAAGAGTTCGAGGCAAATGAAAAAAATCAATTATGTCGAAGAACAAGACTCAGAAAGCGAGACATCTGCAAGTGAGAGTTACTCAGATTAATTTTTTCACTTTATATATAGCTAATATTTAAGACTCCATTTCCTTAATGGATTCGACTCTATTATTATGAAGCCAATCTTCACCCAATATTAATAGCCTAGCTGCTGCAGGGAATTTAAGATCTGCAACACTAGTAGTCCAATTTATTGCTAGTACTTGTAGTAATTTAACACTTTGTTTTCCAAACCTTTGTAAAAAATATTTCGCACATGCTTCCCACCAGTTGCTAGCAATAGTGAAATGGGTATTCGTGAGAAGATTTCGCCCTATATTCAATAACCTAGCAAGAAATTTCCAAGAGGATTCAAAAGAATATTGAGGCAATTGCTTAAAATCGGTGACCCTAGTCATTACTGACCATACTGTACAAATTCCAGAAACCCGTTCATCATATTTCACTTCATCTTCCCATTTATTATCTCTTCTCTTCCATCCCATTCTTAGTCTACCTTCTTCTGAATCAATCGAACATGTATAACCTAAGATAAAAGGGCATTTCTTTATGAACCTAGCCGTGAGAAAGTATTCAAATTCCAGAAATGTATTGAGTAAACGGCACGCTAATTTTGCTAAAGGCAAAGCTGCGGCGGGTTGAACAATCACCTCAGTTTCAGCTTGATCAATAATAGCTTTCGCTATGAAGTTTAAAATCCACTCATATGCCAATTTGTCGGCATTTTTAGCCATATTTACGAGTTCGATTACCTCCACGCTAATTTTATTCAATTGAAAGACTGAATTTGATAACTGGCCAAATTTGGGATTGATTTTTCTTTTCAATTGGTTTACTGATTTTTTCAAATCTTTGTTTTCATTTAAACGTAAAACGACATTTTCCTTTATGCTTTGTATATCTTTTTTGTACTTAAAAAATTCCGCTTCGATCTTTTCGAAGCTAGAGGAAATTTGCTCTTCCTGTAATTTCTCCCTCTTAGCTTTCTCTTCAACTAATTTATGCTTTTTGAATGCTTCCTCTTTTTCCCTTATAAGTCGTTTTTCTTCCTCCTCTTTATCTTTAGCCAATTTTTTTATCATGTCTTCTTGTTCCTTTTTCTCTTTCTCTTGTTGTTGTTTAAGCTTGCGTTCATTCTCCTCTTTTCTCTTTTGTTCTTCTATTAACTTTTTCTGACGTTCTTCTTCTATCTTCTTTCTTCTCTCAAGTTCTTGTCTTTTCTTTTCCTCTTCTTCTTCTATCAAAGCTTCAACTTCTCTTGATTGTATCCTTAATTTTTGATTGAACTCATTAATTACTGTGTTTATGTTCAAATTCCTATTTTGTCTTCGCTGTTTATAATATTGATTTAGAGAGCTATAATTTTTAAGATCTTTTTCTATTTTATCTCTGCAGATCTCATTTGCATAATGGTCTAATGTCTTTTGGAATGATTTAAGTTGTAGATGGAAGTCTTCTTGATGTTTAATTGGTTTTATATCTTCGATATACTGCAAAAGTGAAGAATTGGAATTGTTCAAGTACTCTTGATGCGCATGAAACGGCATCTGATAGCTTTCAACCTCTACTACAAAGTCTTGGGGTATTCCAAATCTCATATTGCCTTTAGTACAATTATGCTTGACAATTAACGTATTTTCTATTTATTTGAGGTCTCATCTTTACTCACTTCGGTTTTTCGATTGTGTAATTTTTGGCACGGTATGTTGAGACTAATATTGAAATTTTTCAATGAAAAAATGAAGTGAGACTAGTAAAGTTGAATAGAAGATAGACACAATAGAAATTATGAATAAGCAGTTTGTTAGGTCCTTCTCTGGCACAGAATTACGTTTAAAAGCTGGTTATTCTTCAGTTAAGCCTGTTCATCATCTTGTTGAAATCAACAAAGCAGCATTAAAACCAAATTACAGAGACTTACTAATTCCAAAAGATGATATAAGATCTGTGGGATTCAAGCCAACCGAAATATCACAAGATAGATTATCGGAATACTATGAAAATGTTTTAAAGTCTGATTTATTGTTGCATAATTATGAACATGGTGCCGAAACCATATTGGGTAACAAAAGAAGATCATGGGGTACTGATTCTCCATATAAGTTATATCGTAATTTGAAGAAACCAAAAGGTCTTAGCCGTGCCACTAGAGATATTCATCCAATAACACATACAAACATTCCTGAGTTGACTTCTATCAGTATTAATGCTTATAATTCTGATGCTTTAGAAACATCTTGGTTGAACATATCTACCAGATTACAACTTGCACAAATTACTAATGTGAAAGCCAAACAAATTTACAATAAATCAAATATTTTACCATGGAAATGTAGGGTTGGTAGACCTTGTGGTGCTAAATCCGAATTGACAGGAAGAGATATGACCCAGTTTGTAACTACATTGACTGAGCTTGTATTACCAAGAGTTAGAACTTTTAAAGGTCTTAAGAATACATCAGGTGATAAAAATGGTAACATTACCTTTGGTTTGGATCCTGAAGACGTCAAGTACTTCCCTGAAATCGAAAATTTTCAAGAATTGTTCCCAAATTTGTTTGGTTTTCATATCACTTTTAAAACCACCGCAAGAACAGACGAACAAGCAAGAAGCTTATTGAGCTCATTAGGACTCCCATTTTATGATCCTGTATAATTCAAATAGAGTAGTACAACCAATCGAATGTAAATAGACATTAAAACTTAATAAATAGTTCTGTGCTTTGAAATTTCGCGAACGTAAGAAATCCTAAAATCACGTTCATTGATCTGATCTATCTAATCTACTTGATAATTGATGTCGGGCTCAATACTAAAACATTCGATAGTTCATGAATACGAAATACTATACTCTAGCCGAATACTTCAAAAGGATAAGCGTTGGAGTGATGGGAAGTTAAAATTTTATGAGTTAAACAGCAAAGTCGAAATACTCAATGAAGATGATATTTTGATTGAGACAGACTTTTTCGACAAGAAAAATGTGAATTTGATATTGAATTCGAAGCTTATATCACATAATCAATTCAAACTAACCAACAAAAGTCTATTAATTGAGGTGGGTCAAAAATTAGCTGTCTACGAGCGAGATATATCAAAATCCTTCAAAAAATCGCAAAATAATACTTGCCTAATAGAAACGAAAAGATGCACGGTTAAAGAAGAAACGACCAGTAATATTGCCAATTCACCTTCAATTAGCAAGGCAGTCAAACCGAGGACGATTGGATTGACAAGAGTCGTTAAACGTGAGCCGTGTGCAATGCAAAAAGAGACCGGAATAATTAAGGCCACACCAAGCACACTGAGCATTATAGTCAAGCGGGAATCTAAAAGCTCAGATATAAGCAAAATTAAAATAAATAAGGAAGTTATACAAGAATATGATAGACCCTGCATAAATGTAAAAAAAGAAGTAATTCAGCATATTCCCTCTCTCATGATCACTCCTGGTAAACCTTTGCAAGTTGATAGGAAAAAACTTTACATTAAAAGTAAGTACCGTCGAATCCCTCCATTTTCTTCAAAAATTTTCAAGAGTTTAATCAAACAAAAATTTGAGGAATTTCTTGAGGAAGAGAATACTATATCAGAAAGTCGTAATTCAGAATCAAATGCCCAGCCACAAGTAAAGATGGAACTCCCAAAGGGAGGGACAAATCTAGAAGACTGTGACGTTATATATGACTTATCTGACTTCGAGGAGGATGAAAAGTTCATGGAAATGCTTTCTATGAGACAGAATTCCTTGCAAAGAAAGCTACAAGAGAATAAGGGGAATAACTTCAGACTTTATCAGGATGACACATTGTAAAGCATCGTTTTATTATTTGGCTACAACAGGTGACACAGAGGTTTTCAACGATCTGATAGTTTTGTATTAAACTATTTAAGTTAAATAAAGCACAATATTAGTGATATTTATCAGCATCATAAATCTTTCGCTTTGTTCATCTCTTGTTGTTCTTTGTATACCATTATTGGAACCGCATTTGACGTAAAAATTTTAATCACGGGAAACGAAGAGAGAAGCCCATTGAATGCAGCCACAGCTGGACGATTTGACAACTTTGCTAAAAAGGCTTGAGCTGGTAATTCAGTGTACGATGAGGATGATTGCATAATTGTAATTGTTGTTCAAGAGGAATACAAAAGAGTTATAGAAATATACTTATGCACAATTGCTGCGAATAAGTGTATCCGCTATTTGTGTAGCACCACAAAAACAGTGTAAGATTATATGAGCCATGGTCTTATCAATATAAGAATTGTTCGTACTTTAATAGAGAGTCTATACCTTTGATTAGTTTTTTGAAAGACATAGAGGAAACTTCTTGTGAGATTAGGATAACATTTACGAATAAACTTCTCTTCGTTTTCTTCTGTAGGACAGAATCCACCACTTTTATAAGAAAATCCAAATTTCGCCTTAGTAGGAAACGTGGATCGTATTTAAAATCATATTTTTCGTTCATGAGGATATATTTGTCCCAATCCTTTTCGATTTCAAACTTGGGGCTATCTAGTCTTGGAGTTGATAAAATCGGGACGTGGTATATCATTTCTAACCTGTGATCTATCTCTATCCAGCTATATAGCAAATTATCTGATATCAATGGGACCACTGGTGAAATTGAATCTCCTTTCGAGGATACAATATAAATTCCTCCTATTATGTTGTCAGGTAAGTAAACAGGAATTTCTCTTAAAGCGAAAGATTTTCTCCTCGCCAAAGTTAAAATTTCATCCCCAAATCTTATCTCTTTTGTCCAAGGAATACTATCATTCAAATCAATTCCGTAAATGTACTTGTTATCATTACAATAGACCATATGATAATTACTTTGAAAAGTTTTTAAATTCAAATGATTCTCTATTCTGTAACCAGTAAAAGACGTAAAGTCTGAGTTTATGCAAGACCGAGACTTTGCAAGTACGTATGTGATCTGAGAAAAGACAAAAAACGCAAAAATAAGACTCATTAACCCTGGTATAATTGGTTATTGCAATATCTGCAAATTTCAAGTGATTTATATTTTATAATAAGTAACTTAAGTAAAAGCGGAACTAGCTGGATCTCTCTTGGGGGAAATAATTCTGATTTGAACAATTACAATTACTTTGAGTTAAGCTTTGTTACCTTTATGCCATTTCACGATATTCATCTACACAACTCTTTTGTGTTAATAATTTTTGCAATTATAAATTCCTGAATTTTGCGCAATTCTTGTTCACAAAAAAATAAAATACGAACGCATAAAGATAGCTATTATAGGTATAAAATATGAGCTCAGATGCGTTAAAACTACAGCATTCAATTCTGGCAAGGAAATTTCAAGCGAACTAAATATTGATGCATTAAAGCAAAACAATTAAACAAATTAAAAAGAACTAAAACGAATCTGTGCTTATCAGAAGCGTGCTAACAAATGTAAAAAAACCAAGCGAGATCCAAAATTTATGAACTACGAACGTTCGATATACGATAAATAATTAAAATAGAAACCATACTCTCGAGCTCAGTTCAGTTGATCAAGATTTAGTTCTCCGCTTGATAGTAAAAGTCTGCTTTTCCTTTGCAATTTTGCGATTAAACTTACTGAATTTATTATTATGAACAAGTTTAATGTGCCTTGACAAAGAATCTCTTCTATAGAAGCATTTGCCACATTTGGAGTCATTACACTTGTATATTAAGGAGTTAATAGTATTGCGGTACTGATAACATTCCGGTAAGAGGAGTCCTTTTTTGAAGTGTTGCGAAATTAGGTGATGCCTCAATAATGCTTTTTTCTCAAAGCCTATGAGGTTGAACGGACAGTTGACCACTGGGCACTTAAATGAGCGAACTAATTTGTGTATATCGATTTGAGAGGACAAGAATTTGTTGCTTTCATCATCATCGAAGTGGGAACATTTTTCCACATCGTCATTGGAGAGCCTTTTATCGGGTAATGGCCTTGAATAGTTATCAAATGTCATGCTTTCATCTGTAGTTTTAGGAGAAACAGCAACGTTCGATGCCGTGTTGATCTTCACAGCTGCTTTGAAGTCTAACGGCGTGGCGTTCCCGGGAAATCCATGGGAGTACTGACCATAGGATAATGCATTTGCAGAATCACCAAATGTAAAGTTATTACCATAGTAGATCTTTGAACTGTCAGGAGTAAAAGTAGGTTCCATATTTATGCTCTCAAACATATTAGATTGAATGTCAACAAAATGATCAAGCGTTCCTGGGATTCCACACATACTGGGTGGCTCGCTAACAACGTCCAGCGAATGACGAGTCGATGTAGAATCAAAAACCATGTAGGGTGTGGGAGAACTAGGATCAGAATTTGAATAGATGTCTGCACTGGATGTGGATAGTCTCATTGATTCAAGTCCCAAATCTATCTCTCTATTGAATGTACTAAATTGTATGGGACTCGTCATCGACTTTCCCATGGTGCTACCAAGCTTCAAGTTAAGGTTGATATTATCTTTGAAAGGATGGCTTATGTGCTCCTCCTGGGGATACACGAAGTCCTGGTCTACTAAAAAATTAGAATACATCAGCTACCACTGCAATTTCTTAGGAAACGTATAGGCCAATTGCCCTCTGACGATAACAAACTTGAATGGAGTATGGGCAAATGAAACACAATAAAAGACTAAGAATAGATACCTTTATTGTACTAACTTATGTTTTGCAAAGTAAAATCCACTTTCTAAATTTTCCGATTTCAATTTTTGTGCCCACTGATAGGGATTTATAAAAAGGGTTCAATTCTCGATATAGAGTGTGTAAAATCACTTTCTACAGTCAAGCCGGAGCCAAGGAGAACCCCCTTAATTAAAGTTTCAGAAAAAAATAATCTGGCGAAGTATAATTGAAAGAATAAAGCACTGAAACATAGAGAATAACTGATCTAGTTTATCAGAATGCCTTAGGATTGTTTCCTCTTTCGTAGTTAACCTAAATGTTTAACCTCCCCACTGATAGCGGAGCTTCAATGGATCCCAGTGTTCTGCAAGTCAACAAGATAACAATTAAACATGTCCGAAACACTAAGAATTACGGTCCTCCACGCAACCATTGCGCAAAATAGAGTAGAGCAATAATTTACCTATTATTCTCCAGTATTTGTGGCATATGCGGTACTGTTTCTAGTTTATGGCTGCCATGATTACTAGTATGACTATTTCTTATTGTCGGGTGGTTATAGGCTATAATTAGGCCTATTCGCCTATCTCTTTCTTTTTTTTTTTTAAGTCCAAGAGGGATAATGCATACGCAATTGAGATTAAAAAGAACCGTAAAAACTAAAGATAGTACTGCATGGATGTTAGGCTTTTGTTGTGAAGTTTGCACGGGGCACTGATAAAACTGAGGTTAATGTATGGGAATGTATGGCGAGTTGTAGAATATTGTACAAATACTATAGGCAATACTCCATAGGGTAGGTTACAGTGTAAGAGTTCAATATTCAGTGTACCTAATGGTTTGAAATATTATCGGTGTATCAGATAGCCCCTGTTGTGTAACAGGTACTCACTTGAATAGGCAGGAATGGAGACTAGACAAACAATCAGAAGCGGGACAGAAGTGGACCAGACCTGCGATGCGGCCATTGATGTTCCTATCCACGGCACCTGGTTTAAGAATGTGGATATTCGAACTAGACGCATATAATAATCTTGTTTCAATTTTGTGTAGTGGCGTAAGTTGTTACGAATTTTTGTCGTACTTGGTTTTTGAACAAGACTCAGGCAATTGCTGACGAAGTACACGCATATTTTAATATCAACTAGCGCATGCACCATGCGAGAAGACAATTGACCCTTTACTACAAAGCAGATACTGGCACGAAGTTTTGCAAGATCATGTCATCAAAGCTTAAATTTGATAAATTGCCTTCTGAAAGACAATTTCTTTTTCTATGTGTAAAGATTAAAAATATTATCGGATATTTGTAATTTTTACCAATTGCTGGTGATAACAATACAGATTTTCCACAAAATTCATTATTGGGGCATATTATAACGATTCCAGATTGTCTTAATACTAAAGTCCCCTGAATGTAGCACTCAATATATGTAATTAGTGTAGATTCTACGAGAGCAATGCGGAACAATTCATACCGAGAAACAATAGTCAGTGGCGTACCACGGTCAAAGCACAGGGTCTTGAGATGAAAGTTGTAGACTTTCGGGCGGCCCGTTGAATGTAGATCTCTTAGAAAAACTATTCATACCAGAGTAAGACTAGGCTTAGTAAGCGGTTGCAAAGGCTGATGATCTCCTGATAAATGTGCTGAACAGCTGAATACCATACCAGCATGATTTGGGGATGAAGAAACTCACCAAAAACTATGGAAATCCCATCCCTATGTGACATGTGCTTTATGCATGCTATATCGTCAAATTAA
The DNA here is from genome assembly GCA_030565025.1 of Schwanniomyces yamadae. Lineage (NCBI taxonomy): Eukaryota > Fungi > Ascomycota > Pichiomycetes > Serinales > Debaryomycetaceae > Schwanniomyces > Schwanniomyces yamadae. The sequence continues at coordinate 348,156 of JAJMAU010000014.1, read as the reverse complement.
TAGGCTGAGATAATCAACAAGAAAGTACATAGCTGTTACATGTTGTAACTTAAACCGATTTACACAAGGTGGTTTATTTCGACTCTTTTGTGATTGCCCACAGTAGATACGATTCCGGCCAAAAGCTCGCCTTGAGTCAATCACAAGTCGTGTCCATACCGCACCATATTTAGCGATGCCCCGTATGTTGAAATACAGTTGAGAAATTTCAACGCAAAGATATTAGATAACGCTACAATGAGTGCAATAAATCCGGAATGGTCCAAGATATCGATAGAGGTTGTCAAAGACCCTTTTGATTTAAGTCTATACCAGAAATTGGTTGAAATTGCGGAGGCAAATAACAGACAGGGCATCAATAAAAGCAGTAGTAGCGATGCTATTCAATTGCTCTGGGTATCGCTAGAGAATTTATTGGAAAAATTCCCATTAATGGTACACTACTGGATCAAGTATGCAGAATGGAAGCTCAGGTTGGGGGACACAGAGGCGGCTGAAGATATCTACTTAAAAGGGTTACAAGTACTACCATACTCAATTGAACTATGGCTGAGTTTTCTTCAATTCAAAATTAACACTTTAACCAATGATCTAGACGGAATATTATCATTATTCGAGATGGCCAGGCTGAAAATAGGATACCATTACTACTCATATGAGTTCTACAAGTTGTACATGGATTTTTTAAGCAATTACACAAATTGTAATGAGTCCTTCAAGACTAAATACTACATATTATTGCGCATTGTAATTGAAGTCCCCATATATCACTACGAGAAATTTTTCAACATTCTATTCAAAAGAATTGCGGAGATAAGTAAGGATGAGTTTAAATACTTTATTCCACCTAGTGAGATGCACAACTATGTGGATAAGGATAAAAAATCAGTTTCCACGAGCTTGAAAAAGATATTTACGGATGTTTACATTACAACCCAATATAAGGTGTACCAGCATTACTCCTTTGAGAAGAAAATAACGAAGCATTTCTTCGATAATAATTATATATCCAGTAACGAGATTGGCGTTTGGGATAACTATTTAAACTTTATTGAGTTGAATTACCCTTCGAATTTTACCATATCTGTTTACGAGCGATGCTTACTTTCCAACGCAAATTATTCACAATTCTGGATCAGGTATGCTGATTACTGTGTTAGCCAGGAAAAATTCGATAGCGCAGAGGAAGTTTTGAAAAGATCAATACAGCTTAATAATAATTTCGAATTATATTTGAAGTTGATAGATTTACAACTATTGTCGAAAAGAATTCTTGCTGCCAGGGATCTTATTGTTAGTTACATAAAACTCAATTCATCTGTTCCTATACCAATGTATGAGAAATTAATAAGTATTGAAAGTCTAATTCACAAGGATGATTCTAAGTATATACTCAATTTATTTACAGAGGTTGTCAACCAAACTCATAATGATTGGTTCTTTCAGGTGATATTGCATTATTCTTTACCAAAGGATGAAGTTTTAAACTTTTTTAATAAATTCGAAGATAATTTTAACGGATCAGCAATATTTTTGGATGCTTTTAATACAGTGCGGAAAAATTCTAATGCGCCCGCAAATATTAATTTCAAGGAGAGATATGATTTATCTTTAAGGAAAGCTTTAACATCCTAATTTTCAGACACATCTATACGACAAAGCAGTTAATTGCAGTGATAATTAAGTACCATGAAGTTAGAAGAATCGTTAATTTCTTATCAAACTTCCAATTATTCAAAGGAATGAATATTAAATAGCATATAATAGCAGTTATTAAACCTATAGTACTAATGATTAAATGATTATCAAACGATATTCGTATTTTCTCACCCTTGATTACCACGAAGATGAATCCATTTAGACCAATCCCCAATAAAATTGTTAACAAAGGTGTACCAAGACAAGAGTTAAGTCCAAGTATCGGATTGATCTTTGTCGAAATAGTTAGATTTGTGATTAAATCATTAATAGAGTTTCCTATTGAAAAAACAATCAATCCCAACAAATAGTCAGAGATGTTCAAGATAAGCCCGTAGTTTTTTAGTAATTGCAATAGCACCACTGAGATATTGGAAATTAGAATCAAAGAAGTCAATACTCCTATAATGTTTAAAACTAATATTTTGAGATCTTTTGGTATTATAGTTAGTTCTTTAATGATTATCAATAATAGAATTATTGGAAAAATATCTAGTAACTTGATACTGAAAAATTGATAATTAATCAATATTGGAACTTCAATCAAAAACCATAATTGTAAAAAGTAGCCTGATTTTATTCCCTCTTGCGTATCAAGTAGCTCATAATCAGAACCTTGGATAGTGGCAACGGGAATTATGAAATATAACAAATTATCAGTGGCATTAAATATGAATGTAAAGACATTATTAATTGTAGTGTTAATCAATGCTACTTCTTGGATATTAGGTGACTTGTTTGGGCTCAATGCATCTAAGAAATCTTCATTAGAAATAATGCTGAATATTTCTTCAACCTCTTCAACTTCATTTTCTTCTACAGCATCCTCCACAGCTTTATCTACCCAGTTTAAATAAACCAAGTAAATAATATATGTGGCCACCATAACCACACACTCGAATAAGGTTATTTTTCCATCAGATAGTATGATTAGGAGCATTATCAACACAATTAAAATCACTGCAAAATCAGTCAAAATGACTTTACATCTTTCTATAGAAAATGGCCTCAAAAAACTTATCATACCCACAATAAGGGTTAACAAAATCATATTTGTTCCAACTATTTGTCCAAGCATTAAGTCTGTCGCATGCAAATTCATTGCGATATAGTAATTTATCAAGTCAGGGATTGCATTGGCCAATGGAATAATTAAGAAGCTTAGTAGCTGATTATTTATATGTAGTAAATTACTCATGCATCTCAAATTTATGAATAGGTAGTTTGAAACTATAAGACTTAAAGAGAATAGCGAGAATGCAAGTATAGCTATCACAAAAACTGAGTATGCAAATGTTAACATAATACTTGGATAGTATGTAGAACAATAATATTTCGCTGAAATCATGAAGTATTTGGAATCACAATTTGTAGTTATATAACTGCAATATTGATCTTCTACAGCCTCTATCGAGCAAGATAACTCATTCTCATAAATGTGCTTATTAGAAGCTGAGACTAATGAAGCCAAAAATACGAATCTTATAAAAGTAGCTATATTGCATTGTACCATTTCACCTAAGATCCATAATACACCGTACACGGAACATGATGATTTGAGATTTGAGATTGCTAAAAATTGATATCGAAATTCAAGCTACATACAGGAAATCCAAATCTATTAATTCAAAATTTGAAGAGTCTATCCTTCAAATTATATTTATCAATTAGCATCTATAGCACAAAATAAATTAGTGTTGTTTCGTGATATCTAAAGTAACACCACACTTATAGCATCATAAGTCATTGTATTTCTTGTAAGATTCTTTTGCTAGAATATCAAGAGCGATTTTAATATCGAGATTAATATCAGCTATCAAAGCCTCTATAAATATTGTTAGTATAATTGAAAAAAAAAAGAATTCAGCAAGAACCGCCGTAGAATTATTTACACTTAACATACCTTTGGTTGTGTAATTTAACTCAGGTCTAATATAACCCAATACATTGTATTTGATAGATGCACCGTAGAATGTGCTTTCAAAATTATGAATGATGTGCACCTCTGCAGCCTTTTCTTTGTTATGATAAAAGGGGTTCCATCCTATCGACATAACCATAGGGAACACTTCCAATTCACCCTTTGCAAGATTAATTCCGTTATTAACAACAAGTTCATTTCCGTCACTTCTTTTAGTCTTCGTCTCATCTGCCGAGGTGTTCGGAATTAGCCTACACCATCCATAATATATTCCTGTTTCTAGGTTATTTAATTCACTATTAATGGGAATATTCGCTGTTGGGATACCTAGCTCGGAAGAACCTCTCCCAAAACCACATATAATTTTTGATTCCTGATCAAGGGGGTAAGGAAATGTTGGATTCTCTGGAACGAAAGTCTCTGGTCTTGGCATTTCAAATCAAATCCTTCAAGATTAGCTATTTTGTACGGTACTTTACAAACTGGCCATTTCAAACAATTATTCAATATGGGACGTTATCTTCAGATTTCGGTGGAATTGTAGGAAGTTCCGGGTAAATTACTTATTCATAAGAAATCTATACCCATATGGCTACATCGCACCAGAGAGAAAGAAATATTACAGATCTTCAGCTTACTAACATATACTATCGAATTTAGACTTTATATAAACTATAGACACTTAAAATCTAGATTCTAATTGTTCCAATAAAGTAACACAATCCTTAGAGAAGTTTCTGATACCTTCAGCTAACTTTTCAGTAGCCATAGCGTCATCGTTCAACAATCTTCTGAAAGCTGGTTCATCATCAATGTAGGAAACCTTTTCGAGATCGGTGGAGTTGGCAGAGTCAGAATCTAAGACCTTTGGAACAGAATCAGAGGAGTTGTATAACTCTTCTAATAATTTTGGTGCAACGGTCAAAAAATCACAACCAGCTAAAGCCTTGATTTCACCGATATTTCTGAAAGAAGCACCCATAACAATGGTGTTATAGCCGTATTTCTTGTAGTAGTTGAAAATTTGTCTGACAGAAACAACGCCCGGGTCAGATTCACTGTCGTATTCCTTACCAGTAGCCTTCTTGTACCAGTCTAAAATTCTACCAACGAAAGGAGAAATTAAAGTGACCTTAGCTTCAGCACAAGCAACAGCTTGCACGAAAGAAAATAATAAAGTCAAGTTACAGTGAATGCCGTACTTTTCTTCTAATTCTCTAGCAGCTTGGATACCTTCATAAGTAGAAGCGATCTTGATTAAAATTCTGTCCTTGGAGATACCAACAGATTTGTATAATTCAATCAATTCAATTGCCTTCTTAATAGTAGCATCTTTGTCAAAAGATAATCTAGCATCGACTTCAGTAGAAACTCTACCTGGAACAATCTTCAAGATTTCTTTACCAAATTCAACCAACAAACGGTCTAAAGCAATGGAAGCCTTTTCCTTTGAAGAGCCGCTCTTAGAGTTGGCGTATTCAATGGCAACGTCTATCAACTTGGCATATTCTTCCTTCTTGGAAGCAGCTAAGATCAAGGATGGGTTGGTGGTTGCATCTTGTGGAGTGTATTTAGCAATGGATTCGAATTCACCGGTGTCGGTGACGATAACTGTTCCAGTAGCTTTTAATTGTTCTAATGAGTTTGACATTGTTGTATTATATGATTCAAAGAAAAGTTGAATTATCAATAAAAGAAGAAACTACTTATATTTAAACCATGGAGAGTTCTCAGCTAAATTGGTCGATTAGTGGGGGTTCTTCATCCGAAATTGAGATAAATCCGGGTAACGGTATTTCTACGAATCATACCTTATTATGAACGTGTATAGCTTAGTTATTGACTCATCTAGACTAGAGTTTGTCTGTATGTACTGCATACACTTAAAAACAACTCTTTCCTAGGAGCATCGTTTTCAAAAAAAATAACTCAGTTAGAACATTGAGACATCGGATTGGACAATTCGATATGATCTTGAAAAGTTTCTTGATTCTTGAATCATGCCCTCAAAAATTTAATGTCATAACCTAGTAATAGATTAGTAAATTTATTCTAAAAGCAATTTTATGGTCACCGTTGTGAAAGTTAATTGCGCGAAGTTGCAAGCACCAAAAGAAAAAGAAACCGCTCACGTGCATCCCCACGTGAATATAAACCCTGCCGTTCTGTAAAAGCAAAGGTATGGGGAATTCTCTGAACAGAAACAAGTAAGGAAATTGAACATTTCAATAATATTATGGGGAGCAATTCAATAGTAAAGAGATTGGTAATCAAGGCATCGAATAAATATGATGGAGACTTCCAGGTGGTTCCAGTCAACGCAAATAAAGCGGTAGAGATCCAGTCGGATATTGGTATATTTAGTCTTAAAGTCAACATTAAGAATTTTGACGGATCACAGACTCATAAGGCCAATAGTTTATATAACGTTGGTGACAAGAAGTTCCTTGATGGTAGTGATTTTGAGAACAGTGAAAAGGGATTAGATCATTTCATTTCGAATTTACAATTACAGATTAAATTCAAGCCAAACGCCCCTATAAAGGGTTCCAACTTGCTATTTGGTAATGACTTCACAACTCCAATAAGGGACTATGTTCCTACCGCAATTCTAGCTACTGGGCTCAAATTTTTTACATGGTTCATCAGTAAAACAGTCAAAGGTGATATCTACAATGACAAGCCTTATCTTTATGGGTTAGCATTGAATTCGTTTACCTATATTTCGGTAGGAAAAAACCGGTATGAAGAGGAAGGCGAGATATTAGACGGTTCTAGTGGTGATAAAGCGAAGGACCCTATTAATTTTGCAGAAAACTTGAATAAAAACTTAGACAACGTATTAAAGATTCCAACTAATTCAGCAGAGAGAAAAAAGTTCTTCAATGATACATCTAATTGTGAAAGATTTGTATTTAACGAAAACGAAGAATATTTACTTCAATTTGATACTAGTTTCTTGAAGATGGGCGATTCTAAATACGCCGTGAGTATCCCAACTTTTGGTAACAAGACTTTTGATATAAACGTATTAAGCTATGCGAATGAGAAATTGGATAATTTCAATTGGGTTATTAAACAAGGTGGATATGAAGGTGTTGGGTATGGCAATTTGGGACTTATTGTGAATTTTGCTCTTCTTAATGAAAAATGAATGCTCATTGCTGTAATATTGCTGACAATCATATATCTACTTTATATTAGCGCACTATATTTATTATACATTTTTTAGTACTATGGTATTAGTTACGCCTAGAAAACAGTTTTCATCAATTTTCTGAGTAGTTGTTGGTGATGTCTTGCAATCCGATAAATCTGCAATTTACATATATGCACTAATCTTAACAATTAATAAATGTTCAATTCCGTTTTAATGTCATACCTGCTGTAGGGACTACAATTAGCTTAGCTATTTATCATATTTTATAAGCATTCAAATTGTAAGATTTTTCGCTTTGTATTTTCAAATACAAAAAAGACAGCCATTGAAAACTTAGTAAATTACATACAATTTAAATTGAAGAATATCTATTTGTTTCAGATCAACTACGAATCGATACTCCTATATATGAAATCCGAGCAATTTGTGCTATGAATTTTAGATGTTCCCATTTTAATGTATCGAAAAGGAACGTTTAGACAGTGCACTATATTTTCCAAATTTTCGAAGTAATTGCATATTAAATACTGAAGATTATTTCTTAAAGCAAAATGAATTAAAGCTTGATATGTCCATTCAAGTCTTTTTCTTCCAGATCTCAGGATCAGAAAACTTAGAGGTTTGATAGCAAAAGCGATGTATATTATAAGCCCAAATCATCAAGTAGAAGGGCCAGGTTTAGAGAGGTCACTCAATTCAATATTTTGAGTATCATTAGAATGATCTACTTGACCCAATTCTTGTTGATCTAACATATTTTCAAAAAATGTTGTTCTAAGCTCTTTCCACCTTGTCAGATAGGTTGACAACGCTACTAGTAGTACAGCACTTAATACTTGTAAGCACCACCATAACGTTGAAATTGGAAATTTTCCCGTATAAGTGAAAACCACAATTAAGTTGATAACGTGCATTGTAATGGCAAAATCCCATGCCAACTTTGATCTACCTACTATAATCGTAACGAAAAGTACACAAAGCAATGAATCGAAGAGCCACAAACAAAAAAGTATTAATCCCATTGCATTATCCAGGGCTATTATTTCCCACAGAAATATCCAATCTATTTTGAATTCATATCCGTTTAACGATGAAACCATGTAAAAGATAATGAGAGCAGTTAAATAATAAAAACATTGCAAAACAATTATTTGTATGAGTATCTTAGATGGATTAGAGACATCAGTAGTACTATTACTATTGAATAGTCTTCGGTATCCATGATAAAATGCCATTCTATTCTGTGTTGGTATATATTTGTGATTTACGTTATTTAGTAGTGAGGATCAATAATAGACATATCTTAGATGCGACATATATATATTATTCAAAAACACGACATTTTTGTATACAAAACTATCTCTTCTTACCTTTACCTTTTGATTTTGATTTTGGGTTCCTTTTTTGGTCTTTCATTCTATCTACCTTAGTCTTCTTGTATGACCTTTGGGTATCTTCCTTTCTAACTTCAATAACCTTTCTCTTCTTAGAATTAACCTTCTTACCATGCTTTGTTAATTGACGCATCACTTCAGTTTGATTCTGCCTTTTTTCTTTCTCTGTCTCAAACCAGGTTCTCTTGGGACGAGACTGAATTTCTTTTTTAAACTTCATCAAATTAGTGGCTTTTGTTAATTCCATTTCAGCTTGTAAAATTTCCTTTGCATGCTTTTCTTCTACTAAGACTTCTTCGATAGTTTCAGTCTTAGATTCCACAATTTTGTTTAATTCTTCAACTTCTTTCCAGTCTACATTACGTGAAACTGCTTTGCTTTTGTCACTGCTTTTAGATTCACTTTCAGCTATAGAGCTAATTGCGTCTTTTACTATTGATCTGTCTTGAGCAGATTCACCGACAAATGTGATAGATTTACCATCTCTACCAGCTCTAGCAGTTCTCCCAACTCTGTGCAAGTAGATCTCGTGAGTTTTTGGCATATCATAGTTTATAACTATCTCAATTTTAGGAATATCTAAACCTCTTGCGGCCAAATCTGTACATATTAATACCGGAACAGTTAAGTTTTTGAAATCATTAACGTTAGTTAAACGTTGCTCTTGAGTTAAAGAACCATGCAATTCAGAAACTTTCATACCTAACAAACCTAAGATAATTCTTAGTCTATGAGCAGTCTCTTTTCTAGCCACAAATACTACTATCCTATTTTGTTGATTAGGATCAACGTGCCTTAAAAGTTGAAATAAAAGAGCTGGTTTTAAATGATCTCTTTTACGGATACGAACAAATTCTTGAATTAATTTGGATGCAGCGGCTTTGGGTGGATCAATCATAATTCTAACTGGTTTTTGTAAAGATAACTGAATTAAGTCATGAATTTTGGTATTCATCGTTGCAGAGAATAACAATGTTTGTCTCTTGTGTTTTGGAATTAAAGATAAAATTTCAGTTAACTCAGTTTGAAAACCCTCTTCCAACATACGATCAGCTTCATCAATAACTAAGACTTCTAAAGATTCAATAGAGAAAGATGGGGAATTTCTAATGTGATCAATCAATCTACCAGGTGTGGCAATGACAATATCGGGTCTGGATTTCAATTGTTGCTCTTGTTGCCTCAAGTTTAAACCACCTACTGCCAAACCGAAATCTAAATTATTAACAAATTGTCCAATTTTCTTACCAACATCATAAACTTGAATTGCTAATTCTCTTGTTGGTGTCAAAACAATTACCCTGGTTGAAGATATTTTAGAAGGTTTATACAATAATCTTTCAATGATTGGAATCATATAGGCAGCAGTTTTACCAGAACCAGTGACAGCACCTGCAACTATATCTTTGCCTAATAATGCAACTGGTATAGAAGCAGATTGAATCGGTGAAGGTTTCGTGTAGCCTAATTGAGCCAATCCTTTCAAAAGCGGACGTGATAATTGCAAATTCTGGAATGTAGTATGTGATTGGGCTTGGGCAGCCTTTGACTCTTCTTCGTCTGCATAAAATTCTGCCATCTCTTCTTTCGAATCTTCCTCCACTTTAGATTCTTCAATATCAGAATTTGGATATTCTTCGTCCATATCAGCCTCGACACCTTCTTCTTCAGACTCTTCTTCTTCTTCTTCCACTTCAGATTCATTTTCTTCATTCTTGTCCTCTACCCCCATTCCAAATCCATCAAGCGCTAACTCATCATCATCATCTTTTGCTTCCTCATTCACTTGTTCATGCTCTGCTTTTACTTCTTCGTTATCATCATTTCCCTCTACGGTTGGGCTTCCGACTTTTGAATCAGAACCAGCTAGGTTGACTAGCCCTCCTTTTCTTCTCAATATACCATCCAAATCAACATCCTTCGATATATTACTAGTTCCGTTATCGTTTTTTTCGACATTAAAATCCCAACCTTCAAATTTATTAGATACATCGAAGCCATCCAAAGTAAATACGAAATCTGGATTAATGACTTCTTGTTCCTCGGATTCTTTATTGTGCTCTTCCAATTCTTTCTTAGCGTTCTTTTTACCTTTTTTTGTCTTGGGTTTAACTTCCACAGACTTTTCTTCCACTTCAGAAGATGAGTCTGAAAAGTAGACATCATTTTCCGCTTCTGAATCGCTGTCAATTGTAAGTATTAAATCGGCATTATGCTTAGACCTTTTGGACTCTACAGCCTTTTTACTCATAGTTCTTCCAATTAATAATTGAAATTAAGTCTACTTTGAATATACTCAAATGTATTGAAAGCGAGATGAGCTATTTTGAAAAATTAAGAAATCCGGGCAAGGGCTACATAACCAAAAGATTTGTTAATTACTACTTTTCCACTATATCCTTATTTAAACGTAATAAAATTCCTCTGTTATCATATTTAATTCAGCAACATCGTAAAATTCATCTTCATCTTCATCACTTTCAATTACAACATTTAATAAGGGATTTTCCAAGTTCAATAATTGAGTATTTGTCCTTATATCAACTAATGACTTTATTTGATCTTCAGTATTACTGGATAATTGACCCGCCTTAACCATATTCTTCAACATCTTGATGCCATCAAGCCAAACATATTGGTTAACTTCGGTATCAGTGTAAAAGCTAAGAATTACTTTATTATTCTCACCTATGAATGAAAGTTTTTCGTACGACATTGTACCTTTAATAGAAATCAAACTAGTATTTTTTTTTTTATCCTTTTCACCGTAATAGTCCCCAATTTTAGTAGATTTAAAATCCACGATACTATTGAGAGAAATAGCTCTTGTCTCTAATTCCTCATAGGTAGGATTAACCAAAGGTTTCTCAGGATATTCCTTATAATAGATACTTCTTCTGTTTGGGGACAAAGTTAAAAAGTAATATTTATTTTGAACATGTTTCTTCTCAGTCCCACCTAAAAGGTTTTCCCCGTGTGCTTCAGTATAAACCCAGGAACCTTTCAATAATTGAATAACTCTTTGTTCGGAAACGAAATCCAATACTTCTGCGGACAAATCTCTATTAAATTCTGCCAATCTTTGGTTCCAATGTGATCTGTGGTCTATTTTAATCAATTCAGTTTGTGCTTGTCTCATTTCTTCACATGTTTTGGCGCTGGTGACATCCAAACATTCTTCAATGGTTTTAGATCCCTCTGATAATTCTGCTTCAAGAGTGTCTATTGATGAAATTAATAATTGCAAAATTTTTCCTACGTCAGATTTATTTTCTAAGTCTGCTTTGGTATCTTGCCACAAGATTAAACTGTTATTCATAGTATAATAAATCATTAATTCCCAGTCCAATATAGATTCATAGATCTTTGGATATTTTTCTTTTTGGTGAAATATATTGAGCCACATATTAGTAGCTTCACAAATGAATAAATATAATGGAAATGTCCTATTGTGATTACTCATCATTAGTTCTTCATGAAATCTTTTCTTGAATGTCATATTTGGATCTTTTAGAAATATTTTGAGATCCATTGCCAATAAAATCGTGAAATTAGAAGTAACAAAATCCTTTGGGTTTTCGGTAAAGCCAGCCTTGACATATTCTTCAGTTGTTGCAACTGTACCGTATTCGTTTAGGGATGTTTCCAAGAAAATAAATAAGTTTCTCAACATAACTTGATGAGATGTAATGGACATGTCAAAAGTTGTAGTACTCAAGAATTCGTTCAAATTATAGTACGCAAGTTTCAAATTTTGAACCCCATCTAAAATTCCCTTATCTTCAGATTCAGCCAAAGCTCCAATAGTTCCAAAGAACGCAACATGTTTTAATCTACCAGCTAAAGTGATGATACCATTATAATGAAATTTCAATGATTTGTTGATGATTTCAGTGATTAGCTTGATGGAATTGAATGTTATTTTGTTGTCTTGCAAATATAGCTTTTTAGTCATGATATCTATAACATCCAAGTACTCAATCAACGATTTAAATAAAGGAAGATATTTATCGATAGACTCATCTCTGAATTTGAAAACTGATCCTGAAACCAAGATAACAGATATTTTTAAGATTGCCTTGTATGTCTCAGTGGACATGTTCATGCTGACGATTGAAAACAACGTAGAAAATAAGGTCTGATCCAATATCTCTGCAAATTCATTTGATGCCGCATCACTTCCAACGATACAATCCAAAAGCTTCGCCAAAACAACTATAGAATTGACCTTTTCTTGTTTATCTTTACCCAAAATATTAGTTCTTAATGCACCAGCATAATTCAAGGCAGTATTGCCATCTAATTTGGTTTTAGGGATGTTATCTATAAAAATTCTTGTTAGTAACAATATTTCTATGTCCATTATGCTAACTTTAAAATTCTAACATACTTTTACTCAATAGATCATTGAGTTTGTGATTTATAGATCGAGAGCTCTCTGACATCTTGTCCTGATTGCTATATATATATAGTAGTAGTCAGATTTAACTAAAGAAATTTGATTTATGATCTTCATATACAATGATGTTGACCTAACTTTTTCGAGGATGCTCGTATTCTCCAAAAATGTCCGTATTAGGTAAAGTAATAACTTTTCGAGGCGCTTCCTGATTTCACTACAGAATCTTGATAATATATTATTACATTCTTCATACTAGCTGAAAATGTATACTTTTACCGAGCCAGAAATACCACATGCATTATTGACATTTGAACTTACAAAACTCCTGATTTTGGATATTCTTATACCAACCCCATTCTACGCAGGATTGATTGCAATGTAAGTAGTTTGCATATTATATGCAGATGTCTTCAACAAACTCCGGCCCCAAACCTGTAGGAAGCCACAGCAATTAACGAATTTCTAGTAATATCAAATATCTCTTCTTTATATGTGTAGCTAAGCAATCAGTTCACCAAAAAATCCTCTAGACTAGGTAAGAATTTTAGATTGCGAGATTTCTCTACTAATAGCATTATTTAGTAGCCTCATGTTCCACCTATTGTCTTCGTTCCTTGCAAGTTGCTGATAAATAAAAATTTTCTGATTTATATGTCCACATGTTGAAGATATCAACTATAAAGAGTAGGATCGATTTCAAGCTTCTAACCAGAGATTGGGTCCATATAGATAAAGAAATTGATAAGGTATAATTTGTTCCTGATAAAAGCACCTGACTCAAGCTTATTCGATTATATACAGTATATAATAATTTAGTTACACAAAGATTCCATCAGTCGAAAGAAAATTATAGTAGAATATATCTCAGTGACTACCAATTCAGTAACTAGAAATAACATCGTTAATGAGCTTTTTACGGAGGGATAAATCAAAGCTCAATGTGAGATTATCCTTTGGACATCCATCCGAACAGCCTGGTGCTGAACTGGAGGATGAGAAAACTGAAGTGAATGTCCCAAGGCTGGATGAAACTTCGAGGGGTACTGATAGGATAAATGAAAACCATACTAATAACGATTTTAACAATGAACAGGGCGATCATAAGGACAAGAATGGTACCTGTGGTAAAGACTTCTACTTCAATTCTAAGTACGATGAGAATTATGGCAATTCATTGCATAATATGCCCTCCACGATGAGTCAACGAAACCGTGAATTTTCGACACATTCTGCTGAAAACCATAGTCCAAGATCTTCAATTTCAATGACAAAGTGGAATAAAGGCGAACACTTGGATGGTGCAAATGATGAGGAATCTCATATCAAGGACAATTACAAAGGATTACATGGCAATAGGCGTCCGAAAGGCGCAAACATTCCTCCTCTCTTGCATCCAATAAAGCCTAGGTTTCCGAAGAAAAATGGATCTTTATTGGGAAAGCTTATACACGCTAATAGAAAAGATTCCGAATCCTCTAATCACACTGACAACTCAGAAGAAGTAGCTGCATCTGATAAATCTCGAAAAAATTCGACTGCAGTAACGAATTTGTTTCATTCACACCCAGGCAGAAAAAGTGGTGGCTCTGGAGGGTCCACGGTTTCGAGCGGATATGGTAATTCATCTGAATCATCCAAGACTAGAGTTCCTTCATTAAGTCTAGATCATAATTATCATGCCGGTTCCCTAGATGGTACCATACTGCCTTTGAATCAAACACATAAGCTGAGCTATGATGATTCAATAGTTGATCCAAGAAATTTCTTATTGGACATGAACATGGATATCAAGGAAATGCAAGGTATTGTGAAATCTCCCGGCGAAAGAATAGATGATTCTTCCAATAGAAGAAAATCATTCGAAGCTCCACCTAAAGTGGTCCCCCCTTTAAGAAAGGCATATTCCACAGCAAATTCTCTATCTACTCAAGACCTAAAACATTCATGGAAAGCCCCTGATAGTTGGGATGTCAAAGTCGATAAATTACCGGTTGGTGAAAAATCTGATTTGGAAATGCTTTCAGATTCTGATAGTGAAGGAAATGAAAAGTATGAATTTAATAAAGAGCATTTATCTGTGCTGCCTGCAAGCTTATCACCAGTAACGTCTAGTGAAGATAATGAAAACTCGGAGAACGTGCATCGTATTAAAAGACCAAATGAACTAAAGTCTGGAGAGGAAATAGAAATGAATCAAATTAGAAGCCGCTTGCCAATATTATTTGGTCAATCAACATTCTCTCATAATAATAATCAAGATGGAAAACTGGGCAAGGGTCCTAATCATATTTGCAGAGTATTCAAAGAAGATAATACATTTACAACAATTTTATGTCCTCTAGAAACAACAACATCAGAATTATTGCATATCGTGCAGAGAAAGTTCTTTTTGGACTCAATGTCAAATTATCAGTTATCTGTATATATTGGAAATTGTGTTAAGGTCTTAGAGCCCTATGAGAAGCCTCTAGTTGTGCAGATGGGACTTCTAATGTTGAGTGGATATACCGACAACGATAATTTAAAACTTTTGGGACGGGAAGATCTTTCATTTGTTTGTAAATTTGTCGTGGAGAATATTTATTTGAGAAATTTGACTCATGAAGAAGAAACAGTCTTATCCAAGGATTATGTCGATGTGAATATTTCAGGCTTGAACTTAAAAAATATTCCCATCATATTTCACCAACATACTTACGAGATCGAAAAACTCAATGTTGCGAATAACCCTTCAATTTATATACCTTTGGATTTTATTCATTCTTGTAATAATTTAACTAGCATTGATTTTTCTAGAAATTCTTGCTCAAAATTTCCCATGAACTTCCTAGAAGCTAAGAAGTTGACAGATCTTGATTTGCAAAAGAATTTTTTACATGATCTTCCTTCCAAGTTTAGTCATTTGAAATGCTTGACTCATTTGAATTTGAGCTCGAATCAATTGACGCACCTTCCAAAATCTTTTGGAAAATTACAATCTTTAGTTGTTTTGAATTTGTCTTCGAATTATTTCAACTTTTATCCTGAGCCAGTGAGTGAATTGATAAACTTGACTGATTTAGATTTATCCTATAATGATTTGTGGCTTCTTCCAAATTCTATTTCAAAATTATCGAAACTATCGAAATTGAATCTTTGTACTAACAAGCTAAGCAAAAGGTTGCCAGATCATTTATCAAGCTTGGTTTCTTTAAAAAGGTTGGATATTCGTTATAATCAAATAACTGAAGTTGACGTACTTGGATCTTTGCCAAATTTAGAAGTTGCCTATTCTTCCAAAAATAATATATCTAAATTTAGTGATGAAATGGCTAGCCTAAGATTACTTCATTTTGACAGAAACCCTATAACAAATTTGGAGTTCAGAAAAGTTTTACCGAAGTTGACTGTTTTAGATTTAGCTAAAGCAAAGCTTACATCAATTCCATCTGACTTTATTAGCAAAATTCCAAATATAGAAAAGTTGGTTTTAGACAAAAATCATTTAGTAGATTTGCCAAATGAGATCGGATTGTTATCACGACTTACATTTTTATCTCTTCACAATAATAATTTACAGGTTTTGCCATCATCAATAGGGGACTTGACAGCCTTGCAATATTTAGACTTGCATTCAAATAACTTACAGGAGCTTCCAAATGAGATTTGGTATTTGAGATCTTTATCTGTTCTCAATGTCTGCTCAAATATTCTTTCCTCGTTCCCAAAGCCCCCGTTATCTATAGCTAAAACAATATCTTCGTCTGCAAATCTCAAAGATCTATTATTGATAAGCAACGACGATACATCTAGACAAAAGTCTATTAATTCTTCAACTGAAAACACCAGCGAGGAACTTAAAGATATGGATGGATTTTCTAGCACTTCTAATTCTTCGAATTTGGGTTCAGGAACTATATCACTTGGTAATAGTTTGCTTGTATTGACTATGGCAGATAATAGGTTGAGTGATGATTGCTTCAATTCTCTTTCATTTTTGATTGAATTAAAATCCTTAAACTTGTCATATAATGAAATATTAGAAATTCCGGAGGGTGCATTATCGCGTTTGTTGAAATTAACTGATTTGTATTTGTCTGGAAACGAATTAGCTATTTTACCAACTGATGATTTGGAAAATTTGAAAGCGTTGAAATCACTTTTTTTAAATAATAATAAATTAGTATCGTTGCCAGCAGAAATAAGCAAGCTCGAAAATTTGCAAATTTTGGATGTTGGCTCAAATCAATTGAAGTATAATATTTCAAACTGGCCCTATGATTGGAATTGGCATTGGAATAAGAACTTAAAGTACTTGAACTTTTCTGGTAATAAGAGATTTGAGATTAAACAAAGTCATGTGAAGAACCCCGAAACAGGTGAAGATTTCGACAGCTTACTAGTTTTGAAGAATTTGAGGGTCCTTGGATTAATTGATGTTACTATAACTTCTTCCTTGGTGCCTGACCAATCTAGAGACACAAGAATACGTACTACTTCCTCTGAATTGGACAACATAGGTTATGGTATATCAGATTGTATGGGAATGAGAGAAAATGTTTCTAATAGAGATATTTTTATTCAAAAGTTCAGAGGAAATGAGAATGAAATTTTACTTTGTTCTTTTGATGGTATTAATGGCCCTTCAACTATGGGCCATAGAGTTTCATCTTTAGCAAGAAGTATTTTAGTATCAATATTTACTAATGAATTGAATAAATTGACTTCAGATGAGACAATTCAAGATGCTATAAGAAGAACATTTTTAACCATGAATAAACAGATCAACGGAGTTTTATCGGCAAAGAAAAGTAACAGTTTCGCATCTGCCCCTCAAACGTCTCAAGAATTTGTTGATTTAGATGTGAGTATTGACGGTGATTCAGGCTGTGCTATAACCATTATATATATCAAAGACAAGAAACTTTATACAGGTAATATTGGTGATATAGAGGCTTTATTGCTTAGAACAAATGGTAATCATACTTTATTAACAAACAAGCATGAGCCAACCAATAGAGTTGAATTTGAGAGAATTAGAGCATCTGGTGGTTATATGTCAAGTGATGGAACATTGGATGGTAGCTTGTCAGTATCTAGAGGTGTGGGATTTTTCAATTATTTGCCCCATACTCACTCAGGTCCTGATATTACTGAAATTTCTTTAACTTCTGCGGATGATATGATAGTCATGGCTACAAAGGTTTTGTGGGAATACGTCTCCTATGAGTTGGCTGTAGATATTTTAAGGCAAGAAAAGTCTGATCCAATGATCGCAGCACAAAAATTGAGAGATTATGCTATATCTTATGGTGCTACTGACAAACTCGCCGTTATTGTGTTGACTTTAGGTCAACAAAAGAAAAAATCCGGCTTCAATAATTTATACAATTTAGGACGTGATAATGACGTATTTGCTAGTAAAAAGAGAAGAGATAAAGCTCAAACGGGTGACTCTAACCTTAGAAGATTGGAAGAGGAAATTGATCCACCTGTAGGTGAGTTAGCTTTGGTATTTACGGACATCAAAAACTCAACTTTACTTTGGGACGCTTATCCAGTCCCAATGAGATCTGCTATTAAAACACATAACTCTATTATGCGTCGACAATTGAGAATTGTTGGTGGGTATGAAGTTAAGACAGAAGGTGATGCATTCATGGTCTCATTTCCAACACCAACCTCGGCATTATTATGGTGCTTTAACGTTCAGCAACAATTGTTAACAGCTGACTGGCCTACTGAGATATTACAGACTAACCAATGTTGTGAGGTCGCTGATAATGATGGAAATATCATATTTAGAGGGCTTTCTGTTCGTATGGGAATGCACTGGGGTTCACCTGTGTGCGAGCCTGATATTGTTACTGGAAGAATGGATTATTTTGGTCCTATGGTTAATAGGGCATCCCGTATTAATGCTATTGCTGATGGTGGTCAGATAGCTATTAGTCAAGATTTTTTAGGTGAAATCAGAGGATTATTCAAGATTCATGACTCTATAGCAGATGGCAGTAGTTCAATAAGTGAATCCTTTCAGGGCAATATTGTGGCAGGTGAAATAATTGAGAGAGAAATCAATTCTATTGAAGAAAATGGAATCTCCTATTTCGATATAGGTGAAAAAAAATTGAAGGGTCTTGAAATTCCAGAGTTAGTTACTTTAGTTTATCCAAAGCCTTTAAGCATTAGATTTGAAATTTTCAGCAAGGGAATTGAATCTAGTGAGACAGACTCAAATTCGAAAATCGTAGGTGTCATTCCGATGTCTAGTATCTATAGTCTTAGAGATATTTCTTTGAGATTGGAGAACCTTTGTTCAGCTCTTAATGGCGGATTACATATCAATGAAGGATTTCAAAGAAATTCATCTACCAAACTTAGTACATTTATGCCAGGTTTATTTAAGGAACAAGATTTCATTGCACTCTTGAGTCACATTGTTACTAGAATCGAAAATTGTACTGCAATTTTGGAACTTAGACAAGAACTCAGTGAAGTTAAAGGGAATGGAAAATATATTGATTTTGGAGAGGTTTACCCAATTTCTGATATGATGAATGAATTTGCATCCATATTGAAAACATTCAAAGATTTACAAAAAACTTTATAGTAGGTTATAAGAGGTTCGGTTCTATTTTCATGCATTTTCCATCCTGCATGTATGTATGTAGGATATATTTTTGATCGATTAAATATTTCTAACGTTAATACACAAACAATCAGGTAAGGACTAAAAAAGGCATAGATTATGTATAATATCTATGCCAGTAATAGTGGCAGCTCAAATCGAGAACTAGATCTGACGCTTCCATATCCAAATGGCTCCACGTCATCATTCTCGTCTACATCAATGCCTTTTAGTGATACCGCTGACCAAGTAAAGGTAACGCCCTCTCTAAGAGAGGAGCGCTACGGGCAAACATTGGGTATGAGAACATCTCTTCAAGAATCCTCTGAATTAGAATTTTCTGTTGGCCCCCTGGATTTAATCCATTGGGGTAGGTATTTCGGCTCCCAATCATCTCAATATCATGAAAATGATTTTGTTTTTGAAAAGATCAAATATGAAGATAGAAAAGACAATGATTACTATGTGGGAAATTACCATTATGTGAATGGTTTATCCTTTAATAAAAAGCACCATGATATCGATAGATATATTTTCGATATTGTAGGAATTAAAATAGTTGGTGATGAATTCTTCTTGAAATATAATATTGGGAACTCACTGGCAAAGAAAGAAATGGTAGTTACCTACTGTACCTACAACATATTCAACAAATCAGATTTTCGAGCAAGGTATGTTATCCATCCAGCAGGCCCAAAGCGTTCTATAAAAGTTGATAGATCGTACCAAATTATGCCAAACCAGAATTATGTAGACTCTAAAGGCAGAAAGGGTCAAAATTTTAGCTCAGCAACCGTCAAAGATTTATCTTCTAGCTATTGGGATGAACTTAATGCTTCCAGCTTGATTAGGTTATTTACACACATAGATAATCCGTCCATTCAATTAACTGGCTTGGTTAGTCTTTCTTCATTTGTCAACTCTAAGCCTGCATTGATAGATTCAATAAAAATTTTGGTAAAACAATTAGAAAAAGCTAGTTTATCTGGTAGCAAAATGGCCATTGGTACACCTACAGGTGTAGGTAATAAAGTCAACGGTAAAATTTCTCAATATAAAAATTTTTTGGTTGATGCATTAATCAAATTGTGTCTGATGGATATAAGCGGATCTGCTTGTACAGTGGCTATAAATGAAATTAGAGATATGTATTATAAAAATAAACAGAAAGTAGGCGAGTGGGATTTCGTTATATTGAGAATCCTAAAGGTTCAATTGGGTGATAATAAAGAACAAGAATACATGCAATTAATTCACGCTCATCTCAAAATGTCCATATATAGTACTCAACTGGCGTTGATTTTAATTGAACAGGTCAAATTCTTGATTTCAAAAGGAAGTTATGAGATCGCTCTACTAATTGCTCAAAAGGCCGCTAATGTATTACCACTAGACTTTGATGCATGGTATTATTTAGCATTATGCTATATTCTAGTAGGTGATTTCAAAAAGGCTTTATTGATAATAAACTCCATTCCTATAGTAATGTCACTGAGACAAAAAAAAAAGGATGTGGATATAATAAATGGGATCAAAGACTTTTTTGGCGAGACCTTTGCTCACAGGTTAAGTTTTGATGGTGAAGTAATTACTGAGAAGACATTTTTGAGCTATTTCCCTAACCCTAAAGTATCGATATCGAATTACCCAGGCCGCAACACAAAGAATAACTCTCAGTCAAAGTCTGTAGACGAAGGTTCAATATATAAAATGTGGTTCGAATTGTTTTTATTTAATGCACATCTAAGGCATCCTATAAACGGTAATCAATTCTATCAATCACCTTTGATAAATAGCTATCCAAAGGAATTGGCATCGGTTGATCCAGGTCTTTTAAAACAATGTGGTCCTTCCTCTGTACGAAATATTTTCAGCTCGCAATCTGCAGGTCTTCCCTCCACTTCAATCTTAGACTTTCAAAGAAGCTCCACTTGGGGGAGGTGTTATGACCTTTTGACATTCTTTGTAGCTACATTAGGATGGGATAATTTGATTAATTTGAAAGACGGGGTATTCAAGAAGCATCGTACTCCCGATCCAGTAGTTCCATGTGTTTCCAATGAAAGTTCGGATAATTCAAGTCAAGTAATGTGTGAACCTTGGCTTGAGCAAATATTTATTGTCATTTATGAGGAATTGAAATTGCTCATAAGCCTTGGTAAGAATATTACAGATAATAAACATAGCGCACTTGAATGGGAAATGATGGGCTTATTGGGGTATTCAGTGAAATATAATTTAAAGGAATCAATTAGTTCACTTATTACCAGTGTTATGGGGGTGTCCTCTGCTGGTGGATTTGACTACTTCGGGACAATAAAAATTTTAGAAATTTATGATGAATTCATTTTGAGTGATTTGTGTGATTCAAATATTGATCTCTATCATGATGACTACAGTATGACTTTCTTTAGTAATAAGTTGATTTTAAAACTGAAGGGTGAAACATACATTTCGTTTACCAAAATCCTAGAGAATGATTTTCTAAATTTGGACTTTGTATTACTAATTTTGATTAAATTAATCAGTTGGAATCTAAGATGGTACCAATACACTCCGAATCATTTAGTGTTTAAAATTTTGACCAAATTATGCATAAAATACGACTCTCTTTATATTAGAGGAAGAATAAGGGTTATTTTTGAGCAAAACAAGAAGACTAAGTCACCAGCATCAAAATCGTCATCAAAGCT
The DNA here is from genome assembly GCA_030565025.1 of Schwanniomyces yamadae. Classification (NCBI taxonomy): domain Eukaryota; kingdom Fungi; phylum Ascomycota; class Pichiomycetes; order Serinales; family Debaryomycetaceae; genus Schwanniomyces; species Schwanniomyces yamadae. The sequence continues at coordinate 326,278 of JAJMAU010000014.1, read as the reverse complement.
CATGTTTTCTTTTTTTACTACAGAGACGCCGATTACCAAAAATTACGAATTCATTGATGGGGATACGATAATTGAATACATAAATCTGCTTATTCAATGGATCGAAGATCTTAAATCTCCAATAGCTATGTAAATACTTGCTTTTATATATATAATCAAGTACATATTCAACAAGCACTTCACTATCTAATCTGTTTTCTTTGTATTTTGTCTTGATTTCCCTAAGACCTTCTTTCTTTGTTTAATCATATAAGTATATAACATGTAAAATCCTGGAATGTACGTAACTAACATAAACTTCAAGAACCAGGCGTACCAATCACCGACGACATATTTTGCTTCGTCTAACGACAAATAGATCATAAACATCTCAGACAGAACGCCAGAAGGATATAAGACATAAAAGGTAGAGTAACGTAACCATGTCAAGAATTGTGGAACTTGTCCACTCAAATTGGCTGCATAATATGAATATCTAATAATTTCAGTAAATGACCAACTTAAGCATAAAGTTAAGTAACACCAGTGATAATTGGCAGGAGAGTCTGGCAATAATTGACAAATGCCGTAGACAATCAACAACCTTGAAAAAACTTGAGCCGTAGTAGTGAATAATGGCGATTTAACGTTTCCAGCTGCAGAATTGTAAATTTCAACGACAGCACAAGATTGAATTAGGGTCGTCACTTTGTTTGTCTTTTCAAATAAATATGGCTGACCTAACGACAATCCCAAAAATACGGTATTAAAAAGGATAATTGACCATAATGATGAAGATATTGAATTGTAGGCAATGAGCCACTTTTTATTATCAATTGGAGTCTTTTCTGACATGATTGTGTAGAAATACTATATATTCTTAAAGCGGATCATTACAAAATTTAAATTCAACGCAATTCATCCACACGTGCGAAAATGAATATGACTACGAATCATCCTCTTATTCACCGAAAACACCGAGTCTTTCAATATAAAGAAATATCCCTATATTCTACGGCTCAAAGATATAAGCATCGTAGCTTTTCCAATCCTTAAGCCTTATATAGAGCCGATGAAAAGCTTAAGTAGGTATTTGTGCAATTAGTTATAAGTAGGTAGGGTGATTTATCTCTGGCAATTACAAGTTTTGCCATCCATCCGTACTGGAATATGTAAACATTATGACAGATAATTCAAAATATAGATACTAGTGAGCGCTAGTTTTTGTATCTCCCGACTATGGCCCCCATAATTCAAGAGTTAACAAAAAATCAATTAATACTTTTACATTGGATTAAAGATAGACATGTCGTGGGATTGCAAATATTACTACTTATATACATAATCGGCTTCATAACATCATTAGACTGAACAAGCAATAGTATGATCAATCCTTGTATTTGTTTAAAATGTCATGAAGACCTGCTTCATCACTGGCAATCACATTTTGATCCCAGTCAACAACTAGCGGTGCTTTGAATATATCCTCAGCATTTCCCTCTTTATGATCAGCAACAAAGCGATTGAAGGCATCGTAGATCATAGAGTACTCACCTTCACTGAACACTTTGAGCCCCCCATGTGGTGAAATGCCCTTCACCGTGACACTCTTCGTTGGGCCAGACTTACTTTGATCTACGAGAAATGGGTAGCAATGCATCAATGTTCTCTTATTAACACCATCCAGGTTTGATATAATCAGTTGGTATTGGTCGTATGTAGGCATCTTGTTTTGCATTAAGTCAACCTGGAATTTGTTCTCGTCGTTGTTCAACTTGTAAAATGCCTTATCTAAAATCGCATATAGCTTCGATGATTGTTTGATTTCACCATTGTGGAAGATAGATATGGTAGCTGGTGAATGTTGCAACGTTCTGAAAAGTGACATTGATGTATGATATTTATTTAGATATTTCTTGCGAATATTCTCTTAATTTAAAAAATTGGATTTCAATTGATATTTATACCCCCAGGTTGGAGGTGCTTATAAAACATAGAACGATATTGCGAAGGACTTATACCCCCGGAATCACTTCTGGGGGGCTTCGGATGAAATGTGAAATATGTCGCAAATATACAATTAAATGACCGAATGTTTGAATCATTCCCGGGGTAACCAGGACGACATTTTACTTACTATAATTGCGACATTTATCTGCGTAGATGCCATCATCTATCAGTTATGACTCTAATCTAATCACGCCAAAGGATTTACTGGATTTAGAAAACACGGGAAGCTGTAATAACGAAGAAAATACATACATAGGACATTAAATAATGTGTCGATTTATGATCTATAAAGGACGTGGGCCTATGGTTCTTTCGGACCTTCTCACAAAACCAGCACATCTGATTATCAATCAGTCTTTCGATTCGAGATTGAGATTGGACATGAGAAATCCTATCAATGGAGACGGATTTGGGGTTGGTTATTATTCTTCGAGCAATGTTCCATGTATTTTCAAGGCCATAACCCCAGCATGGAACAATGTTAATCTAAACAACCTTTCCATGTGCACGGAATCAAGTTTGGTGTTTGGACATGTTAGAGCATCGACCCAAGGTGTGCTATCGGAAACCAACTGTCATCCATTTGCCTATGGCAAGTTGATGTTTATGCACAATGGGGGTATCTCCAGTTTTAATCTCATCAAGAAGAAACTTGTAAACCACTTAGAAGACGAGTTTTTCTTATTCATTCAAGGCTCTACCGATTCTGAATGTTGTTTTGCCCTTTATTTGGATACTTTATACAAAATGGGCTACGATCCAAGTAAATTTGAAACCAAATTTACACATAGCATATTAAGAGAAGCACTATTGATTACAATTTCTCTTATCAAGGACTGGCAAGTTGAAGTTACAGATGAGCCATCTTTATTGAACTTTGCCGTTACCGATGGAGATTCGGTTGTTATTTGTAGATACGTCACCTCAAAAACTGAGGAAGCTGCATCTTTGCACTTCAGTACTGGGTCCAAGTTCTTTGAATACGAGCCTGGCCTTTTTAAAATGGAAAGGTTAAATAGATCTCAAGATGTCATTTTTGTTGCCAGTGAACCATTAACCTTTGAAAGAGGTGATTGGATTTGTGTACCTACTAATACTACCTTAACATTGACTAAAAACAATACAGTATTAATGCACCCAATAAAAGACGAATTCTATGATGATGGCACTATTGAAAGATCCTCTGGATTAGCTATGCGTAAGGGATTAATGGGTGGTGTTCCCACGAAGACTAGCATTGATATTAGTGCTGAAATGAATGAAGTAGAAGCCAAAATCGCAAATTTACCTCCGTTGGATAGAGAAGGAAGAAAAGCAATGACGGAATCTTCAATTTCGATTTGCTAGTTTACAATTTACAAACCTAAAAATAGTACATAATCGAGTATTTTATAGTTATTTATATTTATATATATATATATTAAAAAGGCTTCGAAAAATCGACATGTAATACGAAGAATTGTGTTTTAAAACTAAATACATACTAAATACATATTAGACTCATTAAAGGCATTAAAAATGATGAAAAGAGAATAAATGACGTACTAACTAAAAGTTGAAAACCACATTTATAGTTATTAGCTCTTGCTTGCAGATCTAGTTAATTTGGTTCCATTAGATTCTCTGTCCTTTTCCTCTTCATCATTATCATCAATAAGCTCATCATCATTATCTGATGAGCTAGAACTGGATTCTTCACTTGATAAATCATCATGACCAGTTGCATTTAGTAATGATCCTTTCGAATCATATAATGGATGAGATTTTTTATAAGATAAACCATCATCATTTGGATCAATATATTCCTCATCAACTAGAGAAGAAACTTGATCATTTTCACTTGAAATTGATGAATTCATTGATTCTTCAGACGATTTAGAGTCTGTACTAAAGGCGTTTTTTATGTTGTGAAGATCTGAAACAATTTCAGTTGACGCAGTATTAGTTAATTGCTGGGACATATAATTGGTAAAATGGTCGTCATCATCTTCAGATTCAGAATCATCGCTCAAACTTGATTTAATTAGCGGAGTATCGCTATTATCCTCCGCCTCTTCGTATCCATTACCGATGTCATGATCAGCATTAGGATCTAATAGTAGTCCGGTTTTATACTCTGAGTCATCAATAATTTCACCTACTCCTTCATCAAAGGTATTAGATGCATCATCTTCTTCTTCTTCATCCTCTTCATCGCCTCCACCTAAAATTGCATTATATTTTTCTCTCGTGTCGTACAAAACATGATTAACATAGTCCTCCCATACTTCATCCTCGACTTTACCATCAATTAATTCGCTGAGCGTATTAACGGGATATAATTGAATAAACTTAACGACTTCCTCGGCAATCAATGTCAAGTGTCCCATAAAGCCCAACCTCAAACCATTGTTTTCATGCTCGTATTCTGAACATAATTTTTGACCTTCAATAATTTTGTTGGTGATATCACCATAATTGAACAAATCGATTGCTAAAAATTTGTTGAAACCAATGTCCATAGAACCATTCAAGACTTGTTGAACGACATCAAAAACAACGTTATGTAAAAAGTTATTCCACGGAAATTTAAAAAACATGGACAAAATATTTGAAATTATTTGAGTGTCGTAAAGGGATATCTTTAAATAATCACCGATAACTGGTTTGGATCTAATTTGTTCCTCTGACAAGTTTGCATTTGCATGAGGTTCCTCTTCGTCTTCTTGCAGCGGAATCATGGAATCATTATCTTGCAGGAGTCTTCCATTGAATGAATCTATTGTATCATTGGCATAATCATCATCGCCCTTATTAACTTCATCTGGCAATACAATTACTTCATTGTACTTAAAGCTGACCGGGTCAAAATCTTTCATTTTGTTTCTTAATAAGTCTCTTTCTTTGACAATATCGTATCCTTTATTATCATTTAATAAAGCCATATTTGAACAATGTAATAATTCTGCAATCAATTCACAAATTTTAAATCTTTCAAAACCTAACGGTTCAATGACTCCAAAAGGAGTCATTAATTTGTTACTCTTGTCTGAATTATTAGTTAACAACTTATTAAATTCGTCGATTTTACTTCCAAAAACTTTTAATAAATGGCCTAAATATATTGGATCCCTTCCTGTTGGTGGATGACTCTCCAAAGTGATATATAGAACGGGAAGTATATCATAATCTGAGTTATTTTTTCTAATAATTTCTATAATTATACCAACCCCGTTAGCTAAAGCATAACCTCCCTTAAGCATAATATTGCATAAATGGTCCATTTGCTCATATGAAACTAACTCCCTCGTAAGTTCGTTTGGTCCAATTGTGGAATTGTCAGTAGTAGAATTTGCCGAGATGGTGATAAGAGCCTTCAAAAAATCAGCTGCAGAAGATTGCCTCACCAATAAAACATCATTAGCATCACTAACATTATCTCTCGTTATATCTAATTCATCAATTAAATAATTGATTAAGTTTTGAATTTGTAAAAAGTCGATGATACCAGTGGAATTGTCTGGTTTATCAGTGGAAATTAATTTTAACAAAAAGTCCATTAATGGAGGGTTGGATAGATGATTCATAAATTTTTCAACTAAATTCGTTTGATTTTCAATAAGATAGGTAATCATTTCATCGCATTTCATGTCTAACAAGTGTTCCATTATTTTCATAAAGTATGTTGATAAGTTAATTGAAAGTGAAGTTTTAGAATCTAAAATAGACCACAATTTGTTAAGGTTGGCTGTTGATTCCATTACCGCATCTGTTAAAGACCATATATCAGCACTTAGAATTTCTGCTGCTAATGCAGCGTGACGATTAGCAATATCTTCAGCAGACTCTTCATCTTCATTGTCATCTTCAGCTTCCTCTTTCTGCTCTTCTTTTTCTTTTTCGAATTCAAAGTCTTTACTATCATCATCGTCATCTTCATTTTTCGGATTTGAGTCTTCCTTCAGAGTTACAGATTCTTTATTCGCCCCCTGATCACTATCTTCATCCTTCTGGGACGCTAACCGAAGGGAATCTAATTGGTCGCTAAGTTCTGCTTCTATTTTTCCTTCATGAATAACCAAATCCACTAGCATATTCAATACCTCTTCTTCCCTTAAAAATTCCAATAAGATGGAATTGTTGGAAAGAAGTTCCTGAAGTAAATCGTTTTCGTCTAATAATTTCAACAAAACCACATATGTATTTGAATACAGCAGATCCCCTGATTCGTTGTTAATCGAATGATTTTCTAATAAAGTAGATATATTCGACAACGACGTAAAGCCATTGCTAAACTTCCAGAAAGAGCCCGACATACTAAAAATATATTATCAATAAATGAATGAATAAATTAAAAGTATTTGAAATATGCAAAGGTAATACTTAAAACTCTTTACTATTATGAAGGACTCTATACGGGAATTAAGTTCTAAATGAAGATTATTATCAACGTATATAGATTGTGTTAAGGCATTTAATTGACTTTTGTTGATCTTCAAAAAAATTATAATTAGGAATATTACACAAAAATTCAACAACTTTTTTTTCAGAGAAATTTTTTTGCTATACAATATTGAAGATCAGAATCAGACCATAATCATTAAGAATGTTCCGTTCTATAATACAATCAGCCAGAGTTGAAGCTGTCAGGCCATATAGTGCTAATTTATTCAAACGTCATTTAGCTACAACTGGTCTTACAGATTTAACACCATTAAAATTAGATTCGAATGGATCCGATAATTTATATGCCATTTTCAAGCTTCACAACATACCCTACTTAGTGACTAAGGGAGATAAAATAGTTTTGCCATATAAATTGAAAAATGCTGAAGTTGGGGATCTGTTAGTATTGAACGACGTTATTACATTGGGATCTCCAGAATATACTTATAACAATAATGACGGTATCCCAAGCGAATTATACCGTTTGAAAGCAAATGTTGTTGAAATTACTAGAGAGCCATACTATGAAGTCTACAGAAAAAAGCAAAGATGTAGAAGGAAGAAGACTTTTCCTGTTCAAAATCATCAAACTATTTTAATGATAAATGAATTAAAATTAACATAAAATTGGTTACATATCTTTTAAATTCCCAAATTGCATGTATATAGAACTATAAATAAAGTACTTTACTTACTCGTATAACATACTTTTCCTCGAATTGTATTTGATTAATTGGGCTAACTTTGTGTTTTCGAATTCAAATTCTTCGCTAAGTAACATAAATGGATGTTTCAACAATTTCTCTGCAGTTGGTCTCTTTTCTGGGTTTATAGTAAAACATTTATTAATAAAATCCTTTGCTTCCGGGCTCATCAAGTGTCGTATATCTTCTGGAATTGGTGGTGCCAATTTAGTTTTGCCAATTTTGTATATAGCACTGACAACAGCTTCATTCGACCATGGTCTTTTCCCAGCAAACATTTCCAATACAACACAACCTAAAGACCAGATATCAATTTTAGCACTATAACCCTGCTTTTTATCCTCCACAATGCTATCAATAACCTCCGGCGCCATCCAAAATACTGTTCCTTGCATCGACATCTCGGCATTATTAACGTAAATATCTGTTGATCTTTTTGAAATGCCAAAGTCAGAAATTTTACAGGTCCCGTCAATTTCAAGCAATAAATTATCTGCCTTTAGATCACGGTGTAATATTCCATTTGAGTGTAAATATTGAAGCCCTTGCAAAACTTGTCTTATAGTGAACTGTATTAATTGTTCCTCGAATTTTCCATAAGATTTCAAACAGGATGAAATAGATCCTCCGGCAACATACTCTAAGAATAAACTGTAAATATTATTCTTCTGTTCAAACCCAAGGTACTGAACGATGTTTAAGTGATCTAAGTCTTTCATAGTCTCCACTTCCTTGTGAAGTGCATCAATTCCTTCAGAGTTTTCAGATGCACTGTTTGCATAGTCCCTGGAAACAACCTGTTTTACTGCGAGCATCTCACCAGTAGTAACATTCAAAGCTAAATACACTGCACCGAAAGAGCCTCGTCCTATTAATTCACCTTTAATCCAGGCAAATTCTTCGAATTCGCCATTCTTGTTGTTTCTTAGTTTACTTACAAAGCCTTGTTCAATCTCAGTAGATGTAACTTCAACCAATTTCTGGCCCCACATTTTTGTATTAGATCTAGCTAAACCCATACTATCGCTTCTTTGTCGTGATACCAAAGAGTTAGCTATAGCTGGGGGGTTAATATTTTGAGTCTCTAGACGCTTACGGCGAGCTTCATTTGCAACCACTCGAATTGTTTTCATACGACGGCGGCTTAATTCTGACTTAACATTATCACCATAGAAAACTTCCTCACCTGGGTCTATGTTTTTATCGACAGGAGATATATTAGCATTGGAAAAAGTCCTAGCAATAGTAGGTTTTCCTAGAGGTTGATTTAATTTATTAGAATTCTGGTTTAAAGCATTAGCTACTCTCGAATCATCAATAATTGGTTTATCCAAATTGGTATTTGGAAAATACTTTTCAAGATTATTGTAAACTTCATCAATTGGTGGTCTGATATTCATTCTGCTCATTGACTTGGATTTTTTCTTATCGCCATTGTTTTCCATTTTATGTGAACTACTATCACTGCCTTTAAGAGGTTTCAAAAAGAATTCATCTTCATCCAGGCCCGTTGAATTCTTTTTCTTCGAATTGGTTGAGTTGATTGGCTTAATAAAAAAGTCATCTTCAGAAAAATCTTCACATGAATCTTGAACATTAGGAGATGGTACCCCTTCGAATGATATAACATTTTCTTTGAAGATATCAACATCTTTTGAAGTTGCAGCCTGTTTTCTTAATTTTAAAATAGAATTTTTACTTTTGATAGAAGAGCTCCTAATTGAGAAAGATTTGCCGCTACTTGCAGACCTGCTGGGCCCCAGGTCTTCGGACATATAAGAATTGTTATGCACGTCATTATATCCTTTATTACGTTGCAGTTGCAGAACTGAATTTCCTCTTTTTAAGCTCGACCTGGTACTAAGAGGAGGTGGTGGAGCCACTCTCTTTGCAATTATTTCACCTGTTTTATCTTTTTCATATATAGAATTTGTAGAAGTTTCAGAAGAATTGAGATTAGGGTCGTCTTTTAATGTATGAACTGTCGTTGCAGTGACTGGAGATTTCAACGTGTCCGATACAGATGAAGAATAAATGTTTGGAATCAATTTTGGTGTTTTGGATTCATAAGGCGACTTTCTTCTTTTGTCAAAATCTATTTCTCGAGCATCATTTCTCAAGACTCTAAAAGTAGCATTGGAATTTTCAGAGGATGAAATACTTGATGCAACCGTTGTATCTACTTGAAGTAGAGGGCCTTTAGCTCCTGTATTATCCTTAGTTTGGAGATTTCGCTGAGCACTTGAAGGAATTTTCAATGAAAATGGTTCGTTTGTTATTGTTTTGTCATTGCTTCTTGCAGGATTAGTATTTTTTATATTTAAAACACTTGCCTCTCCTATATTAAATAACTTGTCTGTTTGAGTCAACTCTTTGAAATTCCAATAGTCAGTTTTATTATCCTTAGATTGTTGCAATAAATATTGAGGCGTTGCAGGATATTTCCTTTCTTCGTTATTATCATTTACAAATTCAAATGATTTAGAATCCGAAGAAGTTGTAGAGAAAGTGGTAGCTGCAGATGGCGAGGAAAGTTCTTGACGGATTAAAAATTTATTTAATTTTCCATTTTTCAAAATTCTGATCAAAGCCTCCTCTGTCAAACAATCTCCTTCTTGCGCATTAAATTCAGTCAAATGAAGAGAAATTACACCAATGTTGATCAAGCCTAACCCTTTTATTATTTTATTCTTAACCAGTACGAAATCATCAAGATCTTTTTTGTTCAAATTAATTGACATGAATAACTTATTGTCTTTACTTGCTAGGATTACTGTAGTATCCAAAAATTCATCCGAGATTTTAGGTAAAAATGCATCTTCATCAAAAGAATCAAATCGTGATTCAGCTTTCGTTATTTCAATTACTGGCGATGAAGATGGTTTTTCTTCTTCCTTTTCGGGCAGAAATTCGTTTCTAGAACCAATTCTTGGAGAGCTATCTCGATTACTAGTGGTTTTAATCAGCAGAAATGATTCTCGTTTTTTCTCTGTTGACACTTGAATATACAGCGTCTTATTCTTATGATAATCCCTTATATGTGAATCTGAAGAAGATGATGGCGTTTTGCTATGTGAATTAGAAGTTCTAGTGGATGAGCTCGAAGAAGAAGAAGATTGAGCTTGCTTAACGGTGGCCTTATCTCCACCAAATTTTCTCAAAGTGTTTAATAGACTGTTCTTTTTACTGCTTATTTCTTCTTTGTACTGAGAAGCATTTTGATAGCCTGAAAATAGTAAAGTTGATGACTTGCTTTTAGCGTCAGAATACAGTTCATTCAAGGATAATGAAGTAGTTTTAGAATTACTTTTGAAATTGCCGCTTGGTAAATACTGGCTTGATCCTAAAGAACTCGACTCTCTTGAACTGGTAGTGTCTGATGATGATGACCTACGATGCTTGCGGAAAAACTTATGGGTTGCAGGATTTGAAGGCTTGGGACTTCCTAAATCGATGTATGAATATGGTCTTGTCTTTAAATCGTGACCATTCAAAGAATTAGTAGCAGTCAGAGCAGAAGTGGTTGACTTGAGACCATTGATTGCTGGAGCTGACATTCTGTTTTCACTTTTAACTGACCAAACATTATTATTCGAAGATGACAGAGATTCACTTGATCCCTTTCTTGAATGTGCTGACTGCGATGTAATTTCCTCCATGTATTCATTATTGGATGTTTCAAGTCTCAACAAATAAATGAACCTGTCAATCGAATTGTCGTTACTATCAGTCACTAAAAACTTGCTGAATTGCTTCCAAATTATTGAGGATGCATCATAATTTCCTAGCTCTAAAAATCTATTGCCGGAGATTTCGTTCCTCCTGAAAGTTTCTTTCCATGATGAATTAAAATCATGATGATCCAACCACTTCAATACATTAGACATTTGCCACTTTATAGACAAATTAGCCTTCGAATTTGGTTGTGTGCTTACTGCATATCTGGCAAATCGTTTATCCTTGCTAACTAGACTTGAAGGTGTAATAGTAGAACTAGAAGTATTGGAAATTGATGACGATTCCGATCCATGCCTATCATGCAGCCTAGCGGGTGAAGAAGGAATTGGATCAAGCGGAAAAAACTGGGGTCTATCATACAGATCACCACGCAGATGACTGAATTTTAATATGTCGTAAGAAGAAGAAAAAGATCTGTCTTGTATCGAATTGATATTCTTCTCGAAATCTTTTTTTGGTGATAACTCTATTGCACTCTTACTATGCACATAGCCTTTTGTTTTTATACCACTTTTAGGTAAAGAAGAGCTCAGATTTAAAGTTAATTGGTCATCCAAGCTACTATCAGTGGACATTACCTCTTTCAAGTCCAATTCGTTCTTAAACACAATCTTATCCAGACTGGCTTTCGTTTGAAATTCTAGGCTAGAGTCATTATGCTCAGAAAAACTGAAGTTAGCCTGACTAACTAAAAATTCGCTTTTTATATTCGTAGACTTTGCGCCAGCCTTCAGACCATCCGAAGAAGAATTAATATTGGAAGGTGAAAAATCAAATTGATCTCTTTTCACATTAAGTGAGTCCGGAATCTCTTTAAAGGCACTAATTTCCTTACTTGATCGTGATCCTGTTAAATGTGGTTCTAGAGGAGGTGTTATACTACGGGTATATATAACTCCATCGGAGGCTATTCTACCTGTTGGTGTTGAGAGACTCTGATATGGGTGCGATCGAAATTCATTTGATGATTTATTCGATTTGGTGCTCTTTAATGACAAGTCTGAGTCTTTTTTAATTTTACTTAAGTCTGGGGGAATTTTTCTAGTCGGACCATCCTTTGACTTTCTTTCTTTTTTTTTCATTCTATCTCTTTCACACAAATTATGGATGCGATGATCTCGGTAATTGAAAAGATTTCAATTTTTTGATTTCATTTACTTCACAGAAGATCTAGCCCTTGAATTTATAAGCAAAGGGCCGTGCTTTCTAATTAATAAGGATTTCGTAAAAAAAAATATCGATTTTTACAATCACCGTTTTTGATACTTGTATGACTATTTTTATCATCAATCTATTTCCGGTCTTGCATATTAAATGTTTTGAGAAATGCTAATTGAATTCAAGAAATAAAAATATATTAAAACATCTCAAAGGCTAAAAGTATTCGATAATGATAATTTTAAGTTATGATAAATTCTGAATTGAATGATAGACTTCACAATGTTGTGAAAAAGTTACATAACTTAAATATATTTGCTCTGTCAAATATGAAAGATTACGAAGCGCTATTAAAAAGTGCGATTAAAGATATTTTTCAACTTTTAAACTACTTTGATAAACTATATACCACCCTTGAACTAAAGGTCAATCAGCTCACTGCAGACTTTGGGTCACTTGATATTCTATGCTATATGGATAAACCTTCAACAGCGTTATATCATAAGGATCTTGACATATTGCAATTTATTCAATCATATCAAAATCTTAATCAAGATTCAACCACAAATGTGCTCGAGCTGCTAGTTAAATTGTTATCAAATATTAATGATAAAAAACCAACTAGAATAAAGGATACATACACCATTGTGTTGGTCAAATTTTCTGAGTTATTGAATTTTTTTATCAAGTTACATCAAGAATCCGAGATGCATTTAGTCAAATACTTGAGCAAATGTTTCAGTTATGAATCTGTGTATTTTTTGGAATTGCAGAAGCAGTTAGAGAATAACTGGAATATAAAAGAGGAAGACACAGAAAAAATTGTCAACTACTTGGACTCCATAATCAGTGGGAATGATGAAAAGATGACGCAAGCAAAAGATGATGATTCGATATTCAGTTATGATACTAGCTCTTTTCCACACAAAACTGACAAAATTCCTTTAGAATTCAAAAGTAACGATGTGACCTTTAATAAGTTGTACGCCTTTTTTTTACATATCCTCCGCTTAAAAAATCCTAATGCGGAGGATTTCAAGGAGTATATCAAAATAATGATCAATTTATACAAAAAGCATAATGGCATAACTTGCATCGAAGTGAACAGTTTCAAGTTCAAGGAACTAAAACTAAACTACTTTTACAATTTTTTGATGGGAGATGAAAATAAAGAAGGTGCAATTTTACCTAGGCAGTTTCAGGAAACGAACGAGCGGATCATTTCAGAAACTGTTCTTTTTCCTGAAATGAGTATCGATAATAAATATGGTGTTCCTAAGAATGATAAAAACTTTTTTGAATCCAACAGACAGGAGGTATCAAGTAGAGCCGATATTCCAGTATCTCAAGATTCAAATATCTCCCTTAATTCACAAGTCTTCCAGAGTGTGCATACCTCTCAGAATCTTATGGATGATGTTTATGATTACCGGTATTCCATTGAAGACCAATCAAAGTTAATTGGTAATTTAAAGCATATTATCCCTCTTTTAAACGAATTCGGTTTGGATTTCGATTTAAGATACCCTCAAATTTTTAGAATGTACATTCTGCTATTATACAACGAATTTGGTGAAGAAGCTAAAGCATTTGATTTTGATTACATAAATGATGTTGTCAAAATTATAAACTGTATAATTGATTTTGAAAATGAGGACTTTACATCCAACGAAATTGATATTAAAGGAAGTGTCATTGAATTCCACCGCTTGCATACCTTTCTATGTGGAAATCAAAAGACAGGCAACTTTACTCTATTAATGAGGTTAGCTTTACAGATGTCTAGTAAATCGTACAAAACTAAGATGAAAGTTCTAAAAGATTGGAATCTAAAAGCTTTAGCTATTAGTCAACTTGAATATAACTATAACTTCTACTGGAAAGACGTTACTGAAGTGGTTTTAAAAAGACGCATCTTAAAAAAGTGGTTTAATAGAAGCTTGAAAATAAAAAAATTACAAGCTGAAACCACAAAGTACAATAAAAAGGTACTATTAAGTAGATACTTTACTTCAATGTGGTTGAAAAGAACGACAAAGAATATTAATTCATTAGAAAAGTCTGATGTTGCTTTTCTTAGTAGATATTTGATTATATGGAGAAACCAATCGAAAGCACAAACTGACTTATTTGACTCGGCTCTTACATATTACAAAAATCTGTTAATCAGGCCATATTTCAAATTATTGTATTCCAAATATAAAGTGATCTTAAATTCTGAGAGGAATGCAATCAAATTTAGTGATTTATCATTAGAAAAAAATAATGCTAAATTGCAATACTTGATCTGGACTATCTGGTTTAATAAAATGAATAAGAAGATAATTAATTTAGAGCTGCAGGATAGCTCTAGTTATATTTATTTACCCCAAACCAGTACATTAAGTCAGAAATTGTCGACTCTAGCTGAAACAGAAAATAAGTTTACAAAAATGAAATATTTGAAGATTTGGAGGGCTAAAGGCACCTTGAAATCTACTTTTAATTCAGTAAAAATGAAGAATAATGTCATTTTTCTCAAGTTTATATTTGAAGAAGAATGGTTAAAGAAAACCAGACTTAAATTGATAGGAAAAAATGTGTTGCATTCAAAGAATCTCAAAATAAAGCTTGGTTTATTCAAATCCTGGCATAGATTATGCAATAGTCGTAGCAATGCTAATGATTTTTCACAAAAAAGAATATTAAAATCAGCTTTCAATCTTTGGAAGCTCAGAACTTTATTAGGACTCTGCAATAGAAATATTATTTCTGAGTCTCTCAACTTCAAGTTGTCTAAGCAAAAATTATATTTCAAGACTTGGATATTGAGCCAGAAGCTTAAAACTCAGAAAAATCAAATCAGCTTACAAATCAAAGCGAAATTTCATGGCCAATGGAAATCAAGGTTGTTGAAGGCTAAACAGGAGCAACGCATAGCTTTTCTACGTTATAATAGTCAGTTGGCGAAAAATAATTTGATCAAGTGGGTATTCAATTTCAAATATATGCAAGAATTATGCATAACGTCCGATTTAAATGTTCAAAGAAAATTTCTAAACAAAATCTTGAATAGATATCACTATCAAAAGATCGAACTTAATAAAATGGGAGACGAATACTTGACTCACGGTAATTTGAATAATAAAATTATGCTATTAGCTATTATGACTAAGTGGCAACAAGTCTATGAAATTAATGTTCAAACCCAATTAGAGTCAAGAGTTCAATATTTTAAACAAAAAGTTGTTGAGCCCAACAATTTGAAGAAATTCTTGATAAAATGGGTCAGTCACTACAACGGACAACAATCATTAAATTATGAATTAGATAGCAGAAGTGATCGCTTTTTGAAGACAACAGTACTCAAGAAAATCTTAATGAACAAATGGATTTCTTCTGTGAGATCGAAACTCGAGCTAGCCATGAGAGCTGATTTATTTGAACTTGCTCTACTTTTCAAGAAGTTCTTAATAATATGGTACGATCAGTTTGTGGGAAAAAATGTTCACTTAAACCAAATAGCTAATGATTTCATAGATCAAAAGGAGTTCCAAAAAGTTAGTGAAATTATTAATAATTGGACAATGAAACATGTCAAGATATTTAGGCGAAATGAAGAGATCTGTGAACTGTTTATCAATAAATGGCAGAGTTCTAAATTGAGAACCATTTTAGAATTATGGGTCTATAAAATGAAAGAGGTTCAATATGCTAATTTAAGCGTTAGAGGGCAACTGCTTCATGAAGCTGACCTAAGTATTCCAAGCAACCCTTCTCCTTTAGCAAAAAAGTCTACTTCTTATCTTGAACATGAGACTAGTTATCTTTACACCCCATTGAAACTGCAGGTAAAAATGCGTTTTGCTACACCAGCATCTCCAAGTGTGAGTCCTACAAAGTTGCAAGAGACCACCCAAAGAATGAAAACTGAGAAGATATCTGCTCTTAGAAAGCATTTTGCAAAAGCCAGAAATATTTCAATTCCTAATAAATCTTTGTTCTCTTCTACTCCCATCAGAAAATTAAGTGAAACTGATCCTTTTGAAAAGGAATCTTTTGTTTCAATGAGAAGGATATCTGGGCCCCATTTAGCACTGGTTTCCACGACAGAGCCTAAGAAACTAAAAGAATCGCAATTTGTAAAATTATCCCCTCCTAGGGCTAGTTCTTATAATGCATTTATTCCACCAAATCCGCCAAACTTCGATATCGCAAATAGTTTGAATAATGCAGCTGCATCTTCTTCTGAAATTCTATCGCCTCTGGAAGCCGACTTGAAGGATGAAAAATCTTTAATAGAAACTGCAAAAAAGTTAAGGCGCATTACACCTATTATATTCCCAACAGAAGATATTGAAAATGAGCCTAGGTTCTCTCCTGTTAATAAATTAAAGGAAAGGCTAAGGAATAATATAATCAATATATCTCCCACCCGTGAAGATGCTGCGATTTTTTAATATTGTATACTACTGTATTTATTTCAAATCAATGTATAATGTAAAAGTTTGGGCAATTGTTTCTCTTCTATTTCGCTCTTCTATAAATACATAAATAGTCATCTCTAACGATGAAGGATTCAAATGATTTGAAAATTCTGCTAAAATCGCCTTTAGATAAATCATGGTATAGATCTACACATAATCTGACTATTGTGGAGGAATCTCTCTTTTGTAACTGGACAAATTGAATAATTGGATAGAAAGAGACAGCTTTAAAAATGGAAGATTTGTGAATTAGCTCCCATTCACCTGTGTCATCAAGGCCACCTTCTTCGGTAATCATAATGTCTATTTCATCCCAAATATACTGTAGAGCGTCTGGATCTTCTGTTTTGTCATATGTAACAAGATTATTATGAAGCTCTCCAAATTTACTTATTCCTGACATGCAAGAAGCAACATCCATATGAACCAATACTTTCTCGTTTTGATTATTCGATGCAATATGATTATTAACAAATTGCAATGCATTTCCTCCAGGATAATTATAGCTCGAAGCATATCCCTTGAATAAAGCAAGCACAATCTGTAATAATGTAATGACAACTAACATAACCAAAAAAAGCTTATTTCTCAAATTCATATTCCAACCATAAGAAATGATAGTTAATCCGTTTGCGGCTTGTAGAATTATAATTGGGATGACATAAATTATAAATCTCCATTCTTTATGTGGCTGAAATGACATACCCATTATGAAAAAAATAGATGCAATAAATAAAATTCTCAAAGAATTCTTAGCTGGGTGGGAAACCAAAGTCTTTCCCTTTAACTTAGTTCCAATATCTGTAGAAGCAGAAAACAACCCAATTATAATTAAAATTGGGATAGTATAGGGGGAAAGTAATTGTGGTAAATATTTATTGAAATACGCAGACCATGGTTCCACGCCCCACTCCAGTGATTTACCACTGACAACATTAAATTTAAATGAGATTAGTTCTGGGATTAGCCAGGTATCCCAAAAATAAGAATCTATGACTGCAGTTAAAAAACCTCCAAGCAAAGTTCCAGCCGTTAGCATCAAAAAATTCACTAATATTTCTGATTGACCAAAAATTGATGATACTATCGCAATTATGACGCCTAACAATCCTACCTCTAGCCTAAACACTATACCAGTAAACGAAAAATATGCTAATCCAGACATTTCACCCTCTAATAGCCTACTTAATCCCAACAAAACTATGGGTAAGGCTATGAAATTTGGTAATGACCTAGAAGCATAATACAATAAATGGAATTGAGTAAGCAAAAGAACCAGAAACCAAAAACCTAACAATCCTCTGGACTTTTCCTTTTGGTCTGTAAGTTCTATCTTGTTGGCGCTATTTCTCACCTTTATCAAGCCAACGGCGTTTGAAATTCCAAGTATTGCTCTAGATAAAATCTGAAGATCGATCTGAGATGTTGATCTTATCAAATCAATTCCCAAAAATGAAAGACCATTCTGTATTCCTTTAACTATTAATCCTATAGCCAAGCTTCCTATAAAACTTCTTGGAACTACTCCAGGGAAATTTATGTGATCGTAATTATTCAAAATAGAATCTTTAGGTGTAATTCCGAAATTAATTATATCATGGGTAGCCTGAATGTTAAATGATTCTTCAACTTTGGTATACGGAGATATCAACAAATAGAATATGATTGTTGAAAATAGTATGATATCCAACAAGTTGCTATATTTATACATTCTTGTCAACATACTCTTGATAGTTGTAGATTCATAGTTGATTTTTCCCGTTCTGATATTTGTACATCTGAAAAGATCGAGAAACAAGAAACTAAGATTATTCATCTGCTTTCCAATCACATAACATGGACGACATACCAGATTTGGTAACAACTTTAGATGAAGTAAGTTTGAAGATTTCGGAAGGAAAAAATTCTGTATCAAACCAACAACTTCAACTGGTTAAACTAAGACGAAATGAAGCAAATTCAAACAAGAAAATACCAATCACAATAATTACTGGGTATCTAGGTTCTGGCAAGTCAACATTGCTAGAAAAGATAGGCAAAACCACTGATATGAAAATTGCAATAATTTTGAATGAATTTGGAGACTCATCTTTGATTGAAAAATCCGTTACGATAAAAGATTCTGCAAGTAATAAATCAGTTCTAGAGTGGTTAGACTTAGGGAATGGGTGTCTTTGTTGCACTGTCAAAGATAACGGTGTCTTGGCAATCGAAGAATTAATTAAAAATTCCAAGAGTAGGATAGACTACATTCTTCTAGAAACAACAGGAGTAGCAGATCCGGCTCCAATCGCCAAAATGTTTTGGATAGATGAAGGTTTATCTTCCAATGTTTACATAGATGGTGTTATTACCGTTGTCGACTCGGAACATATTTTAAAATGTTTAGATGATGTGGGAGGACATTGGCACAGAGAAAATAAACACATAAAGGAAATTCAATCTGTGGATAAAGAGTCTTTGACTACAGAAGAGATTGACAAAGAACAAAGGCAACTAGAGGAAGGTTTAACAACGGCACACTTACAAATTGCATTAGCTGATGTCATAATAATGAATAAAATTGACAAAATAATGGATGCTGCTAAGCAAGAAGAAGTTTTGGAAAGGATAAAGTCAATAAATGGCAGCTCTCCGGTATATACTACTTCATTTGGAGACATTGAACTACTCAAAATCTTAAACTTGCATAGTTTTGATGCGAATAGTAGATTGAGTGCAACTCTTAATTACAAAAATAACTCTGTTTATCATGATAGCAGGATTTCCACTATTACATTGGATTTTCCATTTTTTACAAAAAATGAGCAATATGATCAGCTTGAATCATTTTTGCAATATATTTTGTGGGAAAATACAGCAAATAAACAAACAATTGAAGTTCATAGAATAAAAGGAATTACTGTAAAGGAAGGAGAAAACTTTACTGTTAAGGTTATTCAAGGAGTAAGAGACACTTATGACTTCATTAATGCCCAATTGATAGAAGGAATTAAAACAAACAAGCTAGTTTTGATCGGAAAGAATCTTCATTTTGATGACTTAAGTAAGGAGTTACATAAATTTGTAAAATATGATTAGCTATTGCCAGCTTTAAGTCTGTTTCAATGATGAATAACGACTTTCTTCATCTTATATTGTCTAATATACATTCTATTAATGATATTCAGCATATTTGACAAATCTTTAGATTTTGTCGGTTTTTGTGTAACGACTCTCCAAGATTTTTTCAAGTGAAATAATTTCCATCATCGTAAAAGATATAATCTATACAGAGATAATCGGTTATGTCAGATCCAAACACCCTGAATATTCCGACAGGTGGTAATCAAATACCACCTAATAAAGTCCCTCAGAAAAAGGGATGGTCAAACCCAGCTTTACGAATGATGGGAATTAGTAGAATTTCTTTGCCTTCTAGAAACTGGATGATTTTTTGGGGACTTTGTATGTCTATTGGTGGTGGAATTGCATATGAGAAGTACGAAGAGTCCCAGATCAGGAAGAAATGGATGAATAATGTTGAGCCTATTAGTCAGGAATCATACACTGCAGATAGAATTCCAAGAAAAGTTACCGTTTTTATTGCACCTCCGCCAAATGATGTACTAGATGTCTCTTTAAGGCTCTTTAGAAGATTTGTGAAACCCATTTTAAATGCTGGATCTGTAGATTTTGAAATTTTCAGTGAATCTAGACAGGGTGAAATTAGATCATCTGTGGCAAGCAAAATCAGAGAGTTGAGATTAGAAAAGCTACAAGAAAAGAAGGATGCAGAAAAGATGGCAGAACAAATAAGGTATGATAAGTCATGGATAAAGTTTTTTAAAAAGGCATTACCAAGTCAAATAGGTGGTAAAACTGAGGATTCTGATGTTTTAACCAGCAGGCAGGAGTTATATTCTTCAAAGGACGTATTGGGTTTATATCAAATATTTACCCCTATCGAAGCTAAAAGAGACGATGAAATCAATCCAGAAGATGCTGGTGGTGTTATCTGTATTGGTAGAGGAGCTTATAAAGAATACTTAACTGGAGTACATGAAGGTTTATTAGGGCCATTAGAAAAACCTCAAGAGTTGATTGACGAAGAAATCCGCATCAAGGAAGAAAAACAAAAGGAACTTGAAGAAAATCCCAAGAATTCTACTGATGAAGATGAAGAAGAGCTTGATCCTGTGGTAAAAGCTTACATAAATCCAAAAGATTACTCCAATGCAAAAATTGCTCCAGAATTGGATATGAGTTCGTTAATTAAAAATAAAAAGAATATTCCAGTTTTATTTGAACAGCCATGTTACGTTTTTTCAGTTCCAAATGTTCTCGGTTTCACTAACATACCCCGTAAAATTTTTAGGTACTTCACAAAAAGATACCTTGCAGACGAATATGGTCTCAAAGCCACATCCATTGTATATAGTAAATCCAGACAATTCCAATATAAAGACATATATATGGCAAAGGAAGAAGAATTAGACTGGCCGAAGAAATGGGTTGAAACCGGCAAAGAAAAAAATTCAGAATGGGTCCAAGAATTGGTTACTGATGAAAGAGTCACTAATAGAATGAGAGTTTTCGATCATGACCTAATTGTTAAAGAAGAAACTGATAAAAAGTAATATTTATCTGTATTTAGTACAATTCACTTACAGCTAATATATTAATTTGTTAAATAATAAGTATACAAGTATATGCATAAAAGCGTTTGCATTATTTCCTTTCCCATAAGGTGTAATTATATGTAAAATCACCTTCCTTGATATTCTCTTGTATTGGAATACCGTCTCCAATAAATGTTTTTAAGTCCTCGATATCTTTCTTAACCCATTCACTAACTTTATCATAAATTGGAAATTTTAAATGAGTGTCTATTTCCACTTCATTTGTATTTTGAATTTCTGTTAGAAGCAAGTGTGTGATTCTCTTATCTTTTATTAATTCGTTGTATATCTCTGATCCTCCAATGATAAATATCTTCTCAATACCTTTTGGAAAGTCTTTTATTTGTACTAGCGAATTTTCGAAGGAATTGGCATATATTATGTTATTTTCAATATGATTCTCAAACTTTCTGGATAAAATAACATTTAATCTGTTCGGTAATGGCCTAAACTTCTTTGGAATTGATTCCCAAGTCTTTCTTCCCATAATCACTGCATTCATATTAGATGAATCCTTAGTTTTCATAGTAACGTCTCTAAAATACTTGATTTCATTTTTCAACCTCCACGGTAACTTACCCTTAAATCCTATTCCTAGCTCTGGTAGCAATGCTGCTACAATCATAACTATTGGTGCATTTGTGGTCATCTTTATTTACTTTGTAACTACTAATATTTTATGATTCTTGTAATTACAATCATATTCTAGTTCTCAATACAATATGCTGATGATATTACACGCCAAATTCATCTGCGCGAAAAACGTCTTCAAACAAAAACATAGATCCTCCATATAACATAACTAAATAAACACTAAAAATACATAGTATAAAACAAAATTAGTAAAAGAACCAAAATAGAGGAAACCAATAATATACATTCACAGTAATAATTAAAAGAGACGAAGTTCATTTCTTGGCTACTTTCTTAGCTGTAGCTTTCTTTGCAGCTGGCTTCTTGGTAACTTTTTCTGTAACGGTTTTCTTAGCAGCTTTCTTTACAGCTGGCTTGTTAGAGGTATCCTTCTTAATAATAGTTTTCTTGGTTATCTTCTTAGGAGCCTTAGTAGTGGCCTTAGCTGGAGCCTTCTTGACGGTAGTCTTCTTAATGGTAGCCTTCTTTGCTGGGGTCTTGGTTGTAGTTTTCTTAGTAACAGGTTTCTTGGTGGTGGTTTTTTTGGCTGCGGCCTTCTTGGGGGCTGGTTTGGTAACTTTAGCGACAATTGGGGCTAACACCTTTTCCTTCTTAACAATTTTGACAGGGCCTGATGGTCCCTTTGGTTGTGAAAAATCTCCAGATTCAACGCCCTTCCTTAAAGCAATGTTAAACAAAGAATCAAAATTAGCAGCCTTAACATCGTAGTTTGACTGAACATACTTTTTCAACCCTTGGCGACTAAATATTGTTGGTTAATACGTTGGGAAATAAATGGTTGAAAATTTTCATTTACTTACGAAGTACCGTTTCTTTCCTTCAAAGCAATAATTGCGGATTTAATCATATCTTAACTTGTTAGTAATTTCTTTATGGACCATTGTACTTTGATATAAACACTTACCCCTGTATGTAATTTTAGCTGGTACTGTCGCAGCGACAGACTTGGCTTTCATAGATTTTGTTGGGGCCATTATAGATGATTCTTGAACACTTATTAAGTTATTTCGTAGAAAAAGTCAGAATCAAAATATAAACAAGCGAAAAAGGCGGAAATTTCTAAAACTTGAATTTTTGAGTGATCAAACTTATCGCGCTGTGGCCGATATCACGATAAAGATTCTGTCCTAATTCTGTCTGACATTACATTTATCATCATGGTTCATTACTATTATACTATTATACAAATCTATGGACATATCTATGGACAGACTTCTGTTTCACTCCATTGCTGGTAATCATCAAGCTCGTAGAGATACCTCCTATCCTTCTCTAACTCAACATAATCAACATAATCTATAAACAAACAAACCATACTGAAATTTTTAAAGCCATAATCATCTTTCTTACCATCTACACCTCTTCCAATAGAGTCAATTAGCTTGCGGTTGCTATCATCCATTGCAGTCTTCGGGGTAGGTTTCTTGAAAGATTTCTTCAAATTTTTTGAAAGATTAATCCATTGTCTGTTAATCTCTTGTTCCCAGTCTGCATCTGTAGGCGGGATCATATCGATAGTAGATAAGTCGTGCAAATTAGTGTACGATATGTCCGTATGTGATTTATTTATTTTGGATACTAATGATGGTGAGAACAAGGTTGATTGAATCGGGATGCATTGTGGATTGGCATTAAGCTCTGGTTTAGGGACTTTACTGTTAAATGAAAATTCTAATTTATTTTTGGGTTTGTCGTTGCAGTTTTGAATTTCATCATCTTCCTCACCATCTTCGTCTTCGTCTGAATCGTGTGAGTTTCTTTTACTTAATATATTTTCTGGTAGCAATTTAGATATATCAATTATCGGTTTATAAGTATCGTCCACTATTCTGGCACTTCCCCTAAACCTAAACTGTCTCTTCAACTTGTGAAAGTAGAAAACTGCTTCAAACTTATCGTTCTTCATCAACTCCTGATATTTAGTCATTCTTTTATCGGTCAAAAAAGTGATGATATTTGTACTCTTATCATCAAATAAAAACCCTCTGTATACTAATGTTCTATTACGAGGAAATCCATCCTGGTCTACCGTAGCAAATTGAAATGTAGTAAAAGGAGGATCATTATTGTTTGCCACAAGTTCTCCGTCGATACTTTGCTGAAAAGTAGGTATCCATGGGGCCATATACTGGAACTGCAACATCTTAATCCTGTTTTCTGCTTTTATTACCTATGCAGTAGACAAAAACAAATAGCTAGACCCTATTACAATAAAATAGAGGAACTCTGATAGAATATAATCGCATATAGTGGTCCGAAAATAAATTTTCTAGCGAGCGAGTGGTGTTTGGTCGGAAGGTGTTATCCTCCTTTCGATGCCGTATACATTAGAACCGATGCAATTCGGATTTACTTACTACTATAAAATGTAAGTTTGAATATCAAATTAGGTATTAATGTGACGCTTGCTTTGATATTGCTAACTTTTTCATATGAATTGTTTCTAGAATTTCTGTTGAGCTAAATAATTCCGCAACCTATAGCCTTATGGAATGCCGCAATTTTTTCCTCTATCCTATAGATTGTACTAAATCTAACGATATGATTATCTAATTATTGACAATATATATATATATATATATATATCCTGTAATGCAGATCATCATTTTACTTCAAACGAATATATCAGAGAGATTATTTTAATATTAATATCTATGTCCTCAGGATATGACCTTCTAATTTTAGTCTCTTTCAGGAATTGGGTACTCTGGCCGAGTTGGTCTAAGGCGCCAGGGTAAGGTCCTGGTCTCTTCGGAGGCGCGAGTTCGAATCTCGCGGGTATCATTATCACACCAGCAATTCCCTTAATCAACAAAACCAATTCTCATATTTTTTTCCTACACAAAATATTACCTATTGAAATCGGTGGTTTGAATTTCGTACTTGCTCCTTTGTTCGATTCGAGATGATTTTTTAGTATAAACGTACATTAAAGAGAGAAGAAGAACTAAAAAATTGTAATGTCATTTTATATGAAGACACAATAACTCTGGCGTATATCACATAATAGTACAACATTTGCTAGAATTACTGTTTTTACCTTCTAAACTGAACTGCCTTGAACGTTTGTTTTGGGCTTTCTCTACATTATTAGGTAAATCCTTGTCTGTAGCAGATTCTCTATCACTATTAGTATTAACAACTTCTCTCTGCTTTTGTAATTCCTTCTGTTGCTTCTTTTCTGCACTTAAAGCCGCTTCTTTTCTCATAATTTGTCTTACGACGTCAATAAACGCTTCATCCACGTTTGTTTTATACATTGCACTGGTCTCATAAAATGGAACTAATCCCCACTCTTGTGATACTTTAATACCATCATCTATGCTTAAAACTCTGTCACTTTCTAAATCACATTTATTTCCAATTAACACCATAGGCACATTATCGGAATCCTTAATTCTCAAAACTTGCTCTCTTAAGGATAAAAGTTCCTTTAAGGAATTTTCATCAGTAACTGAATAAACTAATAAAAAGCCTTTACCACTCTTGATATATAACTCTCTCATAGCCGTGAATTGGGCCACACCTGCTGTATCTAAAATTTCTAAATCACAGGCCCTTCCGTCAATTTCAATTTGCTTTCTATACGAATCTTCTATAGTAGGGTCATAACTTTCCACATAAACACCTTGTACAAATTGCACTGTTACAGAGGATTTACCTACACCCCCAGCTCCTAATACGACCACCTTATAATCTTTTACAATGTTAGTATATTAAATTTTTCGTTGATAACTTTGAATGATTTTCATGATGAAAAGCAATCTAAATTGAAAAATACATACCTCTCATGATATGTATATTAACTATTCGTATATATGTAAGGCAAATTCGACTTTAAAAAGATCTTGACTTTAATATTGAGAAGAAATCAACAAACTAAAGATTGTAATTTTAACGTGTCACCCCGAAAAAACTCAACCGATAATTTCGCTCCTAAATTGTATAGTTATATAGATTTTGATTACAGTAGTCTTGAGCAGTGATTATGTTTATATGTATACTCTACATCATAAATATGCTTGTTGTCTACAGAATATGCTTAATTGTAACTGCTTGTCATAATTAAAGAATAGTATCCCTGAAAAACTAAATCTGCTAAATACTAGAAAAAAATCCTTAACCCAGATGAATCCCAAAATAGAGCGTGTCTGGATTTCATAATGGTAAAATGTTTGGAACTGGACCCACGGGAGTAATGTGATTTGGATTAATAGCAATGTGGCTTTTAGTGTAGTGTTTCTTAATATGTTCGAAATTAGTTGTTTCATTAAATCCTGGAATTTTCCAATACAATAATCTCAACCAATTGTGAATATAAGGATAATCATGTCTGATCATCTTAATATTACATTTGAAATGTTGATGGTATACTGGATCAAATCTGATCATTGTGGTAAACAATCTAACGTCAGCTTCAGTTAATTGATTACCTAACAAAAATTCAAATTTGTTTGGTGATTCGTGATTCTTTTTCAAAATTTCTTCCACTTTATCCAAATGAGTAAAAACATTTTTGACTTCCTTTTCATAAACTTCTTGCTTTGTTGCAAATCCAGACTTATAAACACCGTTGTTAATGTTATCGTAAACCCAGGAGTTCAACTCGTCGATTTGACCTCTTAAGGATTCTGGATACAAATCAAGTGCAGCCACCTCGGAGGGAATCAAAGAGTTGAATTCTGAATTGAACATTCTTAAAATTTCACTGGATTCGTTATTTACAATAGTCTCCAACTTCTTGTCCCATAAGACTGGAACAGTAAAACGACCATCGTAATTTGGATTGGCCTTGAAATACAATTCTCTGATTCTACTGAAGCCATACAAATGGTCCTTAGTTCCAAATTTGATATCACTGGTGGATGCTATGGCTTTTTCTTCTTCAGGATTAAGGAATCTCCATCCCTTGTCATCCATATGCCAATGGACAATTGAAAGAGAAATAATAGAGGTCAATCCCTTAAGAACTCTAGTTATTAAAACCCTATGTGCCCAAGGACAAGCAAGAGATACATATAAGTGGTAACGATTCAATTCTGGCTTAAATTTAGAACCTGGAGCAGTACTAATGAAGCTTCTGAATTGAGAATCTTTTCTCTTGTATTCCCCAGTGGATTCGGCAAACTTTAAAATTTCAATTGGCTTTTTCTAAAATTATGTTAGCACATATTCAATTAATGCTATAATTCATTGTACTACTTACATCAGACATGTTTAAAATGACTTTGTTATAACAAGGATACAACTTTTTGTAAACTTGTAATTGATTATCAACTTTGGGGCAACTTGGATTGATCAGTACACGATACCGCTCTCCCCATATTAGATTGCTTTAATCTAGGCAACTCCGAAGTCAAAAGACTATTTATATGAGGATTTGAACGGTTACTGCGGTTAATATAAGTCATATGATAGTCGAATAGTAATAAAAAGTACTAGATCTATTACCTAAATTTTTAGTCTTTAATTAATAAAAAAGAAATTAAATATTGCAAATTTCACATTCATTAACTTTTATATTATTTTTAAGATATTTTCAAAATATTTTCAAAATTTCTTATTTATGAATGCTATACATTTACAGTAAATAACCCAGATTATTTATTGCCTGAAGAATTATATACTAGCCCAAATAATAAGATCTACATACATTCGGTGATATCGTCCACAATGAACATAGAAAGTAGCTGGTAATTATCACCAAGGTCGTTCCTGGACCAAGAAGTGATTCCAACGAATATCCTCACGACAAGCGGCTCAGTTGATATATTTACAAGGAATCTTATATAATGTAACATTGTAGACAATTTTAATAGTCTGAAATAGATACAGCTTGAATAAGACTAAAGAAAGCCTATACTTATTAAGACATTACTAGATAAAAGTTACATTTTAGTACTATGGCGGACAAATTAGATATTCCAAGTGATGACTCGAACTCTGCTGCTAAAGAATACAACAAGGGTACAGAAGATGCAGGTATAATATTAAAAAGAGTAGCAGAAGCAGAAAGGAATCATAATATGAACATTTTACAACTGGCGAATCATGGGCATACTTCACAGCCTACGCTACCTATGCAGATGAATAATTCAAGACAAGGACAAGGACCAGTACTGGGTCCAGTGGGTCAAATCCAGACGCAGAAGCAGGGACAAGTTCCGAGACAGGTGCTAGGAGGAACCAATAACCCAGCAGGAGCTTATTACAATCAATACAATAGTCAGAGTTTGAATGCAAACAATTCTGCATATTTTATATCGCAGACATATGGTAGTAGTCAAGTTGGATTTAACAATTACTTGAATCCTCGTATACAACCTCAATCATATACTCTGATAGACCAACAGGTGTCAATCCAATCACGCCCTCCTATGATGCAGCAGCAAACGCAGTATCAAAATCAGAATAATTCCAGTCATCAAATACAGAACCAGAGTCATTTGCCACCTTCGCAACCACAAGTAATACAACAGGCGCAACCCGCTGCCGAAGGTCAAATAAACTTTATGTTTAAGGTGGGTAGGCCCAAGACAAAGCTTGAAGAATATTCCCGAAAGTTTAACACAAAAAAATTAAAAGACCTTCATGCAAGACCGTATAGCTGCACATTTCCTGGTTGTGAATGGGCTTTTGCTAGACAATCTGATTTGAGGCGTCACAACAAGTCACACGCAGAGCCAATGTTTCGCTGTCCATATTGGCGAAATGATCCAACCTGTCATAGAAATGGAGGAGCTTTCAATAGGTTGGACGTCTTAAAGAGGCATTTGAGGTTAGTTCATTATGTTCAAGACAAACAGAATGCCATATCAGGATCTAAAGAGGACCCTGGTTGGTGTAGGGCTTGCCAGAGAATGTTTCAGACATCTAAGGCTTTTATAGACCATTGCTTGGAATGTGCACAACAATCAACTCCTGCTGAATGGAAGTCTGCTGATAACTTGCGATACCAACAATTGGTGGATGCTCCACCAGAAGCAGAGAGCATAGAGTTTCATACAGATCAGCAGCAAATTTATGAGATACCTAAACCGAATAATGAAGAAAAGGAAAACTTTTTTTTGGGTGCAAACGGTCAAGAGGAATCCACTACATCGAATGTCGAAAGTCAACATACAAAAAGAAGAAATTCTGAAGTAGAAGAGAGTGCGGACAAGAAGTTGAGAAAATTGTAATATTCAAGAAAGTCAAGTCCCACATAATAATTATAAAAATATAAAGTAAAGTAAATATATACTAATACATATCAGGAAGCATAAATCATAGAATCATCGATCATCGATTATTTCATCATTGGTCTCTAGATCATGATCATCTGTTCTAGTTTGGTCGAAGAAATCTAAGATAGCACAATTTGGATGCAATATATAGACAGTTCTAGTATTTGGAGTAATACTATCGGTTTCAGGTAAATCTTCCTCTTCATTCACGTTATTGGTAACACTCATTAATATTCTGTCCTTCACTAATCTCTTTAAGACTTTGTATGCTATTTTTCTTTCTTCATAATATTCTGCTTCTGATTCAATATCGTTTTCTTTTTGAGTCAAATACCAGCTAACCAATTCTTCAGAAGTTAGACCTTCTCCTCCTTCATTGTCATCATCAGAAACTTTTTTGACCATCAAATTCATTATGGAGATATACTTATCGTATGAAATAGAAGTACCAGCTCTTGACTTACTTCTTTGAGTTTCTATAGTCTCAGATTGCATTTGCTCATTTGGTTCAATATTTGTATTGCTATTAGAATTTGCACCATCATCATGATCATCTATAGTTGTGTGATTGGTATCCATATCGTCATCAACTTCTATATCATCCATTTCAACTCTAATAATAGATTGCCTCAATAGATCATAGGCTTCACCAACAAAATTTGGTGTAATTTCTTCAGTACAGTTAGCTCTAGCGATGGCCTCTGATAAACGAATCATGGATTCCAACTGTCTGACAGTAATTCTGTAGGAGGATCTACCCAAACCCTGAGCATCATCATTTCTTAACTCTTTATATCTCGACACCAAGTAGTTCCTTGCTTCCTTCGTCATTTTAGGCTTGAAAGTCCTTGCATACTTGATATATCTTGATATTTGTTCTGCTGAATATGGAGGATCAATTGCGTCATCTCTTAGCATATGTAAATCAACAATATGTGATGCTAATTGTGTATCGACTTTTTCATTACAATCGTCTAAAATAACAAAAAACAAATCGAATCTTGACATAATTGGACCAGTCATGTTTAAATTTGATCTCAAGCCTAATTTTCTATTATATCTCCCACCAATTGGATTTGCAGCAGCCAAAATCGAAGTTCTGGCATTTAGGGTAGCATGAATACCCGCTTTTGCGATAGAAATCGTTTGTTGTTCCATTGCTTCATGAATAGCAACCTGGTCAGCGACATCCATTTTGTCAAACTCATCAATTGCACAAATACCGTTGTCCGCTAACATTAAAGCACCAGCTTCTATAGTGTACTCTCCACTTTCTTCATCCTTTACAACAGCAGCAGTTAAACCTGCAGCAGAAGAAGCTTTACCTGAAGTGTAAACAGCTCTTGGCGAGAAACCACACACATATTTCAAAAATTGTGATTTTGACGTAGATGGATCACCTACAATACAGATATTTATATCACCTCTAAGATTGATACCATCAATTGTCTGTTTGTGAACTCCACTTAAAAGTTGTAGAAGTATACCTTTTTTAACAACCTCATGTCCAAACACTGCAGGCGCGATAGACTGAACTAACTTATTATATACGTGCTCATCTTTGACCATTTCTTTCAACTCAGAAACTTCAGCATCAGATAAAGACGTTAAAAACACTTCTTGGTTTCCAGAACCTTGAAACTCTTCTTCCGTAATTTCTTTGTCATCGCCATTTGTAGTTTTGTTAATGAGGGATGACACATGGCAAGCATAAAATGCAATTTTATAAGTAAGATCCCTTACACCTAATGATTTAAGACCACTTACTCCTGAATTTAATTCCGAGGAACCCATTCCTCTGTTTTCTTTAACAGATTGTGCCTTAATTCCTGGTAAACCTAATTGAGAGACATCAGGGATTACAATTTCAGTCCCAGTTAATTTACATTTGTCACCTGGTTTGGCTCGTTCTACTGCTTCACCTCTTAAAATGACATCCAAAGTACGAGGCATGGAACCTGTAGGAATTTCGTTAGAATTCTCTTGAATTCTAACTCTTTGCCAATCGATAAACTGAGATTTTGCAACATTAAGTGTCCAATATGACTGATTCTCACAAGACGGACAGGAAGTAGGCTCAGTATATTTAAAAACTTGTTCAATTCCTTCAATGATAGCTGAGCACATATCGCAAGTGAAAGATGCTTTGTATAATTCTGGTCTTACTTCAGAAGTTCGTGTTACAGTTCCCAGAATTGACATTAATGATCCAATTTTATCGGTTCTCATATCTCTGATTCTATGAATTGTTGGCAAATTGAAAAAGGAAATTTGAAAAACTCTTTCGTTCACTTGTGCACCCGCTGCAGATGAAGACTCATCACGATTATCCCCATTACTTTCTCCATCAAGATTCCCCCCCAATAAATTGGTGTGTAACAAACTAGGTGCATATTTCTTCAAAATCCTCCTCAATCCTTTCAATAAAAATGGCGAGAAACGATAATATTGTTCTAAAATAGCGGAGGCTAAAACACCATTTTCACGAAGAATTAAATGCTGATAGTCGACGTATAAGGTACTGTATTCATATGTTTTCATGGCTTCTATCTGAGCAAGGTAAACTCTACCTTCCCATTGATTATCGTGTTGGGGGCTTTCTGGGTCAACGAATTCTTCAAGAAATTGTTCAAAACTTTCACGGACTTTTTCACCTGTGACATCAACCACTTTTGGCACTGCAATTTGTCTTCTTCTACCACTTGCAATAGGAACCTCTGGCTGTGGAGTTGGCGCTCCTTGTGATAAGTTAGTTTCACTGAATAGTCCAGCCTGGTTACTTTGAGGTGTGAAACCACCCGATCTTCCAATCGATGATGGTGGTTGGGAGGAGTGCAATAATTGAGCAGAATCCGATGGTATTCTACCAGGTGAAGAAACAAAA
Source organism: Schwanniomyces yamadae (assembly GCA_030565025.1). NCBI lineage: Eukaryota > Fungi > Ascomycota > Pichiomycetes > Serinales > Debaryomycetaceae > Schwanniomyces > Schwanniomyces yamadae. The sequence continues at coordinate 294,373 of JAJMAU010000014.1, read as the reverse complement.
TTAGACATAATTCAGTTATTTCAATACTTTCACTATCGCTTATATGAGATTATATTTTCTTGAAAGAAGAGGAAAGAATGTATTTATGAAAAAATCATTATAGATCGTATACAAAAATTGAACGCGTTTAATATGATTTCCCAATAGGGTCAAATTAATTTTTAACATTATGCAGGTCGCCATAAATATTGAAAATATAAGTTTACTAGCAATACCTGTTTCTTTCTTTGTAGCCACAAATGTTAGGATTGAGAAGGGCAATACGTTTATACTCGTCTAGGAATGGACCTTTATGTAAGTGCGATTGCAGAATTTAAAAGGAGAGCACATTATTAACTTCATAGTTACTCCGAATTTATTAAATTTAAAAGTTGGAAAAATATTAGAATGTAAAAGACATGATAATGCAGAGAGGCTATTCGTGTCACAAATTCAAATTGAAAATGAAACAGTCAAAACCGCTAACACTAATAATAGCACTGTTCAAGTTTGTTCTGGGCTTGTAGGTATTATCCCAATTGAGCAGATGCAAAATAAAAGAGTAGTTGTATTATCGAATTTAAAGCCATCAAAAATGAGAGGTGTAAAATCAGAAGCAATGTTGTTGGCAGCTCAAAATAAATCTGAAAGAGCTGAAGATGATTTTAAAGTAGAATTAGTCAATCCTCCAAGTGACGCTGAAATAGGAGAAAATTTGTTTTTCAAGTCTTTTGAGTCGGACGCAACGAAACCTAGATTGAAATCAAAAGCGTGGGAAGCAATTCAAAAAAACCTTAAGATAAATGACAAAGGAATTGCCGTTTATGTTACAGATTCAGGAGAAGAATACCCTCTTCAATCGGCAAATAGCATTGAGTATTGCACAGCGGATACGTTAATAAATTCATCAATCAGCTAGATAATCTTACTACAAAATTGTAAATACAATCACTATAAATTCATTAAGTAGATTTAGTAGTTCTCAAGTATGGTTTTAAGGTTGTGAATTCACCAAATTTAGCCTTAGCATCTTCATCACTAACAGTTGGTGGAATAATAACATCTTCACCTACAGTCCAGTTGATTGGTGTTGCAATTCCATTAGAATCTGCCAACTGTAAAGCATCAACAACTCTCAAAACTTCGGCAGAGTTTCTTCCGGTAGAAGCAGGATAAGTCATAATCAATCTAACTTTTTTAGAAGGATCAATAACGAAAACTGATCTAACAGTTGCAATCATGCCGGAGTCAAGCTTTTTAAAATCGTCTTCAGTAATCATATCGTACTTGAAAGCAACCTCTTTAGAATCATCTGCGATAATTGGGTAGCTAAAACTTGAAGACGAAACATCTTCAATGTCTTGGATCCAAGCAAGATGACTTTCAACTCCTTCCGTTGATAAACCAATTAATTTGACGTTTCTTTTGGTAAATTCAGGCTCTAATCTGGCAAACGCACCTAACTCAGTAGTACAAACTGGTGTGAAATCTGCCGGATGGGAGAATAATACTGTCCAACTGTTTCCAATGAATTCATGGAAATCTATTTTACCTAAAGTAGTTTCAGCAACGAAGTTGGGAGCTTCGGAACCAATCCTAATTCTTGGTTGATTTTCCGCCTTGAAAGATAAGAATCTAGCATATGCAATTGGTCTGGAAAAATGGCTAGATTTTGGAGCAGTAGATCTCAATGCGAGCGATCTCAATTGTCTGGAAAACATATTCTAATTATATAGCTAGTTTGTCAATAGAATCTTAAAAGTAGTTGTAGATTATTGATTGAAATACGGTGAATAAAGAAATTGCTATATCGCACGTGATAATATGTTGCAGAAATGTTGCAATACACACTCAGCAATTCAAATGGATAACACAGCACTTGAGAATGCAAATAATGCTAATAGTGCAAGGTAAAGCAAAATTCAGCTTTTGAAAAACGAATGAGAAGAATACAGAAAGTTTAATAAAACTATAATAAAAACAAACAAAAGTATACGTGATATATGCGGAGTTGAGAAGTTACTGTCAAATGATAAGGAATATAAAAATATATTTTTTATTAAATCAATTACATAAGATGATGGCATACTCTGAATAACTATGAAGATTATTGAGTATAATAGACACATGAATAATCTTATCCATCTTTATTAGCAACTAGTGCCCACTCAGGAACCCAGTTTTGATTTAGCTATATTGCTTTATACTTTGCTACTTTATTTAGTTTATATGCGCTATAACTTCATAGTGATATCAAGTATGCGCACAATAGATTTAATATAACCACCTTTATATTTGAGCTACATTTATAACAGCTATATTATCAATTTTATTGCTAACATCACAAGTGCTAACAACTGCTGATATATTAGTAATGGATAGAAACTTTAATACAGGTTTCTATGAAGTAGGAGATGAATATCCTGCTCTTTATGAGCATTTAATCTAATTCTTAGGCCAAATATCTTTATGTTTGTAAAAACATATTTACTATTAATAGTAGTTGATTTAGTGGTGCTTTTATTGCTGATGGAATATTGGATTTTATTACAAAACTAATATACCTTAATTGTCTATTAGTGTTACTATTAAATAATATGTAGATGCATTTCATTATTTATATATTTTAGGTGGAAATATTTATGATAGATCTCAAAATGGTTATTATAAATGATCTATATAAAGTTAATCAGATATATTAAATTATGTTAAATATATCAAAAATAGTCTGTTAAATTACATAGAATATTTTTATGTAATTTAAATTTTAAAGAACTATTTTTCAGGAATCATATTAATATCGAACCAGCCTAAGAAATCGTCATTTTGATAACTGTCATTGTTAAGCCATCCATTAGATTGTTGCTGGAGAAAACTATTCATTTGATCTGAAACCCCATTAAATTGGTTCCCATTGACATATTGCAAATTATTTTGGCCAATTGCAAAATTATCTTGCAGTTGAGAGACAGTGTCAACTCCTTGAACGAACATATTTTGATTAGACATAGAATCAAAAGTATATGAAATAGGAACTTGATCAGGTTGAACTTCTTGAGTCACACTGCTTTGTATCATTTCTCTTTCTTGCGTGTTTTGCATCGGAGTTTTAAAGCCATCTTTTGTACTTCCAGTGGCTTCCAACATTTCTAGAGGTATTCCGTTAATCTCAATTGGTTTATTCATTTCGGCAGCATTCAGCCTTGCTTGGTTCATAGCATTATCTGTTGGAACCAACGTTGTGATAGTTGTACCACTTGGTGTTGTAGTAGTGATTGTCTTGAAGTCATCTTTTGTTATCTGATTATAGAATGGCAATGGTGTAGGCTTTCTCATATTTACAAAGGGTTTGATAGAGTTTTCGATTTCTGAATTACCATTGTTTAAGCCCTTCTTTGAATTTTTATCAAGCAATGTTCTTCTTTTAGCTTCATGTACACACCAAACCAAATCGTAGAATAAAGATGCTGTCAAATGTGATCTCATTCTTGTAATTATACTTCCTCCTTCTTCGCCTTCTTCAGATATAAAGATCTCAGGATAGTTGTATAGAACTATATTCAAATTTTCTAATACTTTTGCTGTTCTAGATATATCATTTTGTAAATCTTTCCAGGAGGATAGAGTATTACGAATCATTCTGTGAGCAGTAACAATCAGCTGCCTTGCACTATCCACGTATTTACTGATGAAGTAACGTGATAAGTGCAACTTAAATAATAAAAAGACAGAATAAGTCATTGCTTGCCTGATGTAAATAGGTAATTCAATCAACAGTATAGAATTTACTAACTTCGAAGTTATAGTAACTACTCTAGTTGCAGAGATATATGCCACACTGACATATTTTACTTGATCCTCAATTGGCGTACCAGGAAGAAAAGCGAAACAACAGATCATAAGTTTAACATACAAGTAGTAAACTTCGACAGGCGAATTTTCTTCGATTGACAACTTAAATTTCAATCTTTCTAATTCTCTCTCCAAAATACTTAATGATGCAGCTCTGTTCAGAGGTTCCAACAAACCATCAGGTCTAGTTACAGAAATGCCCATAACGTTTATAAGTTTGCATTGGAATATTGAAAGAGAAATCAAACATCGGAAATTTTTAGGTAATGATTGATCCACTCTCGCATTTTCTATCAAATAATCGGTAGTTGCTATTGAAGGAGGTAATCCTAGCACAGAGGACCAAAATTGCTCACAAAAGAATACTGTTAACCATGACCTTGTTCTCCAGCATTCCGCATCTGGGCCCAAGCTTACTTGAGTTCTAGTAAACTCTTGAATGAACTCACCTCCTCTGTGTAATCCCAACTGTAAAGATAGATTTTTAGCTAAGCCAACAAATCTGTAAGAGCAATCATCGAGGACTTTTTCATTAGGTAGTGGCCAAATAGACAAAATTAGCAATGCTTGGATAACATGCGTTGATCTAGGAGTTCTTATCCAACATGTCTCAATTGCTAGTTGTTTAATCAAAGAAGCTAAGCTCATATACAAAGTAGGTTCTGGTTCAGACAAAGCAGCGGTTAATATAATGGTCCAAAATAATAATTGAGATTTGTGATATAGAGTCGTAGCATTATCTGATTCAATGATTGGTAAATATGTCAAGTGTTGATTCATAAACCTATCGTGTAATTCATTTGCCTTCTCTAGAGTTAATCTTACTTCCCCAAGTACGAACTCAGAAAGTACAGGATAATCAATTTCATCTTTATTTTTAGGTAAGTTTGAATATACAGGTGAATTATCAGAGTTTTCTTGTAAAATATTGGTGACTTGAGGAATTGGGGTCGAGTTGTTTGGATATGAGTCATTAAATTGATTAAATGTTGGGTTAGATGGAGAAATTTGATCCATATGAAGAGGTAAAGGAGAATTATTGCTGGTATTTGTGAAGTTTGAGGCATGTTCCAGGATATTGTAGAAATTATGTGATGATCTTGGCGAGTCAGCCAAACTTTGTTGTCTTTGCTGAAGAAAATTCATGTTGTGTTGATTCAACGCTTTAGTCAAGAGAGATTCATTTTGAGTCAACATTTCTATTTTTGCTTTTAAGTCATCAACGTCGCTCTTCAATGATTGTATTTGTGATCCTTTTTTAGGCCTAAATTGGGGATCTATTTCACATTTTAAATCCATTTTATCACATCTTTGACAAGGATTAGGGTAGTTTTCAGATGCATTACATTTGATTTTATGCTGACGACAGAAAGTACACGATGTTACTGGACGATGGCCAGTATGTTTAGATGACTTTTCGTTCTGATCTGTCGCTTCGTTATCACTTATTGTGGAAGTGGATTTGAACCTTTGTCTCTTTGAGCCAATCGATTCTTGCATGTTACTTCCTTGCAAAGATTTTCTCTTTCCCGTCATACTTGAACCACTTGGACTCATATGTACAGGTGTAGGTGAGTTCAGAAGGGGAGACGGCTTGGGTAATATCGATTTAATCTTTGATTTTTCCATCCCTTTAGATAGTGCTACTGATTCTTGATAAGTTTTACTCGAAAATCAGGGAAAAATTATAATTACGCAGATATTTCTTAATTCTTTTGTCTAATATTTGATATTTAAAACCTGAATCCAGTTTGGTGATTTTAGTTGATTTTTTAGATTACATATTGAAATATAGAAAAATATCAAGAAAAAACCCAGCAGCTATTGTCGAAGTGCACGTCCAGACATTACCCTACCGTTGATGGAAAAGATAATTGCAGAACTGGGTGGCATTAGCGCAATTTTTTAGGCTTTGTGTAACAATTAATTATTGATCGTTTAGATAATTCTTATGTCTCATATGGGGTGCACAATTTACTGGTTTAAACGAAAATCCGGCAAATCGGGAATCAATAGCCTCGCACCAGTTCCATTCCAGAAATCCCGAATATATATTAGATATTTTTTTTTACAAACGGTAACCGGTAATTAGGTTATTTGTTGAAAACAAGTGAATTTGAATTACAAATACCCTAGGCGAGCACGGAAGTTCAGTAAAACGAAACTTGAGAGAAGAGCCTAAAAAATTAGATATAGAAATTCACTTTTCATCATCATCCACTTTTGGATCGCCTATGCCATCCTCATATATAGCGAATACACATTCACTTTCGGGTAAACATGGACTATCGTAGATTTTACAGATCCTTGTCTCTGCCCTACCTTTCTTAAATGACAATCTTGTGGTCGAGCTATGGGCTATAATATTACCTCCAATAGGCTTCTTAGGGTCTGGATTATACATACCTGCCATACCATCAACTTGTGCCACCACCTGGTTTGTAATCACCACTGCAATTCCAAATTCATCAGCGAGTCTCTGAAGAGTTCTCATGTATTTTGCAACATGTGTTTGTCTTGCACTCAACTCTCCTCTTCCGGCATAATCAGTTCTATATAATGACATTATGGAGTCTACAATAAGTAAGGAAAATCTTGATTCTGCCATCATTTGGGCCGCGTGGTTCAACAACTGGAATTGATGTTCTGCATTATATGCTCTAGCATACGCTACATTATCCAAACAGTCATCTGGATTTAAGCCATATCTTTGGGCTATAGAGACTAACCGTACTGGTCTGAATGTACCTTCCGTATCAATGTACAAGCATTTCCCTTCGCCGCCACCCATATCTATTGGTAACTGACAAGTAACAGCTAACGTGTGACATAGTTGAGACTTACCTGTTCTGAACTCCCCAAATACTTCTGTAATAGACCCGGTTTCAATACCTCCTCCTAAAAGTGTATCCAACTGCTTTGAACCTGTTGTAATGCAGATCAACTCTGATCTTCTACTGTGAAACTCGCTCGCAGTAGTAAACCCCAAAGGTACTAATTTAGCTGCTTCCATAGATACCTTATCAGCCTTTGCCTCACTGATACCTTTAATAGTCAACAATGCCTTTTTTGGCGTGTAAGCAATACTCTCAATAGTATGGTAACCTTCTGCCTTTAACTTCTTTATATCTCCCGCTGTAATGCCATTTCCTTCAAGTTGTTCGATTAAAAGTGGTCCAGCAAGTGCATCCTCTTCATCTTCTGGTATATTTGATTCACGGTTATCTTCAGATGGTGCCATATTTACTTTATTGTTGATGTTGTAAAAGTTATCTATTAGTAACGCGATGGAAATAAACAAAACATATTTACGCGCAATATCATTTTGTGTGATATTTATCGAACTCTCTATTTATCGTACTTTTATGATTAAGATTTACATTTTTTAAATTACTGTTACGTTAGTGTGAACTATACTAGCACACCTCTGGAATTTGTAGATATTATTATTATAACTTATCAATAGAACAAGCTAAACTTAGAATTTTGTTTTGTTGAGAACTCTTTATCACCTCATGCGCGTAGTGTATTTCCAATTTATGGAGCTCAAGTTTCTCAAAAGACTGTAGAACACTAATAAAGGTGATCAAATATTGGATGATGTTCATCATATCAAAACTTAGTAAGACTAACTTATTGTACACTAAATTCAGCAATAAAAATGAAATTATAAGTTGTCTCTGATACTTGTTTCATGATAGCCCCAAAACGTGCAAAAATTTCATTTTGGGAAACATACTAATCCCTGATTTATTTAGTTTGAACAAAGACATTGCTGCTCTCATGCAACTGACACCAAATATAGAATAAATTAGTTTGCAATAGATTGATTTCAAGATTTGAAATCAAAATTCTTGCGATTGAAGATAACAGAGTAAGGTGTGCATAACATTATTACTTTGTTAGGAACTCTATGGTTGAACTCCGCACAATTTTGAATTAGAATGGCCGAACACAATAAAATATTCTATATTGATGATTAAGAATTCTTACGAGAAATATAATATTATTCGCCTTTTCATTAAGACTTTAATAGACTTGTATATACTCTAATAATTGTGAATTTTGCCCCAAACAAAATTCAATCCTTTTGGTGAATCTTGAAAATAATTTTAGGATGAAAACACTAATCCTGAGGACATATGATGACACCCTAGGATCAATTGATTGATTTCGTATCTATACGTCTTTACCACTGCGCTTAATCGATTATTTGAATTAATTTGAATATTCCTATTGTTGCCTCACCCCCGACTTTCTAATGTTGTCTTATTTGTATTTAAAATAGCGTGATCATCTTTTGATTACATATGAAACTGCGATAACTACATGGTAGTCTTCCATTTGTAGCTTTTTGAGTCTCCTTCAATTAAGCTTGAAGTTTCATTTCAATTAATGAAACCTACGGTAGCAATCGAAGTAATTGTCTATGTAAGAATGATCTCAGTTTGTGTAGCTATAGGGTGTAATCCAAGCTGGTTCACCAAGGAATGATAGTGCATATCTCTGTAAAACTCACCTTGAGTATCGCATCCTGACGGTCTGGTAGTGTTTACATTGGTCCCGAATTTGGGTAACAGGAAAAATATCGTGCACCAACTCAAAACATAAATAAATACAATTTTATTTATGAATTTACAACACAACAGCGACTTTTAAGACAGTTTCATTAGCCTTGTTTATATATTAAGGTCATAGTCTATAGGATAGTCAGCTTAGACTAAGGTCCCATACTCAGCCGTATAGATAAAAAAAAGTATTTTTATAGCAGAAAGAATTTAAAGAAGCTGCAATAGTTCTATATCACATTATAAACAAATAGTCGAAGGCATCAACAATTGGAGAAATTAGAGATTCAAAGAGTAAGAAGAAGACACTCTAACCATGACATACCAAGGAGCTTCATCTAATGTAGATGAACGAAATAATGTCAGTCAAAGTCGGATAAATCCTAATATAGTCAAACGAGTACACCGAGAAGTTAGATTTGGACTGTATATTTTGGGATCTACTTTAGGAGAAGGAGAATTTGGAAAGGTGAAACTAGGATGGAGAAAAGATGGCAAGCAGCCCAGCCAGGTTGCTATTAAGCTTATTAAGAGAGATACAATAATGAAAGATTCTGAAAGTGAAATTAAAATCCATAGGGAAATTAATTCTTTAAAAATGTTAAATCATCCGAACATTGTTAACTTGGTTGAAGTGATGAAAAGTGGTAAGTATATCGGAATTGTATTAGAATATGCTTCAGGTGGTGAGTTGTTCGATTATATTTTACATCATAAATATTTAAAGGAGAATATTGCAAAAAAACTTTTTGCTCAATTGGTTAGTGGTGTAGATTACATGCATTCAAAAGGATTAATCCATAGAGACTTGAAGTTGGAGAATCTACTTTTAGATAAGCATAAGAATGTTATAATTTCGGATTTTGGTTTTGTTAATTCATATAATAAAGAAAAAAATGATTTTATGAAAACATCATGTGGATCTCCTTGCTACGCAGCACCAGAGTTGGTACTCACACAATCAGCTTATGAAGGAAGAAAGGTTGATATTTGGTCATTGGGTGTCATTTTGTACGCAATGTTATCAGGTTATTTACCATTCGATGATGATCCAGAAAACGAAGATGGTTCTGACATTGTAAAATTATATCATTATATTTGTAAAACACCATTGACTTTTCCGGAATATGTTTCCCCATTAGCCAGAGATTTATTAAGGAAAATCATAGTCCCAGATCCTAAAAAGAGAATTACCATGAATGAAATTAGAAACCATCCATGGTTAGCTTCTTATGCTAATTTATTATCAATTAGACAACCTGAGTGGGACAAAATCCACAAAGATAGTTTTGAAAATAAATTGATAAACAATACTCAAAATAAAAGATTCTCTATGATTAACGAAAGGACCAATAGCTCATCATTGATGATGTCAAGTAATAACAGACCATATTCATCAAATAATATAGGATACTTGTATTCCAACCCTTCAACCTCATCATCATTGGCCAACGCTGTTGCTTTGACTAAATCACCTGCATCTACAGATTCTGAAATTGGAAATGAAAAACCTAAAATATCACCAACAAGACCTCAACGAGGACACCTCAAAGCAAGCTCGATATCCAATACTTATCCTTCTGCAAGTACGGCATTAAAGGCAATGGTAACAGAAAATAGATCCTCGGTTGTATCATTCGAATCATTAAAAGATCCAGTATTCACTCCTCCAACTACGAAAGCAACATATCATTTTCCATCAAACTTACCGAGATCGACCACTTATACCGGTACTCCTGTTACAACAATTGCTGAAACTCCAAGTAAGGTTGAACTAGATAGAATGGAAGGAATCGTCAAAGAGTCTATTCTTCCTTCCGCCGTGCTTGGCTCGAATAACGTATCATCAAGAGACTCTAACAGACTTCCACATGCAACTAAGAAGCCAAGACCAACATCTTATCATCCATCTTCTTTGACATCATCGTTAATGACAGGCAATAATCAAAATCAAAATGCACTACTTGATTATATTAAAATGCCTTCTCCGATGAATTTAGCTATTCCACCATTTTTATCTTCTCCAACTAAAGCAAATGCAGAGACAACTGAAACTTCATGTCTGAGCCCTTCAAAATCAATTGCTTCAACTAATTCAAGGCGAAATTCTGTCGTAACGCATGTACATGTGAATGGGGTATTAAGCACAGAAGCAAGTAATCTTAATTCTCATGAAAATAAGAGAAACTCAGTTTTGAGCTACTTAGAGGACAAGATGGACAAATTGGAATTAAGCGAACTGCATGCTTCACAGAAAAATAATGAAAGCATTGGCAATGCTACTATAACTCCTCAAATAGATCAAATACCTCTATTCGATTCTCACCTTGCATCCCCATCCGAGGGAAGTGAAGCAAGACCAATTGAAGAAAAGATTAGCAGTGATATCGTGCCTCTTACTGTACAAAAGGTAGATTCTGCAACTATAATGGAAAGCAATTCCGGAAATATTACTGGAAGAAGCATTGAATCTAGCGATATATTCCTGGAAAAGGAATCTGAACTTGAAGTAAAATCAGCAGCAGAATTACAACATTTGAAGCCAAGCCAAAAAAGTACTTCGAAAGATAAAAAAGAGAAATTGTATACTGAACCCGTTGAAAGACAAGATACAAGAAGTTCACATAGACCAGGTAGGGATTCCAACAAGGAAAATAAGGAAAATAAGAAACGCAACCGTTTCAGTCTTTTGTCATTCTATAGCAGTTATAATGCTTCAATGTCTAATGTTTCATCTATCCATTTGGAACCTCCGAGCCAAGCTAAGAAGATCTTGGAACCTTCTACTGAAGGCAATGTTCTGATCCCGCCTACTAAAATCGGAAAGAATCAGAAACGTCTTGATTCCAGCACCTCTTCCAAATCTTCATCTTCCAAAAAATCAAGCCATTCAAATTCAACCGTCGTATCCTCTGTTAATGGTAAGGAAGCAAGCGCAGCGAAGAAAGTCATGGATTTTTTTAAAAGAAGAAGTATTAGAATTGGTTGAGATGATTGCATATATTTTTATTTTAAAGTTTAGGATTTTACCATAATAGTAACAAGTTTAACTTCAGTTGATTTCTTATAATAATATCAGTGGTTTAATTCTGGTTTTATTTGTTCATAATTTTATTCAGTCATGAGAAGTAGTGAATGTGTAATGTATAGCACAATTTAATATAAGTTTATCTTTTTTTGCGATAAGTACAGGAGTATCAGCCCTGACTCTAAGAAAATTTTAATCTTCAATCAAAGAATTAAAATCTTTAAGATTTTTAGAAGCCATTTAAGTTAAACAATGGAGCCTTCACCAGAAGATACCGTGGCAAAAGCTGTAGTAGACTCATCATCAAAGTGGAAGGAAGATTCAGACAGATTGAATAACACAGAATACAAAGGCAAAGATTCACCTATCGAAAACCCTTGTAGAGATGAATCAGATTCAGAAACCTCAGATTTCGATGATTCAGCCTCTAACTCATCATATGAAGATTATAATAATGAATGTTTATCATCAACTATTGTTAGAGAAATTTTAGAAGGTACATATACATGTTTGGTATGTACGGGGGAGATAGATGAATCATCAAAAGTATGGTCCTGTGAAAATTGTTTCAGAGTTTATGATTTAGATTGTATCAGAGACTGGGCTATTAGAGGCTCTTCAACAGACAAGACAAATAAAAATTGGAGATGTCCAGCATGTAACTTTGCATCAAACAGAATACCTAAAAAATTCACTTGCTGGTGTGGCAACGTCACAAACCCAACAACCGATTCTTTAATACCTTTCAGTTGTGATAATCCCTGTGATTACAAGTATGAGGACTGCATTCATTCATGTACATCAACATGTCATCCTGGTAATCATCCTATTTGTGGTGCCATGGGTCCATCGCTAAAATGTAAGTGTGGGAAAGAAAAAAAACAATTACCATGTCTTATTACGCCATATGAAAATGGTTGGAAATGTGAACAGCCATGCGGTATTTCTCTATGTGAGTTGGGTCATAAATGTCAGCAGGGATGCCATCTGGGCTTTTGTGGTCCATGTGAAGAAATTATAAAAGTCAAATGTTATTGTGGAAAAGATGATATCGAAATTAAATGTAGAGAAAATAATCCTAAAAAATGTTTATATGATGGGACTGAATGGATTGGTGGGGCTAAATGCTTGAACAAAACAGATGTATTCTTTGACTGCAATATTCATTTCGAAGAGCTTTCGTGCCAGCCCCTTCCTTCAGAGGTGAAGACTTGCAAAATGTCACCGCTGAAAGTGGTCACTTGTTACTGCGGTAAAACTGCTGTAAGCGCTTCAGACAGACAATTATGTACAGATCCTATGCCTGAATGTAATATGATATGCGGAAAGCGATTGTCTTGTGGTTGCAATTGTACTTTGAAATGCCATTCTGGGGAATGTGAATGTTTCAATATACTAGAAGTCAGATGTTCATGTGAAAATTACACTTTTTCTGTTACTTGCAAATTCATACAGCAAGGATTTAAGCCCAAATGTAGACATAAGTGCTCTGCTTTATTAAGTTGCAGGAAACATTATCACAAAGAAGTCTGTTGTCCCGAAGAACAGACTGCTCTTAGAAGAGAAAGGTTGAAGAAAAAAGCTATTAGAAATAATGTTAGAACTAATTTTGAAGATGAATTAATGATGATTGAACCAGCTCATATTTGCACGGAGACGTGTAATAGACTCAAATCTTGTGGAATGCATTATTGTGAAGCTTTATGTCATAGTGGATCATGTGGAGTATGTTTGGAATCAACGAATGAAGACTTAATTTGCCATTGTAGAAAGACTGTTGTTCCAGCACCGGTTAGGTGTGGAACAAAATTGATATGCCATGAGCAATGCGTGAGAGAAAAAGAATGTGGTCATAGACAAGAAGTTCATGAATGTCATAATGATTCGGTTAATTGTCCTAAATGTACTAAAATTGTTTCTAAGGAATGCAACTGTGGATTAAATCCTTCTATCCCTAATGTTTTGTGTTCTCAAACTAATGTGTCTTGTGGAAACACCTGTACAATAAAAAAGGTTTGTGGTCATCCATGCTTAAACGTTTGTTCATCTAATTGTACTAAGAATAATATACACGCAAATGTTTCACTTTGTCAATCTCTTTGTAAGAAGCAAAGAAAAAATTGTCCACATCATTGCAAATTGAAATGTCACTTGAGTAAACCTGGAAAATCCTCAAAGTGTGAGGCTACCGTTTGTTCTGAGTTGATTTGGATTACATGCGAATGTGGAACTATACGGAAAAAGATTCCTTGCGGTAGCTCTCTCGATGAAGAGTCAAAGATAGGGACTCTTTTGGATTGCTCCGAAATTTGCATTAGAGAAAAGAGGGATGCAGAATTAAAGAATGCCCTTATGTTATCGAGTGAAGTTTCGATAAATGTTCCTTATCCTGACATTGTGTTAGAAATCTATGAAAAACAAACAACTTGGTGTTCAAGAATTGAAAAGATAATCAGAACTTTTATTGAAGAATACTTTGAAGCTGACAATGATAAAAAAGTTAAATATTATCATTTCCCACCAATGTCCAAACCTCAAAGAACATTTGTTCATGAATTAGCATCTGCATTTAAATTATATTCAGAATCTCAAGATAAAGAGCCCAATCGTTCAGTTTCAATCGCAATGACCAACTCTACTATTTTAGTGGCCCAAAATATAAGCAAAGCTATTTTATTGAAGCAGCAAGAATTAATGGAAAAAGAGAAGGTCGCTAAGCAGAAAGAAGAAGAACTTAGAAATTCTCATTTTAATGCCCTTATTATTCAGGATGTGTTCTTCGGAATTATTAAAGAAGAATTGGAAAGGGAGTTGGAGGATGTGATAAAGAAATTTAAAATTGAAAACCCTGTCATGCAGTGGATGAAGGACTCTACTTTTGTTTTTTACTCTGCAACGAAATTTCAAAATATGTCACCTGAAGAAGAAAATAAATTGTATTTGTTACTGAAACCATTTAAAAAAGTGTTACAAATGAAGTCATTAGCCTTTGACTGTAATCTATGCTTGTTAGATGCTGATGCCAATTATATATTGAAAATAGGCGATTCCAAAAGTTTTTCTGGAAAGTTTGAAAGTGAATCCTCAGAGTTTCAGAAGAATACCGTGAATCACTTAATGGAGGACATCGAATTAGTATCAGAAAGTAAAACAGAGGAAGAAGGAAAGAAAGAATTAGTAGATGAACAGGAGCAGTCTAGTAATACAGACATTTGAATTTGAACATAATGAACCATTAATGGTTGAGCGCATGTGTATTTGTATTAAAAAAAGTTATTAGCAATCAATGAACGTTTATAGACATTTAAAAACTTGCATTTATTATAATTTTATATTTGAAATAGAAAAATGGTCGAATTAATTGTAGAGTAGCATATGAAAAAATACTGATTTTATTTATTATTCAACTTTCAGAATCTTTTGATGAGTCGTCTTTATTACGGTCGACTTTGTCTATATCCAACTTTTTTGAATGATATCTCTTTCTTTTCTTTTTTTCGGGCTGGTTTGAAGAATTCGAATCCTGCGGATTATCTTTCTTCTTCTTCATACTTAATGGATTTGGTTGCTTTGGACCCTTCTTTCTCTTCTTCGACGAATTAGCATCTGTAGACGCCTTTTGATACTCTTCTTCTATTTGCTTTCCTACTGACTTATCATTTAACCCCCCTGTGAGCTTCTTTCGTTCTACCATATTTGAATATTTTTCACTTGCTTCAGAAAGTGGTTCCATTACCATTACTGATCTATTCATGAAAACTAAAGGGATTCCTGGAACTTTCCGCAACTTTTTCCTTAAATCGTAGTTTTGTGATGCTATTATATACCTATGCTTGTTTTCTCCATTGATATTAGTAATAGACTCAATACACTCCAGCGGAGGTGATGGATTAGAAGGCTGATGATTACAACGACGTCTCTCGAAACTTTTAGCTATATCTATCGCTTTCTGATTTTTTGATTCATATAATGCCTGAATACAACACTGTGTAATCATGGGTTTAGTTTCCCCTTGTATTGTTCTATTCAATCCTCTGACGATATCAAACGATGCCTTCTCACAATTCAAAATTAATTCATCATCGACTATTGTTTGGAAAGGTTCTCTGAATTTGAAAGTATGAAGGTAAACACCCATCTGCTTTTTATACGATTTGGCCCTTTTCTGTCTCATACTTGTTAGGTTCTTGTGTTTTGACAATTCTTAACACCTTGTATCGTTACTTGAACAGAAAGAGATGAGGTTGGATTTTCCAGTATTTTGATATATCAGCACTGCATATAATCGAAATCAATACCCTAGGTAATCTCTTTTGCTTTGCATTTCATTTAAATGAACTTACAGTCGAATAAAAATCCGTAAAAAGGTGATTGTGAGTATTTACTTAACAACGGAACCAATTAACCATCGTTTCGTGGTAATGCCATTTTTTTATTATACTTGTCTCGAAAAATTGTCTGATATATTTTGTACTGAAATCCCCAATTGCAAATATTCCCTGCATTTTTCAATTCTTTGCATCAACACCTTACTTTATTCAATTGCTATAATATTGACATACATTAACTTGACAGGGCAGTAATTTACTCTTTTCGGGTGGCATGTTTTAAAACAAATATCTTAATGCAAAAACGCATTTATATAGCGGAACTAACTTTTGTGTATCTGTTGTAACCTCGACTAAAAAGAGATTGAAAACGAACTTAGATAAAGATACATGGCTATTCTTTTTCAATTTTGGGATAGAAAGGTATTTGCGACGATATAGGTATAAAACTAGAATATGTCGGAGAATATATTGGATAATAGATCTGAAGTAGCTGACGATAAGAAGATTATCGAAGATATAGCGAATATAGGATATGTTGTTGGAGACGCCAAGGTGAAGAGGGAACTCGAAGAAAATAGCATTGCAAATGGCGAAGAACACAAGAAGTTGAAGTTAAATGATAATTCAAATGGCAGTAATATGGGAAGTATACTTATTGTGCCACCTACTAAACCTCAGTTGTATTACAGCCCATTAAAGACAGGTTTGGTTTATGATGTTCGAATGAGATATCATGCAAAAATTTTTACTTCATATTTCGAATACATTGATCCCCATCCTGAAGATCCACGCCGTATTTATCGTATATATAAGAAATTGGCAGAGGCTGGGATAATTCAGGATAGCTCATTATCGGGTTCTGATGACATTGGGCCATTAATGGTGAAAATTCCAATCAGGGAAGCTACCACAGAAGAAATTCTTGAGGTTCATTCTGAATCTCATTTAAAGTTTATTCAATCTACTGAGCTCATGAATCGTGAAACATTATTAGAAGAGACAGAAAAGGCTGATTCTATTTATTTCAATAACGATTCTTACCTTTCCGCCAAATTGTCATGTGGTGGAGCAATAGAGGCTTGTAAGGCTGTTGTTGAGGGTAAAGTTAAAAATTCTTTGGCCATTGTAAGGCCCCCTGGACATCATGCCGAACCTGATACTCCTGCAGGATTCTGTTTATTTAGTAATGTCGCTGTGGCTGCTAAAAACATATTGAAACTGTTCCCTGAATCAGTTAGAAAAATTGTAATTGTTGACTGGGATATCCATCATGGAAATGGAACCCAAAAGTCATTTTATGATGACCCAAGAGTATTATACATATCTATTCACAGGTATGAAAATGGAAGATTCTATCCAGGTACGAAGTACGGTAACTCAAATTTGGTCGGCGAAGGAAAAGGAGAAGGCTATAGTCTTAACGTTCCATGGAGATCACCAGGTATGCACGACGGAGATTACGTTTATGCCTTTAATAAGCTAATTCTTCCTGTTATAACAGAATTTGACCCAGATTTGATTATTGTCAGTTCTGGCTTTGATGCGGCCGATGGAGATGTTATTGGAGGATGTCATGTCACCCCTGCTGGTTACGGTTATATGACACACATGCTTAAAGCTATCGCTAAAGGTAGGATGGCTGTAATTTTGGAAGGTGGATATAATCTAGATTCTATCAGTAAAAGTGCACTAGCGGTTGCAAAAGTGTTGGTCGGTGAACCGCCAGAAAATACTATTTCAGTTAAACCACATTTGGAAACTCTAGAAGTAGTCGATGAAGTAATCAAAATTCATTCTAAGTATTGGAATTGCTTAAAATATGGTATTCCATCGAAGTCTTTTGATGATGTATTTGATTTATCTGGTGATAGCTCGTCATATAAGTTAACAAACATTACTGATCCTATCAGATCTCATCAAGCCAACGAATTATTCCACAAATATTCATTTATTAATTTACCAATAGTTACCAATACTACCTATAGTGAGAAGCATGGTCTGTTTACAATAGATTTGCCTTCCCGATTGGATGATTTGATTCTTGCCAGTCCTGACATTTACGATAGTTCAATAATAATAGTTTCAATTCATGATCCCCCAGATATTTGGGCAAGCATAAATCCTATAAATGGAAATATAGAAGGCAATTCATCTGTTGTTTTGGAGCACCCTTTAGCAAAGATAATTGAAAAGGTATCATCCGAGGTCAGTAAGAATGAAGAAACAAGAAAGCAAAATATTGGTTACATTGATATTAGTATTCCCCCATTTAAATTGCCTATTCCATCGTCTACAATGATTAAATCTTCAACATACAATCCAACAATATTCGCTCAAGAACTACTTCTTTATGTTTGGGATAATTATTTATCTTACTTCAATCAGCTTAAAAAATTAGTATTTGTAGGATTTGGTGACTCTTATCAATCTATTGTCAACTTATTTGCAAAAAGGCCCTCTCATGAAATCAAAGATTTGGTTAAAGGCACAATCGTTTATGTCGATAGATCTAATTTGAAACCATTAGTTCCAGTTATGGATGAGTCAATGGTGGATTGGTATTACCAAAATTCAGTAGTTTTTACAAGTTACCAAAATCCATGCTGGGTTGGTAATACTGGTTCAAACGGTGTAAGACAGGGAAATAGTGGTAATGAAGTAAATGGAAGTGATGACAGCAGTAAAAGGCCCAGAAGAAAATTTGGTAGAGTTATAAAAGCCTCAGCTGATGGGTTATGGGATGTCATCAGTGATAGATTTGACGAAGGAGTTGACTTCATATTAGATTCTATCGAGGACTATAGCAGCAGCGAAAGTAGCACATAAAACTTCAAAACTGTGATTTATTTGTAATATATAGAATATAATTTGTAATATCTTTATTTTACTCTAGTGATAAAATCAAATTTCTAAATGAATGCAGTAAAAATGAACTAAAATTTTGTAAAATATAAATGCTGCAAAAGATCTATTATCAAACATAGCTTGGAAATCTTTTGGAAAACAGTTTTTCTAAATCATCAAGATCCGGAAAAGATACATCGCTTGTATTGCTTAATCTTCTCTCCAGATCCAAGTAATCTTGTGTCTTTAAATGATGTGGCTTCTTTGGCTTAGGTGGCTTCTTCTTGTCTTTTGCATTTGAAGCTACTGGAACAATTTTCGCCTGCGAAACATTAAGACCATTTGGTCTAAATGATTTAGCTTGCTCTTTATGTGATTGTAGGCTTAAAGGAATTTTAGGAGGTTGTAATTTAGCTAGCTTTCCATATGATTTGTTTTTAGTATCGATTGACTCATCTGATTGTCTATTGTTTATAGCGGCTATATCATCGACAGCTGTTTCTGTATACTTACCATAACCATGTGCAGTTTTAGGAATAGACCCTTTATCCTTATTTAGTAATAACTGCATTCTTCTTTGAATTGATAGTTTTCTTACAGGTAGTTCTTCTTGAGAGGTTCCTGTCCCTACTTTATCGATAGTCTCTTCTGGACTTCCACTTGCTCTTCTAAAAGAGTTTCCACTTATCAATTGCTTCATCGAAGAAATACTTGATCTTTTAGCTTTATTTGAACCATTACTTCCAGAATTAGCACTTGATATACTATGAATACTAGATCCACCAGTGCTAATTTTTCTTAAACCATTCTTGAAAGATGCCTTTAAGCTACCTCCCGTGTTTTGTCTCAGGGTTGAAGATTTTGATTCTTCTTCCTTAGTTCTTAAAAATTCTAAAGTTCCCGTCTCTGCATTGTCAGATATATTTGTAGCTTCGTGATCCTCATTATTCATATTCAATTGCCGTTGCACATAATCCTTAAGTGAAGTAGAAGATGTACTATGTATCACATTATGCCTAGAGGAAACTGCATCTTCCATATATGAGCTTAAGGGCCTATCATTAGCAATATTGGCCTTGCTGCGTATTGGAAGCTGTGACCTCTGATGAGAGTGAAGATGGAAATTTTCTGATGGGAGTTTAGGACTACTTTGAGAAATCAAAAACCTTGATTTGTCTATTGAAGCAAACGGATCTGTCGATTTCAGTGTTACATTTCCCCTAGACTCCCTCACGATATCCTTTATTTTGTCAGTTGCTCTATTAGGCAAAACACTAGCTTTCTCCTCGTTGGTCTTAGTTATAGTTAGTTGTTTGACTTGAGATTCTCTAACGCTATAAGGAATAACGTTGGGGATAGTCGTTAACCCTTTCATAGAGCATATTTCACCTAATAACTGCAAAGCGCTGGGACGTCTCCTTGGATCTTCTCTCAAGCAGCATTTTATTATATTCTTTAATCTTGAAGAAAACATCAGACCAGGTTGATCTCTAAATCTTAAAGTTTCACTGCAGTGTAAAATCAGCTTCTCCATATCTTGCAATGATTTTTGATGTGGCAGCTCAAATGGTGTGGTGTAGTAACACAATTTGTAGAGAAAGCAACCCAAAGCCCATATATCCAGTTTATCATCAATAGGGAATCCCTTTGATAGGTCAATCATCTCAGGAGCTCTATACTGTGGAGTAGTATTCTGCATTAAATCTTCACGGACAATTTGCAATTCCTGTGATGTTTTTGGGGCGGGTATGTAAGGGACCGCAGAACCAAAGTCACACAATTTATAATTTCCCTCAATGTCTATTAAAACATTCTCTATTTTGATATCACGATGTATTAAAGGTGGTTTCAAATGATGACACATTGCAACTCCAATTGCGACGTCGTACATAATAGTCAAAATTTCAGGTTCTGTAAGTTTATGTACTAACCTAGTATTCATGAAATCAATAAGTCCATTATTTTCACAATATTCCATCAAAAGAAAAACTTCATATTGCTGTTCTGATGAATCTCCAGTTACATTATTTAGCCTGGAAGCATGCGAATCAATATAAGATACTATCCTTGAATTTCCTCTCAACCTTCTCATAGCATCTACCTCTTGCCTCAAAAGAGTTAACTGCCACTTGCTCGGTACAACAACTCTTTTCAAGCAAGCAATATCAGATCCATTGAACGGTGGGTGTACCTTGCAAGTATACACATGAGCAAATCCTCCCTCGGATATATATTTAATAATAGAGATATTATGCGATCCCACTGTCAATTTTGTACCTTCTTTGTATGCATTAGGAGGAGGAATTGGCATGTTTTAGATGATCTTTATAAATGAAGCTGTGATGAACTGCCTAGTATAATTGAGACTATTTCGTTTCAGCAATTGAATGGGAGGCATGCTCATTTCCACTAAAATATCTCAAATACTGATTCTCGTATATACAGTCTGAGAAGATCTATAATAAATTTTTTTTAAGATGATCATTACGCTTGTAACAAAGGATTAATGAAAAGATGAAGCTTTATTTCGAAGCAGAAAAGTTCCTATCTGTGTATAAAGGAAAAGAAAATGGTGGTAGTTTACAATCACGAATTTTCAATGATCAGAAATTGACTAACTCACCCAAGCATATTTATGCTGTGGTGTACTCCACATTGAAATATAAAGAGTATATCCAAGCCATAATAAAAAAATCCAAGATAAAAGAAACATTACATACAAAGAAGTTGAAAATTACTGATAATTTACTTCTTCTTTTGGTCCATGACTTGTTGTTTTCTTCAAAAGGAAGAATTCAGCTGGGCAAGCATCCAATCAAAGATGCTTTTCTTTTGCACAAGACAAGGCTACAAGCTGAATTTATTAAATTGAAGTTGAAATATAAAGTTAAGTCAGTAGAAAATTTACCAACTAATGAAATTGACCAAGACGAGACTCCTGTAAGATGGTTTCGTGTTAACACAATCAAGACCAACGCGGAGAGATTTTTTAAAGAGCACACATTTTTTAAATCTTTGCAACCAGTCAATTCAATAAGTGATATCTTAGAAACAGGATTAATCTATCAGGATGAATATATTAATAATCTTTTTGGTATACATCCTAGAGAGAAAATAACTTCAACAGCAGCTTATTTGAAAGGTGAATTGATAATTCAAGATCGTGCATCATGCTTCCCTGCTGCTATTTTGAATAATGACCCAGATGATGTACATTACGAGGTTATTGATGCATGTGCCGCCCCAGGCAATAAAACTACTCATTCAGCGGCATTTTTGCCTAAGTCAGATAATTCTGTGGTATATGCATTTGAAAGGGACCCTAGTAGAGTAAAAATTTTGAAAATGATGTGTGATAGGGCAACTGGAAAGTCTAAGCAGAATTTAATTCAGATCACACATGCTGACTTTACAACTACAAAGCCGTCTGATTTCCCAAAAGTCACTGGATTAGTGGTTGATCCTTCTTGTAGTGGTTCAGGAATCTTCGGAAGAGCACTTGAGGATTCTCATGGCGAGCAAGTTGAGAAAGAGGTAGATACTGATAGACTCAATAGATTGGCAACATTTCAATTTAAAATAATGAAACATGCTTTACTGTTTCCAGACGCTAGAAAGGTGGTATACTCGACCTGCTCTATTCACCCTCATGAAAATGAAAGAGTTGTAGTAGATCTTTTAATGGATTCTGAGATTAAATCAAGAGGCTGGAGATTGGCCGATAGAGAGGTTGTGATACCTTCTTGGGAAAGACGTGGTTGGAAGGAAGAATTCACTGCACTTGCTGGAGGTGATGCGCTGGAATGTGATAAATTAGCTGGTGGTTGTGTGAGAGCTATGCCTAAGGAAGATGGAGGGATTGGCTTTTTTGCCGCATGCTTTGTTCGTGATACAATAGTTTCAAATGTAAGCGAATCCTCTTCTGCTAGAAGTTTTGATTTATCTGAAAAAACAGAAGAAAGCGGTGAAGAATGGGGAGGATTTGAAGATTAATATGGGAATGTTAATAGAAGGATTATAATAGATTACTACACCATTTACCTGAAAAAAATGTAATAGTAAGCAAAGATAGTAGAGTTTTGTTTAGCCTGTAACATGCTGAATAGGATTTGACCAAATACTGTTTATTGATATCTGATCTATGCAAGAAAATGAAAAATGTTATGGTGTGCAACATAAAGTCGATTATGTAATCGATCAAACTAACTCGAATGTATGAAAATTTTTGTCGATAAATACTAAATCTAAGGATTTATTTGAAGTACAAATTAAATAAATATGCATAGAGCTTTGTATTCAACCTTAAGCAGAAATTTTGCTGCTCGCCATTCTTTTGCTGTTATTAGAACAATCAAACCATCTGGTGTAGGTCATAGGTTACCTATGATACGTTTTGCCTCCACCGAAGCATCAAAAAATTCCGAGGCTGAAAACTCAGCTAAAGAAGAAGCTGAGGCCGAATCAGAAAAATCACAAGAGCCTGCAAGCGAAGCTGATCCGTTAGAAGAATTACAAGCTAATTTAACCAAAAAAGATAAAGAGTTAGCAGAAATGAAAAACCATTATGCCAGAGCCAGAGCTGATTTTCGTAACTTACAAGAGTCTACTAAGAAAGAAATTCAAAAGGCAAAAGATTTTGCATTACAAAAATTTGCTAAGGATTTGTTAGAGTCTCTTGATAACTTCGGATTGGCCTTGAATGCTGTCAAAGAGGATACTTTAAAAACTAACGATGAAGTCAAAAATTTATACGATGGAGTTAGCATGACTAGAAATGTTTTTGAAAAAACTTTAACAAAACATGGTATTGAAAAGTTAGATCCAGTTGGAGAACCATTTGATCCGAACATGCACGAAGCCATTTTTGAAATCCCACAACCGGACAAGGAACCAGGAACCGTTTTTCACGTTCAACAACCAGGTTACACATTAAATTCTAGAGTTTTAAGAGCTGCTAAAGTTGGCCTTGTTAAGGGTGACAATTAATGATATTTTTCTTTGTGTTTGTGTTTGTAATATTATGTGAAGCATTAACTTACTTCCATTTCTACTACTTCTATAAACTGTTTCAAATTCACTTCATGATCAGTTTTAGTTTAGGCTTTTCTTGTATATAAAAATCCTTTCATTTATTGTCCTACAGTAGTTCATATAATGTCATGCAATAATAAAACTAATGAATCGTAAGTTAATGATTCACTCATAGCATAAGGCATTTTTATTGCAAAATGATTTTACACGTGATGTGAGTCATCCCGTCTATCGGTATAGCTTATGGATTGAAAAATGGACGATCCTCTTGATTTTTAACTCCCAGATATAAGCTTTTCTTCATAGTAAACGATATATCGGATGTTGTCTAGATCCTCCAAATTTTGTCGTAGCTTTTCTACTTCAGTAAATGCTTTAAAAAACTTAAAAATTGGTTTAATTCCAGGTGATGGTATTGGACGTGAGGTTATCCCAGCTGGTAAAGCCGTCTTAGAAAATTTACCAGCTAAATATGATTTGAGTTTTGACTTTGTGACCTTAGATGCTGGTTTCGAATTGTTTCAAAAAACCGGTACTGCTTTACCTGATGAAACTGTCGATGTTTTGAAGAACGAATGTGACGGTGCATTATTTGGTGCTGTTTCTTCTCCGACTGTTAAAGTTGCAGGTTATTCTTCTCCAATTGTTGCATTAAGAAAAAAGTTAGGCTTATATGCCAATGTTCGTCCGGTTAAATCTGTTGATGGAATTGGTAGACCAGTGGATATGGTTATTGTCCGTGAAAACACTGAAGATTTGTACATCAAGGAAGAAAGAGCTTTCCAAAAGGAAGACGGTACTAAGGTAGCTGAAGCAATTAAGAGAATTACAGAAACAGCTACCAGAAACATATCTAAAATTGCTTATGAAATTGCTTTGCAAAGACAAGCTATTAGAGAATCTTCTCCAAGTCTTCAGTCTTTGCACACTAAGCCTTCAGTTACCGTTACCCATAAATCAAACGTTTTATCGGTCTCTGATGGTTTATTTCGTGAAACATGCCGTGAAGTTTATGACTCTAATCCAAAATTTAATGAAACTGTCGAATACAAAGAACAAATTGTTGATTCAATGGTCTACCGTATGTTCAGAGAACCAGAAATTTTTGATGTCGTAGTTGCTCCAAATTTGTACGGTGATATTTTAAGTGATGGTGCTGCTGCTTTAGTTGGCTCTTTAGGTGTCGTTCCTTCTGCCAACGTTGGTGACAATTTCGCTATTGGTGAACCTTGCCACGGTTCTGCTCCAGATATTGAAGGTAAGGGCATTTCTAACCCAATTGCTACTATTAGGTCTACTGCTTTAATGTTAGAATTTATGGGTTACACTGATGCGGCTGCTAAGATCTATCAAGCTGTTGATGGTAATTTAAGTGCAGACAAGATTAAGACTCCAGATTTAGGTGGTTCTTCTACAACTCAAGAAGTCATTGACGATGTTATTAAACGTTTGCAATAATAAAAATAGAAGATCAATGTGTTCGATACATATTTTTTTTTGTATATAATTTAGCTCTCTAAAGGCTACATCATTCTAAATGCTTTACACAATTCCTTAAATATACGAGTTTTAGCCGAAATTAATAAGGCTTAAATCTTATATCCTTTTTCTTGTCTTTCTTTTCTTTCCTATCCTTATTCTCTTTCTTTTCTTTCTTGTCCTTTTTGTCTTTCTTCTCTTTCTTATCCCGTTTTTCCTTCTTCTCCTCTTTCTTCTCTTTCTTCTCCTTCTTCTCCTTCTTCTCCTTTTTCTCTTTCTTATTGTTGTCTTTTTTATCTCTCATATCCTCACTCATTTCAATATCTTTTTGAAGAAATGATGAATCGTCGATTTCATCCACTGACATATTATCTCTTGCGAAGGAATAACTTTCTAATTGATATGGCAACTCCCATAACCTGATACACCCATCTTCACCGCAAGTTAAAGTAATTTTCGAGTTAGGTACAACAAATAAATCACGTACTACTTCTTCTCCGTGAGCCTGAGGGAACCAAACGGGTTTATCCATAGAAATGGTCTCGGTTTTTGGATTAAATGGGTACAATGTCAATTTCAGTTGAGAATTTGCACCATAACTTACATAGCCATTAGGATTGATATCAACAACATATTCACAATCTTGCCATTTTTGTCTTACGTCTCCAAAATCATTAGGACTTGGCTCTTCAATTTTTTCATAATTTGTGTTATTCAATTCATAGATTGCAAAAGTCTCCATATGAGTTAATACTGAAATCCTTCTTTCTTGAGTAAAATTACATGAATGAACAGAAGAAAAATTAATTACTTGATGTAAAGCATCATCTTCGTCAGCAGCATTTAAGTCATAAATATTTACGTATCCATCTGTCGATCCTGACATTAGATACTGAGTCAATGTAGGATGGAACTTAATATCAGTAATATCATCATGATGTGAATCAACATAACTTTTCACAATTTGACTAGGATTTCTCAAGTCCCAAATGTCAAGCTCTGCATCAACACCAATCAATTCTGAGCCTCCAGCTAAGAAATTATTTAAGTAATCCATGGATAGAAAATTCAGCTGTTTAGCATTAACTAAAGTATGTACAGCTTTCCCAGAAGTTCTCAAATCCCATACCTTAATTCCATCAGTAGAGCAGGAGGCTAACATATTATCTTCAATTGTCTTAATTGAATTAATACTCGTCTCATGTGCTCCATTAATACTTAATATAGGAGAAGTGGATAACTGATCTAGCAGATAGAGATTTATAGATCCATCACTAGATGAAGAAGCAAAGGTCTTCTGAAAATCAAAGTATGCTAGCTTTAATACCCAATTATCAGGACTTTGAGAATTCCATGTGAACTGCGGTAATGCTCTCATTATCCTCAATAAATATATAGAGAAATCTTACAGGCATAAACTCATCTTTTCATAGTATTGTTTTTTGTGTAATTTATTTTTTTAATTTATGAACTAAAGCGCTGCGATGATATCAAGGTAAACAAAATAATAATACAAGCTTCCTTAAGGAGAATAATCATAATGAGTAGTATCGTTAAAAAGGCTTCGCAGTTTCTTCCAAAGCTTAAGAAGAATGCTATAAGGCGAAGTAATAGCACCAATCAAACGACACCCTTAACTCCTCCCGTCAGTCAAATCCCTATTGAAGATAAGGTTCAAAATGATAAGGCTCAAAATGATAGTGAAGCACATGCATCCGCAGAAGCTACAGAAAGGGTCGATGATGTTGAATTAGCAAAAGAATCCAATGAGTCAACTTTCAAATTTTATTTGGATACTTCGAAAAGAGGTGAAAACTTACAAGCATCCCTACAAATTGATGATGATATCGATCCAAAAGATACCAGCCATAAACTTAAAGAATCTGCAATTGAATATTCTGAAAATGAATCAGAAGAAAAGTCAGAAGATGAAGTTAACTATGAGGATAATGATATTTTCAAAAAACCAGATGAGTCTATGAATTCAAGAAGACAATCATCAATTTTAGCACAAAGAAGGTTGTCTGGGATAACTCCAAATATAATAAGAAATAGGTCCACCTCAGTGTCTGTTACACCGAAATTTACTTCACCTACTGACGGACAGGCTACTTCCGTAGCAGCCCCTATGAGGATTGGAATTCCTGTAAACAAGCCAACAAAAAGAAGACGTTCTCTGATACACCAGAGACTGAACAAAAAATCTTCTCTTTTATTACAAGCATCAGTGATTCAACACCAAAAAGAACTAGGATACAAGAATGATGAGGACCTTAATGAAATTGAAGAGTCAAACCAAGCTAATGGCTCTAAATTTATTATTGGAATCGACCCACAAACTAATAAATTGAGAAAATTCAGGGTACTGACCGGCAATGATATTGATGACATTGAAATTGTCGAAGATGGAATAACAATACCTGTTGCTCCAGAAGACCTAGATACAAACATCACGAGTGCAAAACAATTACCTAAAAAAATCAGAGAAGAAGATATGTCTTTATATGCACAAGTTGGGGTGAATATTGAGGAAATTACAATGGCAGATTTATGTAAACCTAATTTACCCATTGGTGAAGTAAGTAACAATTTCAACTTGGTTAAGGTAGCTCAAAGTAAGATCAGAAAACAAAGGCAACAGCGAAGACAAGATAGAAGGGTTGCTCGTCAAAATAGAGTTGCCTTGGAACAAGTTTCTCAAAATAATTCGCCAGATCCACAAATTAAAAAACAAAATGAAGATCTTCTTGGTTTAGATGATAATGAAGAACATAATGCGCAGCATTCTACTCTAAAATTGACGATGAAAGCAGATGGGAGTATTGGTTACGATGAAGATTCAACAATAGTGAATAGGCTGACAAGGCAAAATAATAGCAATAAATCCGTTGAAGAATCCAATCCATTTGAAAACCCTATAACATCATCTACGTATTCTAAAAGAAAACATACTGATCGCTGGACATCAGAAGAATTGCACCAATTTTATGAAGCATTGAGTACATGGGGTACTGACTTCACATTTATTGCTCAACTTTTTCCTTATAGAACTAGGAAACAAATAAAGTCAAAATTCAACTTGGAAGAGAAGAAATATCCTGAAATAATAGAAATGGCATTAAAAAGAAAACTACCCGCAGATTTTGAAAAATATTGCAAGTATTCAAAAAATAAGATTGAAACTTTGGATTTTTATAATGAAGAATTAAGACAAGTAAGAATTAAGCATGAAGAACATATGACATTAATTGCTGAAGAAAGGGATAAGGCAATCAAGGAAGATGCAGAGGCAAGTAGAAGGAGAGAATATGAAATTAGAACTGGTTCTAAGCCAATGACTAGAGCAGAAAAGGTTAAAGAGTTGCGTAAGAATGAATTGGTCGTTGGATCGATAGATGACGTAAAGAAACAAAGACAGTAACGGTAAAAGTAGTTTTCTTGTACTTTTGAACTAAGTGAACCTATTTATATATTTTAAAAAATATCAATAATTATTCCAAATAATTTAGATATATTATACGTGTAAGAATATTTAGTAGTCTTCCGTGAAACTTAGATCTTTTATCTGAAATTGAAAAAATAGCTGGAAATCTTTCAATTATCAAATATCATGTGACTTTGGAAAAGTGACTCAGGACAGAACCATATAGTTATTGTCATAAATCTGCCAATGTTATTTGTTGCTCTTATTCAGCATTCTTTTATCTGTAATGTCTTGCTCAAAGGATTTTTCATTGGAAATAATTCCTCCTATTTCAGAAAGTGTTTTGGGTCAGCCAAACCTTATAAAATTTAATATAAAAAACAGAAAATCTGGAGTTTTGGATAAGATTAAGATACCACTAGAAATTGCATTATTCTGTTTATTTCTTCATGAGTTAAATTCCCAGGTTGAATATCAGGATTTAAAGGGATTATTCACTTCATTGACTTACGACATTTCCATATCTAATGCTCGTATATTGTATTGGATTTTCATTCTAATGTCGATTTTGTTAATATCAATGAAGCAAGAACCTGAGGATAGTCTAATCATTATAAAAGATATTGGAATACAGTTAATTAGCAAAAGACCTTGGATGTTTCAAAAGAGCAGAAAGGAATTTGTTCCTCTCAATACTATCATAGATTTGGTAATTCATGAAGGATTTTTTAGTTACGGACAAGTTATATTTTATCTATGCATCTTGACAAAGTCAAATCCATCTCAGAAAGACGGAAATCCTATAAAAGTCGTATTTCCAAAATTTCTACCTAGAAAAGATATATTGACAAAAGTTTTGAAGCTTAGTAGACAAACCCTATTTGGCGAGAATAGAAGGTACTGGAGACATGTGCCAGGCCATGGTCTCAAGCAGATTATATGATTACATCAAAATTAGAAGCGTTTAGATATATATTTCATTTCTTTTGCTAGCATTTAAATATTAATAGATTAAAAATATTCATTTAAAAAATATCTAAATTCATTTATGTTATATTCCCAAGCTTCTAAGCCGTTATAAACCCCAAAATTTATAATAAAGTAAAAAAACCCAATGTAAACCCTCAACCCTTCAGCATTCTCCCAATTGCTTGAAAATATATCTGAAGTTCTTTCTGTCTGCTACAGCAGCAATGCTTATAGAAGCCAAAAGATATCCACCTACACTCAATAGCAACTTATTGGCTGAGAAATTAGGCTGGTTTAGGAATTTGAGTGAGCTTTGGCCTAATTGACGGTGGGATTCTCTCAACATATGCTTGCTCAACAAGCTTCTGGCATAGACTTGTAACATTTAACTGAAGTGTGATGTGTATCGCTGTGGTAATAATTACACATATCACAATTGATACAATAAGACATCCTAATGTTTATATACTACTAATTATTTTGGTGTCATGTTCTTGCATGCTCACCACACATCAGTTGACTCATCTGATGCATTTTTTTCGCTAGTATTGCCAACCTCGCCATTGTAAGGGTTCTAATACTCTATTTGTACAGGTAGCACAATTATACCGGGTATCCTGATAAAAATTATCCAATTTAGAAACTTGGGTGCTAATTTTGGTATTTTTCAGACAAGACACGATTGCGAGAAGACATCAACTGATGCAACTTCAAAATATACTTTCAGATTTCTCGCTACGCAGAATAACGGTTACCACGCACAAACCTCCTTAACTTAGGGAGCCTACGCGAGCTCATATGAAAAAAAATATCGCTATCAACCTATTGCCTCCCTGAGAGAGTTCCTACACATACCGATGTAAATTTTTCAATGTCGGTAAAAGTGCCAGTACCGCTTTGCTTTCTTTCAATTTGCGAACTATTTTCTCTCTACTACTGTTAAGCAACTTTCAACTCTTACGAGAGCTTATAATTGACATTCTCCACGCCCCTAAATGTCGCTTAAAAGTCGTTTTCACATTTTTTACTTATACTCTAGTTTACTATGTGTGGGCTACCCGCAGGTACTCAGCTTAAGTATTAAGTTGTAGCATGCAATCAATACCTTAACCCCTAATAAGCCAGGTCCGGGTGCATATAAATCTTTTTGCAAAATTGAAATATTTAACTTTTGCCCAGGCTAGTGTAGCTTCTGTATAATTAATTATACAATTTAACTAATTCATAAAAATTTGTAGTTGATCGTTAAGAGATGAAACATAATGAGTAAATTGTAGAGTATGGATATATTACACTATAGTAAGTATAACTTTTGTTTCTGATTGTAGTTTTTGTAATTATCTGATCTAAAAGGTTCAACAAATAAATGTTACACAAAACCGAGATATATCAAAAAAAAAACAATTGTTTCGCTCTAGTTAATCCTGAGAAATTTTAAGGAATAAGCGTTTGTGTTTTTAAAAAGAAGTAATCACAGCGTTCCAATAATCTCGTATCTATATATTGGTATATCAATAGTTTTCGAATTAACTTGACAAATCAATAAAGTCGATAGGTTATACGCAAATTTTGAATAGGGAGCTTAGAGTATAAATATAAACAAAGTCTTTCTTTGGTGTATTTGTTTTCAAACTTTTTGATTTAGAGCACAACAGTGGTTTAACAGTCAAGGAAGTAACGCCGCTTATTGAGCATATCAGCTAAACGGAAGGAAATTTTAGGAGCACTATTATACCCTACAAATTTAGTTAATGTAAATCAAGCATATCAAACTTTCGAAAAACTTACAAAATTCTGTGGATAAGCAACAATAACTCGCTTATTATCTGCCAAAAGCCTTGCCATATTGACCTCAAGGGAAATATAATATTAACCTACATGAATTGAAAAGATCTCTCGATAGAAATTATATCAAGTTCTTAATTATCCAACTTATTAGTCACTCATTCACAACAAAATAATAAATATTAAAATCCTCCTACATTCTTAATTGCATAATGGCATCAAAGTCTCCTGAATTTAATAGAAAAATTCAAGCCAATAAGAATCCCATTAGAGGTACAAGCAATCCATTTAACATAACGAAAGAAATGATGGAAGGTCACGATCACTTTCAGCTGCATAAAAATCAAGAAAAGAACCATACTAGGTCTCAAAGTCAGAATACCATAGGGAATCATTCTTCGCATAGCTCAATTGGTCAGCAGATGAATTGGACTTCATTAATTCCACCAATGCCGTCCCCAAAAGCTTCAACGAGAAACAAGAGCTACGATTTCGATTTTGAACAAAATAGTCAGTATTCACAAGGTCATAAGCAAGTAATACTGAAACCAAGGCCGTTGGTTCCTTCCCAGGTTGTTTCTCCTGTTGCGGAAAGAAATCAAGGAACAAATCAATTAAAAGATAACTATTATTCTCTTGAAAGTAAAAGCAGGCAACTATCTATGTCAACAGAATTACCAAATCGTTCTGAACAAATGCTTAAAAAAACTGCTAGAAAGAAGAAGAAATTTTGTAAACGGTGTGGTTTAGAAATAACTGGACAGTTTGTTAGAGCTTTGCATAGTGCATTTCATGTCGAATGCTTCTGCTGCAATGAATGCGGCCAGCAATGTTCTGCTAAATTTTTTCCGTATGAAATGACTGAATCATCAACTGGTTTAAAATATCAAGTTGCACTTTGTGAATATGATTATTTTAAGAAGCTAGATTTGATTTGTTTCAGTTGTAATAAAGCCTTGAGAGGCCCTTATATTACCGCCCTAGGTATAAAATATCATCTAGAGCATTTTAAATGTGCAGTTTGTCAAAAGATATTTGAATCTGATGAAAGCTACTATGAGCATGAAGGCAATATTTATTGTCATTATCATTATTCCAACCTTTACGCGTCTCATTGTGAAGGATGCCATTCTTCAATTGTGAAACAATTTGTTGAATTGTACAGGGGTGGAAAAAATCAACAGTGGCATCCCGAGTGTTATATGGTCCATAAATTTTGGAACGTATGCATAACTGCAGATTCAGTGGGCCTACAAAAATTCTTGAAAGTGCCTGTTTCTTCTCTTAATTTGGAAAATATAAAAGAATTGGACTTAGAGGCTGGGGCTTTATTAGCAATGGAACTGGAAATAGAGAAAACTGTTATGAATTGCTGGCTAACTTTATCTGGATTTGAAGAAGTTACAGCAGCTTGTATAAGTGACATGTTATTGAATGCATGTACTGGAAATCAGTATGAGGGCCTGTATGTTGCAGGTAAACTAGTATTAAACATTGAAGTTTTGTTTAAGGCTATCGATTACATTCAAGATTTATGTCATAATTCGAAAGCTTTAATCAAACAATCGGAAGAGGTCAAAGAGTATTTTCAACCATTGCGTAAGGAACCACGAAACATTTCTGGTAAGATAATGAGCTATTTGGCTCTTTTGAGAAAAGCAGATCAGATGTCTTTATCAGGTACTTTATCGGCAGAATTACTATCTGTCATTACTGGGTGTGCACATTATTTAAAACTTTTGATTCGATTTGGTCTTAATAATGCTTTGAGACTTAATAAGTTAAGTGGTACAACGGAAGCGACAAATGGTTTTCTCAAAGGTGTAGCATTGTATGAGGAAGTAAACAGGCCTATCGCAAACCAGGTGGATGCCTTTGAAAAAAAATTAGCAGTCCCTCCAAATGCGAGTGATGCATGTCAGGCATGTTCTAAAAGTATTGAGAAAGCTTGTGCAAAGATCGGAAATAAAAGATGGCATTTGAGATGTTACAGCTGTTCTTCTTGTTCGGAGATCATTCCTTCTGAATATATCTCCAGAGCTTTTTACAATAGCTTAACGTCTACAATATATTGCGCTGAATGTGGACCTTCAAATAAAGATGCACGAACTGGTTTCGAGCTAGTCAGTGATTTATCCCAGCTAATTTATTTACTTAAGATTGCTCTTTTCCGATCGAGAACTGTTATGAATATCGAAAATAATAGCAAAGCTGTACCAAGAAGGGTATCAACTAAAAAAAATATGACCACTATTGATGAAGAGAGAAGAAATGCCACTGAAAGCGATTATTTTAAAACCCTCAATGATGTTACCAAGTTGAGAGCTAGAAGACAAAGTCAAAAATTGTCAAACTCAATCAAGCAGAACGCTAGAAAGTCCGTAATTATAGATGCTCCTGAAGCTGATATTGCGAAAAATGATGTAACAAATGATGATGGTGCGGACTATGAAACGAAGCAACAATTTGGTAATTCCAATTTCGGTGAAAGAAAAGGAAGTACATCTTCTAATCTCTCATTTAAAAATCTGTCTGAAAACGAACTTTTCAAGGTTAAAAAATCCTTGAAGATTGAGGAAGAGCCTCAGCCAATTTTAAAGAATAATCAGCTCAACAGAACATCTGATCTTCTCAAAAATGAGAAATCCTTAACATTAGACGATATTCCTAGAATTGTTGCCGCAGAACAGGCGCGAGAACAAAGGCCCAATGCCTTCAAGCATCATAATACATATCAAAGACAGAAACCCTTGCAGCCAATTCAGACAATTTCTGCCGCAACTGGAGGTAGAAGCAATTCTGTTCTTCAAAATTCTAGCACTGAAAATAATGTGGATGTCAATGGAACCTCTAAAGAAGGTAAGAAACCAAAGTACTACTCCGAACTTACTAAATCAGAGCATTTTATTTTAAGGCATATTGCAGTTGAAGCATTGGTGCAAATTCTGGGAAACAAGTATAATAAGGAGGATTTGTTAGGTTTAATTCAAACAAGAAAGCTGCCTACTTTTTGGGACAAATTCAAATTCGGAAATAGCGATCAAAAGAAAGATAAAAATATTCAAGTATTTGGAGTCGATTTGCAAGATTTAACGAAAAAGTATGGAGTTGATTCCGATTTAGGTGTGGGGCCTTCAAAGTTGCGAATTCCTATTGTAATTGATGATGTGGTCAACGAGTTAAGGCAAAAGGACATGTCAGTAGAAGGTATTTTCAGATTAAACGGAAACATCAAGCGACTTAAAGATTTGACAGACCAGATCAATAAAGTTCCATTACAGTCGCCTGACTTTAGTAATCAGACTGCTGTCCAGTTGGCTGCGTTAATGAAAAAGTGGTTGAGAGAATTACCAACTCCATTGTTAACATTCAATTTGTATGATTTATGGATTTCGTCTCAGAGGGAACAAGATTTGAATGTTCGTAAAAAAATATTACAATTTACATACTGTATGTTGCCAAGGAGTTATAGGAACTTATTAGAAGTTTTGTTATATTTCTTCAGTTGGGTTGCATCATTTGCTGAAATTGATGAAGAAACCGGTTCTAAAATGGACGTTCATAATCTCGCCACAGTTATATCTCCTAATATATTATACTCTAAACAATCAAACGGTGAACAAAGTCAGCAATCTGGAGAATCATACTTCTTGGCGATAGAAGTTGTTAATCAATTAATCGAATTACATAAAGACTTGAGTACTATACCTGAAGAGCTTCTTTTGTTTTTCGAAAAATGTGATTTTTCTTCCATGAAAACTGACAATATTACTACAAAAGAAATTATAAATAATTTTGAAAAAGTTTCGAAGGAAAATCCTAATTTCTTCCTACCTTTTGTTGCAAAGCAAGATATTCAAATAGTTCAAAATCAAGAGGCTCCTACGAACACAATTTCTAGAGGACATTCGAGGGTTTTTACTGAATCACAGGGTGAAACATCAAATATTTAATATTTTTATAATTACATAGCATGAAATACTATTATTGTTATATTAATCAAGAATATACGAGCTAATCATGAAATATTTCTTTCATCATGTCTTACTTTATCACGGTTTTCAATGATTGCCTCATAACTTTGGTAATAGACGCAATTTTATAGAACATCAGCTCAATTTTAGTTTTTGCACGACTAATTTTTTTTGAGCGATTAGATTATCATACTCATCATCCATTTGTTACAAATCAATGTTTAAATTTGAATACTTGGGCTATTGACGATGTCTTTGACAGCAGATTCTTTTAAGCAGATAATTCAAGAAAGGCTTCAAGCCAATTTGGTTCAAGTTGAAGATATGTCTGGTGGTTGTGGACAAGCTTTTGCTGTGATTATAGTGTCTCCGATATTCCAAGGAAAGAATAAATTAATGAGGCACAGATTAGTTAATAACTCCTTGAAGGATGAGATTAACAGTATACATGCATTTACTCAGAAAGGATTCACTCCAGATGAATGGATTTCGCAGGGTGGTAATTTATAGTTTACAGAAACTTAACAAGCTACATTTTTATAAAAATAATACGCTGGTATTTGCAGCTAATATATTTTCTTCTAATGCATTGATATAATTCTAGATATCTAGTATAAATTAATTTTAACGCTATTTATATTGTATGATTGACACTATAAGATTCCCTGTATTTTTTAAATATAGCAAACCATACTAAGCTTAAGACACCAAATACCATCATAACGGAGAGCGGGAGGATCATAAGACCATAACTAGTAGATTCAGCGATTAATCCAATCAAGAATGGCAAAGCTGCAGCACCGCCTCCCCCAAATGCACATACAAATCCGACGCCAGAAGTATGATATTTTGCCGGCAAAACATTAATCGAAGAAATAATCGTAGTTGGAAATATTGGACCAGTGAATAAGCCAGCTGAAAATACAACTATGAACAATATCACATTCCAATTTGTAGATACAAGGGCCCAAAAAATAAAGTAAAACAAGAAGGAAAAAAATATGTATACCATATTTGCATTTAATTCAGTTTTAAAGTACATAACAGTAACAAATCCCAATCCAATTCTTCCAACAGTCAATCCTGACCAAAAAGTTGTTGCCATAAAAGAAGAAATCCTGTAGGATAATTTTTTTTCTCTAAGCAAAAATGTCACTAGCCACTGTCCAAATGCTACTTCACCTCCAACATATAAGAAGAGAATAATAGAAAATAGCCACACTAACTTTGATTTAAGTGCATCAAAGAAAGAAGCAGATTCTACTGTTCTACCTTCATCCTCTTGCACTGACTCACCTAATCCTTCTCCTTCATTTTCCATTAAAGACATTTCTATGTCCTTCTGAGATGAGCTCTTTTGAATTACACTGTACTGAAACTTCTTGGGTGTTTCATTTTTAAAATTAAAAACCACAAGAGCCAAAGATATTGAGGAAACAATTGATAGCAATACATAACAATGATTCCATACCCATGGATTATTTTTCT
The DNA here is from genome assembly GCA_030565025.1 of Schwanniomyces yamadae. Classification (NCBI taxonomy): domain Eukaryota; kingdom Fungi; phylum Ascomycota; class Pichiomycetes; order Serinales; family Debaryomycetaceae; genus Schwanniomyces; species Schwanniomyces yamadae. The sequence continues at coordinate 257,621 of JAJMAU010000014.1, read as the reverse complement.
TTTCTAATAAATGTGTTATCAAAGAAGGGGAAATCATGCAACCAATTCCATAGCAGCCATGTAATATGCCTAGCAATTGATTGGAATCAATCAAGTTTCCAATCCAAGTATTTAAACTCGCATCAAGAGAGCCAAACCCAATTCCATTCAATATATAACAGAAGACAAATACTGCGTACGGAGGTTTGAACGAAACAATAAGATAACAAAGTGTCATAGAGGTTACTCCCATAGTTATTACTCCTCTGTATCCTAAATTTTCATGGCTAATATTATTGACTAATGCCATTATGAAATAACCAGCAACATTCGCCAAATATATCAAACTAGTTTGCGTATCTCCCATATTATAGTATGTTTGTAAAATAGGAATCAAAGTTCCCACTGTCTGCTCTGCAAGTCCGAAAAGAATAAATACAGAATAGCACGATACTAGCTGAAACCTCAATTTTGTACTTCTTCTCCAATCCTTAGAATCAATATATAATACTTCATCCTGAAAAATTACTGTGTACATATCTGACTTCTGTTCCATTATCCTTGATTGAGATTCGTTCTGTTCTCCTTCTTCTAATATTCCAAAATTTCCATTTAAGTCAGCCTCTAGGTCCTCCAGGTATAGTACCCTTTCTTCATCTTTACTCATACTCAATAATGTCCATACATAGATAATAAATATTCAGTATGAAAAAATTCAATTTGGAGTTACATGACAATCATATCTTGTCACGTGAGAGTCCATAAGCAGTATTATTGCAATGATATCCTATTTAAGCCATTTAATAGATTCAGAAGACACTTGGAATCAAATTTGCCGAATTCGGAACTTTAACGTAATCGGCTATATTTTGCCGAATCAAGTCCTGAAGCGTACAACATATAAGGGTGCAAAATCTTCAGTTATTTATCATTTCAAACCTTCTGACCATAGCAAAATAGTATGACATCACAAAAGGTTATCGCTCTCTCTAATACTAATCTTTTTAAACCCATCAAATTAGGAGATCTCAATTTGGCGCATAGAGTTGTGCACTCGCCTACATCAAGAACTAGATCCGCAAAGGGATTTATTCCTACCGATATAATGTTGAAATATTATGAACTTAGATCTCAATACCCAGGTACTTTGATTATATTTGAATCCACTTTAGTTTCACCTGGATCTGGTTTGCTACCTTTCAAATCTGGATTATGGACAGATCAACAGCTTGCAGGCTTGAAACAAATTACGGATGCAATCCACAAGAATGGATCATTTGTTTCTTGTCAATTGTGTGCTCCAGGAAGAGTAAGTAGCTTAGATACCTTAAAAGAAGAAGGATTACCATTGGTTGGAGTTAGCAAAGGGTTATACCACTCAGCGGATCATAAATTTAAGGCGATTGAATATCAAAACGAACTTCAAGAACTTTCAATGGACGACATCAGGCAAATTCAAGATGACTATGTCAATGCTGCTTTCAATGCAATCTCAAAGGCAGGGTTTGATCTTGTTGAAATCCATGGAACTTCTGGATTTCTTGTTGAACAGTTTCTTTCACCATTGTCTAATCAAAGAACTGATGCTTATGGTGGTACTGTAGAAAACCGAACAAGATTTGTGCTTGAACTTATAGATAAACTCTTTAAGCATCCAAGCATTGGTCCTTCTAAAGTTGGCATTAGAATTACACCTTGGTCAAATCACAACGGTATGAATTACAAAGATGAACATCTCAAAGATGGCCATCCAGCTATTGAGTTCTGTGAGTATCTTTTGAGAGAAATAGAGAAAAGAAAGCAAGTAGACAAAGAAATCGCCTATGTATCTATCACTGAACCTCGAGTATCGGGACCTCATGATGTCACCCCACTGGAATATCAAACAAACCAAACATTATTAGATTTATTCAGTGGTACAATTATTAGAGCTGGTGGCTACGCCACTAAATATAAAGATGCAATTTCTATAAAATCCAATGCGGGCATGGTAAAAGTCGAAGATGGTAAACTCAATCATTACAATAATCTAATTAAAGATGTTCAAAGCGATGATAGAACTTTAATTGGGTTCCTGAGACCATTTACATCTAACCCTGATTTAGTTTTTAAACTCGAAACCGGTCAAGATTTAGACTTCTATAATAGAAAATATTTCTACACTCGCGCAGTTAGGGGATATTTAGTTAATGAGCCATGTGATGGTAGTATCATCGACGCTGAATTAGACAAAGAAGGAGTAGCTTTAACTTAAATTTCATTTCTTCTATCAATTGTTTAAATGTGTTACATTTAAAAATCTAATAATTTAAATATTTGTGGTATTTTTGAAGAAAAGTTGAAATTTTTTAGGAATTATTAGGATTTAATTTGAAAAAAAAATTAGTGAAAAATCATCATTTCTATAGTAAAAGATATATTATTTTCACCATATAGACTATATTATATTAAGGTATTAATAAGCCCTCATTTAGATGATATTTCTTATGGTGAGTACATTGACATTTTTAACAGTGAGCAAGGTCGCAACCTCGCAGCAAATTTATTCCAGGCTCAAACCAACTTTACTATAACCCAGGTAATGGTAGATTGAGCTAAAGATGCTGTTAATGTATTATGTATTATACAAATTCTTCGGATATGATGTTTATTCGTATACAAAAATTCTTCTCAATTCAAAAGACTATTGATGCCAATATTCAAAGATATAGCAGTTCATCAATACTATCAATATAGTAGATCAATCAGCCTTAAAAATAGAAACATTCAAGATCATCACTCCATTCCTAATTTTTAAATGATTGAAGTTTGAATGTATTTCTTTTCTGTTGATCTTGATGCTATGGGTTAATTGTATATCCTTTGGCATTCCCATAAAAATTTTTTTTTGATCCTTCAATATCAACTTAACTATATTCATTCCTTATTAATAATTACATAAAAATTTTGTTACACTTAGCTTCTGCTACCAATATACTTTTTATGTTGTTTATGAGAATTAAAAAAAAAAACTATTTTAATACATGTAAAATCAACTAATCTTATGTAAGAAGCCCCCTTAGCTTAGTGGTAGAGCGTTGCACTTGTAATGCAAAGGTCGCTAGTTCAATTCTGGCAGAGGGCATTTTGCGCAAATGGTTTAGTGGTAAAATCCAACGTTGCCATCGTTGGGCCCCCGGTTCGATTCCGGGTTTGCGCATTTTTTTTTCAACAGTTGAAAATACGGCTTGCATATAATTACAGTTGGTGTAAATTGTAAGTGGAAGCCAAACAGCTTTTCATAATGATTATTTCTTTAAAAAGTTCAGCACTAGCAGGAAAATGTCCAAATTAAATGTGAAAACTGTAGTCAATGCAAGTATGTTCATCCTCATATTGTTCTTGTTAAGCCTTAAAGTATTTACTAACTATTTAAAGTTCAAAAATTTTATCCAACCAAGTTAGCTGATAAAACCTGGGACAATACTGGCCTCTTAGTTGAAGCTGTTTCAGAAGATGTACAATGGGAGAAGATTCGTGTATTATTGACAATAGATTTGACTCAATCTGTAGCAGATGAAGCCATTCACAACAAATCTAATGTTATAATGGCTTATCATCCATTTATTTTTAGAGGGTTAAAATCGATTACGAATGCTGATCCACAGCAAAAATCTCTCATTAAGCTTTTACAAAATAGAATCAGTGTCTATTCACCACATACAGCAGTAGATAGTGCTAAGGGTGGTGTCAATGACTTTTTAGCGGATGGCATTTCTAGAGGATTTGAAGAAATTTCAAGAACAGCTATAGAACCTGATCAAATTGAAGTTGACTGTGGAATGGGGAGACTTATTACGTTAGCAGAGCCGGTCCCTTTATCAGACTTGGTTGCTAACATAAAGAGTAGTCTAGACATTTCTCACGCACAAGTTGCTGTTGCAAGGAACCAAGGTAAAGATCATAGGATTTCAAAAATTGCTATTTGCGCTGGTTCGGGTGGAAGTGTATTTAAGGGAGTTGATGCTGATTTGTTCTATACTGGTGAATTGTCCCATCATGAAGCCTTATATTTTACTGAGATGGGCTCCTCGGTGGTCGCTTGCAATCATTCCAATACCGAAAGAGCCTTTTTGAAGGTATTTAAAGCTCAATTAGAAAAATCTTTGCCAGATGGATCTGAAGTATTGATAAGCTCTTCTGACAAGGATCCATTTGAAACTTGGTAGGTGTAGGGGTCTCCACTGTCAACTAGTTGTCTATCATATCTCATCGGCACGTGATGAATTTATCAGATAGCAAATCTCTCCCTTGTGAACATTAATAGCCCATATATGGAACAATAAATACAGCCCTTTGTAGCTAGATTTTGTATTGCTAGCTGATTAATCACAAATGTTTCATTAATTAATTAAGATATAAAGAGAATAAAGTTTTGTTGCTCTTTAAGACTCTACATTGTGTTGATGCATAAGCAGATTTATAATGACTAGTATGAGAAACCCTGCACTAGAATTCCATGATCTTGGGGGCCATAACCCAATTTATAATGTCAAGTCAACTATAGTTCCATGCTTGGGCACAGATTACGTATTTCTATTTGGAGGCTTTGATGAAATGGACAATTTAGATAGTAATGTTTATATATTGAACTTGAAGACTATGGATTGGGAAGTTGATGATAAACATCCTGGCCTTTACAGAGAGGGCCACCTGGCTGTAGACATTGGAAATGGTAATATTCTTGTATTTGGAGGAGTGCCATATGATGAATTTCCAGAGGCGTTAAGCTCTGTAGATACCTTCGATGATTCCAAATTCAGGAAAGATAGCTTGATGATGATATATAATATATTTGATAGAAAATGGACAGGTCCGCCTAATTTTGCAATGAATAATGCACCTTCTTCCAGGTCACGTCATGCATGTTGTCTTTCTCCTGATGGATCAAAACTTTACATTAGTGGGGGGCTCGTTAATTCATCCCCTTTAAACGATTTGTATTGTTATGATTTAAATTCAGGTTATTGGAGTGGTCCTATTATGTTCGCTGCCAGATTCGATCATTTTATAACGATTGTTAAAGATAAATTGTATTCTTTTGGTGGATTGGATAAAGATATGAATCATGTCAATAATTCAATTGTATTCTTTAATTTTGATGATTTTAGTATTGGAGAAATTTCGATGCCTTATAAAAGCTTCTCTAGACTGCAGAAAGAGTTAATTGAAGAAGACGATAAAGAGGAAGAACAAGTTGAACACGCTAATCTAAAATATAGCCATACCGATTTTGAACATGCTTATTTAGACTCATTGGCAAATTCAAGTGTTAAATTGGTTGTACATCTACCATTATGGAGAACCAATTTCAAAGACATTACGATCTCATATTACGATATAAATAAACTTCAGCTTACTTCGGTGCTTGACCTGGAAATACTAGAGTCTTTTTTTAAAAGTCATAGAACAAATGAGATGAATTATATCTGGAAGGTTACTTTTATGTCAACAAAATGCTCTCTATTTATTTTAGGGCACAGAGTATTGAGTGCAGATGACATAGATTTGGATCATGATGATACAAATGATCAAATTACTGATGAAAGTTGTAGATTATCCTGTATGCTTGAGATAAAGTTGTCTGAATTTGGAATATCAGAAAATACTAGCACCTTATCGAACAAGGGAACGTCCTTGCTATATCCCTTTATTGAAGATTTCAAAAAGCTACTCATTGATCAAGAATTTACAGACTTCGAGATTTTTTCATTTGCCAGCGAAGATCTCAAAGAGAAATACAACGATACAGATTGGAATGAGTTTGAAAATACTGCTGTATTAAAATCCATAAAGGTCCACCAATCAATCTTAATAGCAAGATGGCCACACTTTAAAAGACTTATCAGTAGTGGCATGAATGAAACTGTTTCAAATAAAATGTTTATTCCAGAATCATATAGATGGATAAAAGGACTAGTTTATTATTTATATACTGGTTCAATTGATTTTGGAGATTTTGTATCTCCTCAATATTCAATTGTTGACTATTCGGGATTATTGATAATTTCGAACTTATATGATTTGCATGATCTAAGAAGCCAAATTCTATTTGAAATGCTTAATTTCTTCGGCAAATTAGAAGAAACAATAAATCAGGATGATTTTGTTTCTGGTATTTCAATTAACACTGCGATAGAATTATGGCAACATCTATTGATTGCAAATGAATCCGTCTTTACAATTAAAATTTTGGAAATTATTAAGAGAAACTGGAACGTGGCTATCAAGTCAACTTCTTTCAAAGAATTACCGAAACATTTAATTATAAAACTTTGTCAAGATAGCTTTGTTGCATTAGACAGTTCAAAAATAAAAAAATCTAAAAAAACAAATTCTATTAGCCCAATTTCGAACCCTCTTTGTTCTAATGATGAATTTTCAGAGAATGAATCTCCTATAAGGAGAAATTTAAACAATTCTCCTTTTTTAAGAGGCAGTCCTATAAACAGGAACAGAACAGGTCTGATAGATTCGTCGAACACTATCAGTTCATTCCTTTCTAATGCTTTCAGTGAAAACATGGAATAGCTTAATAATGAAATAAATTATCTTTCGTCTTCACCATCAATTAATTCATGGTACCAGTCACCAATTTTTTCGAATGTATCGTCGATTGAATTATCTACTCCTTCTGCAAAATCGCCGATGTCATCTTCTATGTTTTCCCATATTTTCTTTAAACCATTCTTAGGTAGATCTGTAGTATGGCTGACATATCTGCTTGATGTGGTTGATTGAAAAAAATCACTGACTATAAAATCAGAAGGCTTCGGAAGCAGCTCAGGTTTTATTGATATAGTTGATTCTTCAGAAATTAGTGATTTGAAAGGTTCATTTTTATTTCCCGCAGCCTTAGGGGCCTGCTTCAAATTATTAGGACCTTTTCTCCACAAAATGTCATACGTAGCGTTTTGAACAATGTGTTCTATGTCGTAAGGTAAGTTAGGGAAATCCAATTCTTCCTGCCAATAATTTGGTAAAATGTTATTAGGAGAAACAACATCGTGTAATTGGGAACCATTGTTAGGAGCTGGGATGAGTGACAAGGATTCACATATGATATTATAAACTTCTGTATTTTGGAATGGTTTTATTTTTTTGGCAGATCTCAATTGCTGATTAAAATAACGGCCAGATCCTAAAAATATGGCCCTCATTAGCAATTCAGTATTGTTATATCCATGTACACCCTTTGGGGCATATTGATTGTTGTTATCCTTCATACTTTGATGTGTAGTTATAGAGTAACCTACATTTGGTATAACCCAAATGGGTGCCAATCTGTAATTGAAAGTATGGTCGCCCATTTTTCCTCCAAATTGCCATTCTTTTGGAATTTCTTCCAACAAATATATCTTATAATTGTCTCTGATATCAGCATGTAGACTATCAAGTTTTTCTCTTAGCTCATTATAAATTTCTATGATTGAAAATTCTTTATGAGGTCTTAATCCAAACAAAGGCCAACCGTCGATATGCTCAATTTTGTCTAAATCAATCAAATCATCTATGTACAACAATCTAGAATTAGATGTGGGTGCCATTCCATGGTCACTAACAATAATTAAGTTCACAATATCTGTCAATCCTCTTTCAGAAAGTCCTTGTTTTACTGATCCAACAAAGTCGTCTACGTATTTCAATGCGCTTGTCAAATTCTGGCCAGATATACCAAATTTATGACCATATTGATCAATCGTTGGGACATATGACAATATTAACTCTGGCCTTTTACTTATATCGCTTTCATCTAGCCAACCCATTATTCTGTTTACCTTTGAAGACAAAAGCTCTGAGCCATTATATCTGTCTACATATAGTGGCCCATTATTAATTCCAACTCCTTCAACTTCACTTCCTGGCCACATATGTACTGCCGAATTCACACCTTGTTTTGATGCAGTTTTCCAAATGGGCTCACCTCCTTGCCAAAATTCTGGATCTAAACCCCCTACTTTCGGATTTGTATTGATAAATTGTTTATTTAAGGTTGGATCAAAAAACGTATTACCAACAATGCCATGGTCAGCAGGGTACAATCCTGTTACTAAAGTCCAGTGATTGGGAAATGTACTGGAAGGAAAACTTGGATTCATATATGGTGCTCCAAATTCATTCACCATAATACTGTGCATGGTTGGAGTATCCCTAAAATTTATATAGTGTGGGTGGAAGCCATCTAAAGATATTAATATAGTAGTTGGGTAAAATTCGTGAGTACCGTTCTTCAAAATCAATTTACTATTTATTTTATTGTATATTAGACTACCGTCAGATACCTTGTTAGAAAGTTTTCTAATCAAAAAAATAGTAATACTAACGAGTATAACTATCAGAATTATACCAAACCATGTAATTCTTTTCAATTTTTTCAATAATCGCTGTATTCGATATTTTCTTAGATCAAAATCTGAATAAATCAGCTCATTTTCTATTTCAAAACTATCACTTCTAGATGCTGTAACATTGAATAACTCAAAATCATGCTCTTCAGTAGAGTTCGACCTGAAGATTGAACCAACCTTTTTAAAGAGATTGCTGAATATATTTTTACCCTCTGGCGTATATCTTGGAGGAAACAAGTTGTTATCACCCCGCTGTTCACTGAAAATTATGTCGTCTTCTAAATCATCCAAGTCAGTGATAGGAATATCTACTTCGTGAGGACCATAATTCACAGACATTTTCTTTTGAACTTCTCTCAGATTTACCGAAAAATAGCTAAATGAACATGTGCTTGGTTTTTTTTATTTTATCTATACCTCTGTCGCGAAAACATCACCATGTCTATCAGCCAAGTTGAAATATAAACTACAAATTAAGAAATCCTTTAAAAATCGTTTAATTTATAAGAACGTAAGTAAAACTAAGTAAAGAATTGAATATTGTACATTTCATTATATTTAATAAACTTCACCTTGGTCAAACATGGCATCAGCAACCTTAAGGAAACCGGCAATGTTAGCACCCTTTAATAATGATGGTAAACCGTCAGCATTTTTGTCGGTAGAATACTTAATAGCAGTGTTGTAACAGTTGTCAAAACAAGTGTACATGATGTTCTTTAACTTGGAGTCAACTTCTTCAGCAGTCCATTGAACTCTTTGGGAGTTTTGGGCCATTTCTAAACCGGAAACAGCGACACCACCACAATTGGCAGCTTTACCTGGAGCGTACCAGACATTATTAGATCTGTTAGCTTCAAAGACATCGATAGCTTCCTTTGTAGAACCCATATTGGAACCTTCAGCAATATATTTACAGCCAGCTTCAACTAAAGCCTTAGCTTCTTCACCAGAAACTTCGTTTTGGGTAGCAGATGGTAAGGCAACATCGACTTGACCAGCATGGGCCCATGGACGAACACCAGCTAAGTATTTGACGGAATTAGAACCAGAGAAAGCGCTAGCAGATTCAGAGATAATTTGTTCTAAAGATCTGAATTTAATCTTAGCAGCAGCAATCTCGGAAATTTGTTCAGCAGTAATACCGCTTTCAGAGATGATAGAACCCTTGGAATCAGATAAAGAGACAACAGTACCACCTAATTCGATAACCTTAAGAGCAGCGTACTGAGCAACGTTACCAGAACCAGAAATGGCAACTTTTTTACCTTCGAAAGATTCTTTACCAGCAGTAGCCTTTTCAATCATCTTTTCAACGTAATATACGACACCGTAACCTGTGGCTTCTGGACGGATCAAAGAACCACCCCAGGATAAACCTTTACCAGTTAAAATACCAGACCAGTTGTTTTGCATTTGCTTGTAGGCACCGAATAAGAAACCAACTTCTCTACCACCGACACCGATATCACCAGCTGGGACATCAGTATCAGCACCAATAAATCTGGCTAATTGTCTCATGAAAGCAACACAAAATCTTCTGATTTCGCCATCACTTCTACCCTTAGGGTTGAAGTCACAACCACCTTTACCACCACCCATGGAAAGGCCAGTTAAAGCATTCTTGAAGATTTGTTCGAAACCTAAAAATTTCAAGATGGATAAGTTAACAGATGGGTGGAATCTTAAACCACCCTTGTATGGACCTAATTGGGAGTTGAATTGAACTCTGAAACCATTGTTAACTTCGATTTCACCGTTATCATTTTCCCAAGCGACTCTGAATTGAATAATTCTTTCTGGGACAGAAACGACCGGAATAACTTTTTTGTACTTTGGTTCGTCAACGAACAAAGTAGAGTCTTCTAAAGCAGAGACCAATTCGTTGTAAGCTTGTTGAAATTCAGGTTCGTGTGGTAAGACCATTTTGCAATTATAGTAAAGATAAATAAAAATCTACGAAAAATTTTCACTCATATTCGGTGATTTCTACTAGTTTAAATATTTCAGATATCTTAAAAGGCCATCCCCGGACCTCTGTGCTACATAGTGTACGATGATTCATCTAGAGCTAAGTGAATCATTTTCTACATATAAGCATGTTATGAGCATTAATCTTTTTGATTTGTTTTTTTGTAATCTCTGTCCAATAGAATTACTGAGCCTTTAACGGTATTTACACAATTTAATGTGCTAGTATGAGAAATGTCTACAGGCATTTCTCATCGCCGAAAGCGCTTTAACTAATGCGAATAAATGATTGGTCATTGATACCTATATACATCATGCTTTTTTGTTCTATTCTAATGTGAAGTATAATTCCAAGTTCTCTATTAGGATTACCTTGCATGGGAATCGGTTAAATTTTGGACAAGAAGAATGTTGAAAAATTTAAATTCATAAATCTTTCGCCGAGGAGATGGTTCTGCAACAGATCTATAAATGTATTCTTCGTTTAAAAAATAGTTGGATAGCGGGCTGAGATGTAGATGACACAGTTAAGGTTATCCTGAAAGTTTGTTCTTAAAAGGTGGTTAATTGAGTGAGACCGAAGCATAGGATGTTCTTAGACGGATGGAACCGGTGCAGCGAGAGTAGAAAAAATCGAGGCGAAAAAACGACCTCCAAGTAGAAATCGATTAGTTAACTGAATTTGTTTGGCTGAAAAATAAAGGCAATGCAAATTTTCACATAATGCAACAACTACAATGTGAGAATGAGTAAGTTGCAATAGAATAGCGTAAACATAACCGCAAGATGCATAGGGGTATCAGTGGTTTCAGTAGATGATCGAGTAGATAACATCTACAGGAATAAGCTCGCATCATATATAATATGGAGATCACATATGTTTTATGTTGGCACATGTAGCGACAGGTCTATTAAACTCTATTCAACAGGAGGGACTTTGTTCACAAAAGATCCAATACTAATGCCGCAATAACTTACAGAATGGTCCCTCAAAGTGCCTTGGACAGTTTGAGAACCCGGTTTATGGCGATCTGTAGTGTTTATTGTTGTAGTATTACCATGGAAACGAAAACGAGAATGTCTTCTCTGTCATTTGTTTAGATACAATTAGTTTAGAATACCAAAATCGTAAATCTATTTTCTTGTCTTATTGTTGCAACTATATGATAATAAAAATTAAGAGATTGGTTTACAAGTTCAAATGTCGTATTTGGTATAATGCCTAAGCTTTAAAACATATTTCCTTTCATTGACCAGTCACATAAGTAAATAGATATTTTAGATTTTGATTTTCAGGAAATGCAGTAATAATCAATTGAAGCATAGAACAAAACGAGATCTATGAAGTTAAATCTTGTAAAGACGGAATATATGTGCTTAGAATCCAAAAGAACTAAAGACTTTTATCAAGTAAAGTACTTACATGATCTTTGTATCTACTTTTCTATTGTGGAAGCTACTCAATAGTTATCAAAATGTAGAAAAGCTTTAATAAATTAATTATTGCATGTAGAGAATGCGACATAAAATCAATGAAAAATTATATTATATACGAATCTCTATTTGATTTTTGTGAGAACAGGAAAGCTTAAAACCAACTACAGATGTTTAGACAACCTTTCAATATTGTTTCTAGAAGATGGAACTCAACCACAGCATATGAAAGTGCTTTAAAAGCAATTAAAGTTGACCTCAAGACTTCAATGTTGAAGAAAATGAACGTTGAAAAGAATACTATCAAGTTAATTATATCAAAAATCAAGGATTGTGAGATTGACGGTGCTGCTCAAGACGAGTTTGCTTTATTCAAGATGTTTAATAAAATGATAAAACAAAGACAAAATTCTATTGTAGAATACAAAAAACAAAATAGAGACGATTTGTCTGAAATCGAACAGAAAGAAATTGATATTATCAGAAAGTACTTATCAGATTTGCCTGTTGCTTCTCAGGATAAAGTTGCCAATAACTTGAAAAACTTCATGATCAATTTACGTGAAAAAGAAGGCGATTTCGAAATGACCAAGCTTTTTAAATTGATCCTGAAAGATTTAGCTGAAGAATGGAAAACATCCCCAGAGCTCATCAAACCATTGATTCCCCAAGTATACAAGGATCTTTTTAAGAAATAGGAAATAGTCAGTTGACTGTGTAAATAGACTGAAGAAATGGTAGCTCGTAAATATAAAATACTCAATTATCACTTTCCTGTAAGCTCAATTTTCAAGACGTTTAGTTCGATTTTCCTAAAATGACACCAGAATATTTATCTTTATTCTCACAAATTTCTCTCGAAGCTTTTGTATGTGTAAATCTATGTACTATTGCACTTGTTTCAACAGAAGCGTTTATTTAGACTAGTGTGAGTTTTTGTGTCATGTTTCGTGTGGGCAATATTCTACCTGGAAAAAAAAGTTGTACCGCTAAATATGAAGAGAACCAAACAAATCTACGATAGTGAATCAATTTCCTAATATATTGTAAAGTAATAACATTTACAAAGATGTCTGAAGTGAGTAAAGGTGGAGATGCAATTTGATGATTGAGGATGATACTAACTAAATTCGCAGGTAAAAAGAACAATTAGAATTACCACTGAGCAACATATTTTGAAAGACTTGCCTCCTGTCGAAAATTACCCTATGAGAAGATGGTCAGTTGAGGTTTCTATGTTAGATGAATCAGGAAATGAAATACCTGCTAATATTTTAGACAAGGTTACTTATACATTACATCCTACATTTGCAAACCCTACTAGAACTACAAAACAACAACCTTTCAGAGTCGAAGAACAAGGCTGGGGTGAATTTGATATACCTCTCTCAGTGCATTTAGTTGGATTAGCTGGGAAGCAAGGAGAAAGAAAGATAAACCATGATTTGAACTTTTTACAAGAAAAATATACAATTGACCACATAATCTCAGTGCCTGTCAACAAAAATCAAACATTGAATAAATTATTATTAGAAAGTGGTCCATTGCCAAGTAATACTGAAGAGTTATCTAATAAGCGTAAAAATGAATCAGACTCAAATAATAAGATGAAGAAATCCAAGTCTTCAAATGGAAGTGCATTCAAAGGTAGTATAGATTTAGAGAGATTGGCAAATGGCTTAACCAAATTAAACGAAGATGATTTAATTGTTATAGTCCAAATGGTCACTGATAATAGAACCAATGAAATGAATATTAAAAATGACGTTGATAATGGTGAATTTACGATGGATTTGTATACTTTACCTGAGTCTTTATTAAAGAGTTTATGGGATTATGTTCAAAAGCATACTGGTGAAGCTTAAATAATTTTTATATTTATGGATTCTAAAACAAGACTATTCCGTTTGTAGTGTTTGTATGTTATCTATGTATTAATAATATTTTCCAAAGGAAGCAAATCGATATTACATTTAAATTTTATTGTCTAATTGGTATTGCATTCGAACTTATCAGACGGACCAAACTTTGATAGTTGAATCCCAAGAGCTAGTTGCAACAGCCATACAATCTGGGCTAACGCTCACCTGATTGATCTTGCTAGAATGATCGTTACCAATTGAACCAATTACTTCATTTTTCAATGTGTCCCAAATTATACATCCGAATTCTGAGTAACAACAATATATTTGCCTACCGCTTCCACTGAAATCAATAGATAAAATACCTGGGTTTTCTATGGCAGAATAAATGCTACTGGCGTTCTTTAGACTCATCTGCTCTATATTCGAAACCTTATTTTGAAAAGATATTGTTGGCTGGCGAAGTTGCTCCAACTCTCTAAACTGAGATTGGAGTGAGAAGCTTGACAATTCGCAATCAGACCTTAAATCAAATAACCTGATAACACCATCGTCGGAACCACTTATAAAAGAATATCCATCTGGGAATGTCTTTATAGTATTAACATCACTATGTGAAACAAAAAAGTTCTGAACTGGGGATTTTGCCCTTGAATCCCATATTTTTACATATCCGTCACAAGAACCAGATAGAAATAGGCCTTCTCCAGATGTCTCCGGAAACTTACAAAGACATAGTACATCACCCAAGTGATCTATGAAGTCTCTTACTTTATTCCCTTTATATATATCCCACATAGAGCATGTCATATCACCACTGGAAGTAATTATTAAATTGTTATTCAAGAAGTCACAATCTGAAATATATGCAGTGTGACCCTTAAAGACTATTTCAATGGCTTGATAAAAATTGCTAGACATTTGGTAGCCTATCCTGCTAGACTGGGTATCATACCCATCTGATTTTATTCTATATATCGTACAGGCATTATCTAGACCAGCAGATGCAAGTAAATGTCCATTAGGTGATAAGCAACATGTGAGCACCCATTGATTTTCTAAAGTCACAGCCTGACGTTTGAAGCCTGTAACAGCATCCCATATGATCATAAAGCCATCCTGACTGGCAGATAAGATTGAAGCAGAATCCGAACTCCACTTTATTTTTGCAATCTTGTTTTGATGTCCTGTTAGTGTGTTATATAATTTCAAGTTCGAATAGTTCTTAGGTATTGCACCTATTCGCTGTGAAATTTTAGAAAGAGTTGTGTCTTGGATCTGTTTTCGAACTGCTTCTACTTCTGTGTATAGTCTCCGTGCTTCTTGTCTAGCTGAGAATATGCACTTTTGAATGCTCTCAGCAATTTTTTCATCAGTAGACATTACTATGACGTTCAATATTTGTTAATTGATACCTTAATAGTATTGAGAGATAAGTTTAGGAAGATAGACTACTACGAGACAATTCCATGGACTATAAAAGGGCTAATTTGAATTGTATCAGGGATTCATTGTTGATGTCACAAAATTAACACATTTGCAATTAAATTCATTCTCAAAATTCCATGCATATTGTGTAAAAGAACAAACCAAAATCTAACAATTAACAATTTATATTATACAGTACATAAATATATGTAGATGAGAATCCCAATGTAGAAATTAATGCTATTTGGTAAGATACACCTATTTTTTCGGCGCTGAAGAGGGTATTGGAGCAGCTGCAGTCTTCTTATTTCTGTTTGCCCTCTTATTTGCTCTCAGTCTGTCGTCCCTTTCAAGATCTCCAGTAACTTTTTGTAAGTAGTTTGGAACGGGTAAGCCACTTTTTAAAAAAAACATTTTCCAATTCCTAGCTTTATCTTTCAATTGAACTTGTGTTCTATTCTTAAGAGCCTCTGATATTTTTCCTCCATTACCGAATAATTCTAGAATAGTAGACCACAGAGGACCTTTTAATTCTAAAGCATGCCTTAAAGCCTTTTCTTCGTCTCTTGTCCAAGGTCTTCTCTGTAAATTTCTCACAGTTGAGCTTGGATTGATACGAAGATGAAGTTGTTGTTCTTGTATTTCTGATGGCAATAATGCACTTGTAATGTCGCTAATTTCTTGAGTTCTCAAATCGGTAGCAGTGGCAGATGGTAATGGGCGATGTTGGACAGAGGAAACAGAGGTTAGTATTTCTTGACTATGAGGAGTAGATGTTTCAACAGTTTCTTTGTTATTGAATTTTTCTTTAGTATTTCTTCCCTTTTTGCCCCAGATTAAGAATCCCATGTTTTTAGAGACGTAATCAAATAAGTCTTTCAAGAAAGAAAACCATTCGTACTCTTCGCTTAGATTTTTATCATCAGGATACTTCAATAGAATTTCCTTTCTTGATTTACATCGATCTATGAAGTCCAACTCCGTTGGAGATAAAAGTTTTACACCCCTTCTAGCTAGCAAAACTTCGTCCAAATTACTAGGTAATATATCTTCCAAGATTTCTTCTCTTGACCTCTCACCTGCTTCAATAGCAGATATATAAGCTTGTGTCTTCAAATCTAAGTAAAGAACAGCTTGTGGTTTCAATAATTTTCCAACTTTGTCTCCAATTGTAGTATTGATTCCACTTTGTAAACTCATGTTATTAGAATGCATATTTGACAATGCATTTGCAGGGTCTAAATTATTTGCAGGACAAAAAACGTCTAAGAAAGATTCGTTTAAGTAAAAGAAACCTACTTCAATAGTACCGAGAGTAGCAGCTAAGAAGGTAGACAAATTAACCTTCCTTAGGGTCGACTCGATACTTTGCTCCCTATTTCTGAACATACTAGGTGTTTTATCACCTTCTTTCCACATCCCTGGAGCCAAATGCTCGACTGTTAAAAACGGATCTTCTTCTGAATAAAGTCTCTTCGTGAATTCAAACAAGGATGTTAAATCCCTATAAGTTGCACCAGCTGGTGTGTCTGGGTTTGAAGCCAAATCAACAATTTTCTGATATGGCCCGATTGCAACAATCCTCAATAATTCAGTTGCTAAATTATCAAGAGTAGGCAACGTATTAATTAATAATTGAATCCTTGGGGGCAAATAGTCTGCAGCTACTATTGGTAGAGGTAATGCTGCCAAATGTGCATTTGCTAATACGGCTAAAGGGGGAAGTTGACTTGATAATGCATTATATGCTGCAAAAGCAGTATTCGTATTCAAAAGTTCAGAGTTTGCTGGGACAGTTATACCATCATGATAGACAGTATCTGGTGACTTATCTGACTGTTGTTCAATTGCATTCCGATATTCCTTACTTCTATCAGAAGAAGTTGCTTTTTCCAATTCGCTTGCAATCGAATTTAACTCGTCTTTTTCGTCAATTATTGTTTGTTCTTTTGGTTTTTCAGATTCACTCTCTTGGGTTTGAATTGGTTCCAATGGAGAATCAGAATTTTCATTCAGTTCCTGAGGAGCGCCATGATTATCTATAGGAGGTTGGCTTAATTCACGGTGATGATTTTCAATGGCTTTTTCGAATTGTTTATCCAAGTTAATATTCAGATTTTCGGCTGCTTTTGCTTCATCATCCGTTGAAACTCGTGCCTTCTTATTCGCCTCCTCAGTATTTTCTTCTGATGATCTCTTTTGGCTTGCGGTATAAAAATTAGTTTCACTGCTTTTAAGCTCATCTTTGCTTACTGTAATCAAAGGATCCGCATTTTGAATAGTATCTTTATCTTCCTTTGCAGTAGATTCACTGCTATGCATCTCACTATATTCCTCACTTATGTCATTATTAACTTTATCTAAATTGACATTGTCACCATTATTTTCAGCATTGATGGACTCTGAAAGAAGTTTATCAATTTCATACATGCTTATGTCCACATTCTGATGGGATTCGGGTTTCAATACTTCTTGGTTATTGTGCGAATTTGTTTCAAAATTAGCTTCTGGACCATGAGCTCCTACAACATCTTCGCTATTACTAGCCATTATATTTATATTAGTGATACTCTTAAACATCAAAACAGCATTGATGTTTATCTTTAAATTTTACGCAGAATGAGAAGATTACTATATGCACTCCAATACAACAAAGTGAAAGCGTAGTTTTGAGAAGAGCTGCAATTGAAAGAAGCAGAAGTAGAACTTTACCATCTACGTTTTCATTCTACATAGAAACAAGTCGACAACAATACCTTTTTAACACTGTGTAGAGTGGTCTTTACCAAATTTTCTTGAGAATATTGGTGGAACCGTTCAAAATTTCTTAATCATGATTTATGTATCTACGCTTATCATGCCATAAACGGCTATGTATGTACATTGTATCTCTTCCCACAAATAACAATAATTTGTTCACTATTTTGATTCGAGTTGTTGCGGTACGGGTGAGCCGTTATTTCTAACTCACTTAGGAAAAGATAATCGACCTGAAAATAGATGATGAGTTTGGGTTTCATAACAGTCAATCTGAGTGTGAATCAATAAGATTTTGTTTCAAATAATGCTTAGTTCAATTCCATGGAGGTAAATTCAATTGTTAAAGAGACTATATACTACAAAATGAACCCAGAATGGTTATTTGCGACTAGTTAATCTATAACTGTGAATGCGCTAACTTTTGCGCTGAGGATCAAACGGCCTATCTGCAGTTCCGTCAAGGATAAAAAAGAGCGCTAATAGCGGCTGTCCCGATTGGGGTTGCTATCGGAAATTGCTCCAGAGGTATAAATATCTACAACACCCATTCCTTTCTTTCTTGAAGTTTTATAGTATTATCTTAGTTATTATAGTTTGAAAATGTCTATCTCAGAAAAATACTTTCCTGAAGAACCAAAGGCTCCATTCATTACTACTTCAGAGTTTCCAGGACCAAAGTCCAAAGAATTGATCAAATCATTGGGTGAAGTGTTCGACTCAAGACCAGCTTACTTAATTGCCGATTATGAAAAATCAGTTGGTAACTACCTTGTTGATGCCGATGGAAACAGTTACTTGGATGTATATGCACAAATTGCATCTATCCCATTAGGTTACAATAACCCAGCATTAATTGAGCTCGCTAAATCAGATCAAATGATTAGAGCAATTGTTGACAGACCCGCTTTGGGAAACTTTCCAGGCAAGGATTCTGAAGAAATTATTAAGAAATTGTTGAAGGTTGCCCCAAAGGGCCAGGATAAAATATGGTCTGGTTTATCTGGTGCCGATGCCAACGAATTAGCATTTAAAGCAGCTTTCATGTGGTATCAAGGACAAAAGAGAGGTTATGCTAAAGGTTTCACCACGGAGGAGAATGAATCTGTGATGGAGAATCAAGCTCCAGGATCTCCAGACCTCGCTATTTTATCATTTAGAAATGCATTTCACGGAAGATTATTTGCCTCTGCATCCACAACTGCCTCCAAGCCAATTCATAAATTAGATTTCCCTTCTTTTAAATGGCCAAAGGCTGATTACCCAGCTTATAAATATCCATTAGGCCAAAATGTTGAATACAACAAGGAGGAAGACAAAAGATGCTTGGCCATCGTTGAAGAACTCTTCCAAACTTGGAATTGTCCAATTGCTGCTTTGTTGATTGAACCAATTCAATCTGAAGGTGGTGATAATCACGGCTCTAAGGAATTTTTTCAAGGTTTAAGAGATATCACTTTAAAACATGGTGCATTAATGATCGTCGATGAAGTCCAAACTGGTGTTGGTGCTACTGGTGTCTTTTGGGCCCATGAACATTTTGAATTATCTCCAGCTCCAGATATGGTAACTTTTTCTAAGAAATTTCAATCCGCTGGTTACTATTTCCATGATCCCGAAATTGTTCCAAATCAACCATACCGTCAATTTAATACCTGGTGTGGTGATCCAGCTAGAATGATCTTAGCTGGTGGGATCTCTGATGAAGTTGTTAAACATGACTTACCCGCAAAGGCTCAAGAAGTTGGTGCTTACTTATTTGCTAAGTTAGAAGCATTGCAAAAGAAATATCCACAATATTTACAAAATTTGAGGGGTAAGGACAGAGCGACATTCATTGCTTGGTCTTTAGATACTGCTGAAGCCAGAAACAAGTTTTTGTCTGATATGAAGACTGTTGGTATTAATATTGGTGGTTGTGCTGAAACGTCTGTGAGATTAAGACCTACTTTGGTATTTGAAGAAAAACACGCTGATATTTTAGTTTCAGGCATTGAAAAGATTCTTTCCTCTTACTAGGTTAGCCTTTAATTTTGTATTTATAATAGTAATTAATCATGTTATTGGTGAAGTCAAAAAAAAAACGCAGCAATACCCATTTTCGCATTTTTCTCAGCCAAAGGCTCTCATTCGTATGTAAATTTACAACAGCGGTTAACTTCCTGCAAGAAAATACATAAATTAAAATGGAGATATTTGGACATCGTGATTTCATCCTTTACTTACTCATATCTCATTTCCTTATCTTTTCAGATTATGGAGCTTTAAATTTATTAATATTTGTTCTCGAAAATTTTTATTTTGCAGTCGTGAAGCTTCCCTATATATACCTAACTTACAGGTATTTTTGCCCATTTCCGTATCAAACAACATTTTCACAAAGAGCAACTGCAACTGAATTTGTTGTGGTAGAAGTATTAAAGTATTATTTTAAGTATGTTCAACAAACTGAAATAGGCAAGGTTTTCTCCGATGGTAGAGTATTTGAGAGGATAAATAGAATAAGACACTTGAGGGAATTTGGCAATGGCCTTGGAGATGTCAAGAACGAGAGACTTGTTGGTTCTGAAGAAGAGTTTCCCGATGTTAATGGCATCTTGATTTACTCAAAAAGTAGAGTACTTAAGAGCATTCCAGACATTGTGATTTTGTATTCACATGGCGGTATACATCGACTGGGAAGTGGCCATTTATACTCAGAATATTTATCTATACTACTTGTTAACCTAATGGAGCAAGGATTTAAAAATCCATGCATATTTATACCTGAATTTTCAACCAATATTGAAAAGTACCCTGTACAACTATGTCAATTGATAAGGTCTTATGAATATCTTGTATCTCTCTATGGTTCAAAAAGTCATTACATACTTGCCGGCGATTCTTCGGGAGCTACTATGATATTGTCCTTGCTCTTAGCTTTAAGAAGACCTTCAAATTTAATTTTGGAATCTTTACTCCACGGCACAAATTTAAGTAAAAAATTCAAGCTGCCGGAGCTTCTATTCGCTCATTACTCTCACATCAAAAAACCATCTACTGCATTGCTTATTTCCCCAATAACCCAAATTTTTTCGGAAAACGTAAAAAAATCTAAATGTGATTATTTAACAAATGCCAGTATAAAAATTTGGGCCTCCAAATACATTCCAAATGAACTTAGAAATGATGAATCTGAAGCATTATATTTCAACCCTGGTCGTTGCAACGATGTTAAGTTATGGAAGGAGGCATTACCTGAATCTGGGTTAATAATTAGTTATGGGTTGGAAGAATTAATATCTGATGATATTGAAGAATTTATTCATCTAATTAAAAAGACAGATGCTAGAATCAAGGTTGATAAACAAGTTGCACAAATCCACAATTGGGCAGTATTGAATTTTTATACGGAAAGATTAGTTGATCACAGAGAAGTTAGCTTACAAATATATAGTACGCTTCTATCGAGAGCTCTTCTTTGGCAGAGTGATAGCCATTTCGAAAATGGAGCTAAGAATCCGACGAACTTAATCACGATAGATGAGGACCACACTTAATCTAGCTTGCAGAATTCCATTCTCAAAATTCGAATTTTCCGATCTCAATGTTTTAAATACGACGAAAATTTCAGCATCTATATTTTGATTGATCTTGACCTTATTTTTGCTAAATAGCTTTCGTTACATACATATTCATTCAGTTTTTAATTCTTATAATTTTCCTTCGACTACGGGTAAGTAAGCTAATAGTTTCAATTTTTGCATAGAAAATGGAGAATATATCAGAAACTTCATTAATACCGATAAATTTAGCTCAAGATATGAAGATATTTCTTAAAAATGATTCAAATGGCTCTTTTCTAGCTGGCGGAATAGCAGGGGCAGTTTCAAGGACGGTTGTATCTCCATTTGAAAGAGCTAAAATACTTTTACAATTGCAAGGTCCAGGATCGAAGCATGCATACAGAGGCATGTTTCCCACTATTTTTAAAATGTATCGAGACGAAGGTTGGAGAGGTTTATTTAGGGGAAATACTTTAAATTGCATCAGAATTTTTCCATACAGTGCTGTGCAATTTGCTGTATTTGAAAAATGTAAAGAAATAATGTTAGCATACAGAGGTGGTTCTAATGATCTCTTTGTATACGAAAGACTTATTGCTGGGTCATTAGCAGGTATTCTATCCGTCGCTGTCACATACCCACTAGATTTAATTAGAGCTAGGATCACTATTCAAACAGCATCCTTATCTAAATTAAACAAAGCTAAACTAACAAAAGCTCCTACAGTCTGGAAAACTTTACGTTCCATATGCAAAAATGAAGGAGGATTTTTGGCTCTCTATAAAGGAATTGTACCAACTACTCTTGGAGTAGCCCCATATGTAGCGATAAACTTTGCTTTGTACGAAAAATTAAGAGAATGCATGAATAAATCATCTCATGACTACTCCAATCCGACTTGGAAATTGTCAGCTGGCGCATTCTCTAGTTTTGTTGGTGGTGTTTTAATATATCCTTTGGACTTATTGAGGAAGAGATATCAAGTTGCCAGCATGGCCGGTGGTGAATTGGGTTTTCAATATAAGTCTGTGAACCATGCATTGGTCTCAATCTTCACTACAGAGGGATTTTTTGGCGCATACAAGGGCCTTACGGCTAACTTATACAAGATCGTACCTTCTATGGCAGTTAGTTGGCTTTGCTATGACACTTTAAAAGATCTTTTCAATAGATGGTAAATATAGAGATGGTTTAAAGAAATCCACGTGATTGTAATATACCAACCAACCAGATTATTCGTAGATGCTCCATAGTTAAGAAAATAGTGCACTTACCATTTGCTTTCTTCATTCAGTGGTGAATTTTATGATACGATTTCATTAGTAGAAAACAAATCTACTAATTACTACATTAAATAAATCATTAACAAAATGAGAGCCTCCAGTGTATTGCTTAATGCTACTAAAAAGAAGTCAACCGGTGTCAAAGTCCCAATAGAAATGTACCCATTGTTTGCTGCTTGTGGTATCGCTGTTTTCTCTGGTGTTTTCTTCACCTACAGACATTTTGCTTACGATAAACATTTAAGATTATGGAAGAACCCAGACTTATCTAACTTAGACAAGGTCTTGAATGAGGCCGAAAAGAACAAGGAAGATTAAATATAATGCATCAATGTGTCACTATCTGAAGGTAAGTTAGCGTACCAATGAAGAGACTAGAACAAGAGTTTATCAATGTCAATATTCTTTCTTGTTACATCATTTTAAGTTATGTTTATTTTGCATTCTCGTCAAGTTTATGTTATTCCTATTTTTATTGAATTTTGTATTTGCTTAATGTTTGTCAATCATTTGTATGCGATTGCCGATATATATTCTGCATTATTGTTAATGCTGAATATTTAACGTTTTAATATATTCTTACTTTCGAATAACATTTATCCACTGTAGGCAAAATATTAATTATATTCTATTTACATTATTCATCTTTTATGTTAGTATAGTAATTCGTAATTTCCAGAATTTCATCTAATAACTCTAATGCCTTTTTGAACCCCTTTTCGTGTGCTTCAGGGAATGTAACTTCATTATCAGATTCAGCAATATAACTTGCTCTTGAATCTTTAAGTATGTAACCTTTAGAGGAAAGGCTATTGGATACTTCAAATAAGTCACCAGAATCTGTAATAAGCCTGAATAATTTCTGACCATTATATTCTTGATCAATATCGTTATACTCTTCGACATCTTCAGCGCCTATATCAATGGCTACCTCTAGTATTTCATCTAATGTATCTTCTTCCATGAGAGGTTCGAAAATAATTTCTCCCTTTCTCATGAATAAATATTGACATGGACTTAAGGTGGCATTGAACTTAGATAATGCGTGCTTAACCAAACCCACGGTTCTGTTTTTATTATCTGTATTTGCTTCTACTATGAAAGCTACTCCTCCTGGACCCATGAATTCATATGTCACTTCTTGTGTTTGCTGACCATCGTTAGATATTTCACCTGTGCCTCTTTTAATTGCATTTTCCACAATTTTTTTTGTAACATTCAACTTTTTAGCTTTTTCAAGAAGTGTCACCAATTGAGCATTTCCATCTACACCACCAGTTTTGACACTTGCTTCAATTCTTGTAGCAATTGCGTATGCTTCTCTAGATTTCTTAGCATCATTCTTTGCTTTATCGTGTCTGATATTTGCCCATTTTGAGTGTCCTGCAGTTACAAAAGAAGTAGTATGAAAATTTGAAGCAGCCCTAAAGCTCCGACTCGTGGATAATCCCTTTCTTATTATGCTATACATAGTTTAAGATTCAAGAACATTTTCAACATAATTCAATATCCATAAAAATTATAAATTAATATTCACCGCACGTGATAACAGCTCGGGTAAGTGCGTTAACCAATTGATTGTACGAAAAGGATTATATAATATACTCGATATCAATCAGGAGTTGTTTAAGATCTTAGCTTTTTGAATAAAAGAAGAATCATGAGTTCGGGAACTGAAGCAATGTCCAAGCGTACATTGTTGGCTGCTATTGCTGATGAAGATTCAGTAACAGGCCTATTATTAGCTGGTGTTGGTCAAATCTCTAATGAACCAGGTAAGGAATCTAATTTCTTAACGGTAATTCCAGGAAAAACTACAACCGAGCAAATTGAAGAAGCTTTTGAGAATTTTACATCTGGAAGAGATGATATTGCGATTTTGTTAATTAATCAACACTTGGCTGACTTGATTAGATATAGAGTAGACAATTACACCAAAGCATTTCCAGCAATTTTGGAAATTCCATCAAAAGATCATCCATACGACCCAGACAAGGATTCAATTTTGAAAAAGGTTAGAAGACTCTTTGGAGAGTAGTTCTTTACACAAGTTGTGTATTCAGTTTAATTCATTTAGCTCTAGTTAGCTTGTTCAAGGAATGTATTAACTTTTCTTGATGTTTTAGATTTCACGCAAGTATATTCATGAAGCATTTTTCCATACTAAAATTATCAAAAGTAAAAAAATCTTCGAACATATATATAGAGAGAAAGAGGGAGATAGGGAATTCTAAACTTATCTGTTATACATATTTCTAATAAAAAATTAAATTTCATTTTAATCAATTCTTTGACTTCTTCTTCTTCTTCTTTTTCTTTTTGGAAGAGTTAAAAGATTTTGGATTACTATTATTCTCATCGGCATTATTCTGTCCATCTTCATCACCTTCAATTACTATATCGTCGTTATTGTCATCACTACCTTCTTCGTCAACTTTACTACCATCAGCATCGTCAACATCTACTTCTAGTTTAAGTCCAACTCTAGGCACAGCATCTTCATCTGTTTTACTCTCCAAGGATATTACTTCAAGTGGTTCAGAAGCTTTATTATCAGCTCCAGAGACATCTTTAATCACTCCACTATCTTCGGTAATTGGTACTGATGTTTCAGCGTTGTTTAGAATTACCGACTTGTCAACAGGCATATTTTCTTTCACTTCTTCAGAAACTTCAACTATATCTGGCAGCAACGGGGTTAAGTCAGGCATTGTATCACTCTCATTTAAATTCTTGTCATTATCGCGTAAAGAGCTAGAGGGAGCATTGATCTCTAATTCTTCAAGTTCTTCGCCCTTATCTTGTATTATTTCCAGATTTTCTGCAGTTTCGTCATTCTTTTTATCGATTGAACCAATGTTTTCACTACTTTGAATTTGAGAAGTTGGTTCATTGACTTTTAAATCAGATACTGGATTGGTGATGGAAGGTGATTCTACTTCTTTTGTTGCATTAATTCCTTCATTTTCGGTGCCATTCTCAGCGTCTCTTAATTCCTGTATTGGAATTGCTCGAGTGCCATTTTCTTGCCAATAATTTCTAGCAAAAATATCTGGTAAAACACAATCCTTAGTATAAAAGTCTCTTACGCCTACCAATCTTCTTTCCCTTTCACATGCCTTTAACCACTCAGGTCTAACTATAGGAATATTCATATCAGATGCCTTGATATACTCTGGATTTTGCTTATTTTCTCTAGTACAAATAAAATGTGTTGTGTCAACTTTAATTTCAGTCTGTGGAGGATAATTAGCATTCATATTCTTCAAAGATTCTTCTATATCCGCTACTGTAAATTGCTCATTGGCAGCTATGTCTCCCAAACAGACAGTGATTCCTGATAAATCAGTCATCTTGTGCGTAGTAACTTCTATGACATCAGACAGATATACACCCGCAGTTGTGTCTAATCTTAACTGAAATTGGAAAGTCTTGTCAATAGGCAATCCAGACAATTTTGTTGTTTTATTTGTCAAAGGTTGTGGAATTGCTCCTAATTTTTTACCATCTTTGAATAAAATCAAATTTTTCAAATTGGCGGTACCTAAATCGAGAGAATCCCATTCTAATACGCAAGAAGTCTGAGTGATATTTTTAATTTTCAATATTGGTTTCTTTGGCAAGTTTCTGCCGAAAGTGTTTAATATTTCATCTTGAATACTTTGAAATTGTCTAGATTCTTCTTTCTCTGTTTCTAAATCCTGATCGCATTTGATTTTGACGATTGAGCCTGCTTTTACACCACTGGGTAAAAGAATCGTAGGAAATTCTATCAAATGATGATCTTTGGTTAGCAATAATGCCAAAGATGCATCCAATTTACCAACTGTCAAAGAAACCTCTACCATTGATATTGCAATTGAGTTTAGGTAAGAAGGATTATGTGTTTACTTAATGGTTACGTTTTGTTAGCACTTCGTGAACACAAAATGACGTCGTGTAAATTACATTTATAGACTATAACAGAAATTTTTGTCGAAGGTCATTAACAGGTAGATTTGCCTGAGCTTTATCATTAAAGTAAATTAAATTCTATATAGATAGACCCATCCCTATAAGGTCTTCCTTAATTTCTTCATCTGTAGCCTTTCTCAATAATAATTCTCTAAACGAAAAGTTCTGCTCGTTCAGAAGCGAAGAGCTGATTGAAGCAGGAAATCCATGAAATTCTAGTAACCCATTTAATCTACCTAATTCATAATTATAATTATTGCGTTGTTGAACAAGTTCAACCACCGTGTTCTGCTTCATTGTCTTTTTAGAAATTGGTGTATGTTCAGACTCAGCAGTATGTGTGGTTTGATCAACAGGTGTCGTAATAGTATAGTTAGGAATTGAAGGTATGGCACAAAAGTTAACGTCCGATACTAATTGATCCAATTGATTACGTTCTTTATTTATCTTATACCACAACGATGTTGTTTTGGTTATCATATCATTTTTACAATCCATTAATTTCTTCAAGAAATCTTGATGTATAGAAGTTCTAGTTGCATGTGTTTCCTTGTCAATACATTTAAGACTATATCCCAAATTAGAATTTGCTAATTTAATACCATCTTGATAGAATCCATTGACCTTATAATATATTTTTGATAATTCTGGATGTGATCCTTCTAAGCATAACTGCAATTCGTGCTCTAATACATCCAACTTATCTCTGTATAATTTATCTCTCAATTCCGCAAAAGATGATTCGATAGATATCAATTCTTCTATTGCTAATTTCCTTTTTTCATTCAAATCAACATCATCGCCAACATCAACGACTTTTTCTTCATCTTGATCTTGATCATCATCCTCACCTTCATCATTCTCTTCATCATCGTGCAAATCTTCATCATTGTGTTTGTCTTCGTCCTCTTTAATATGTTGCTTAGCCTCCGAGACCTGATCATCAATCTTCGAATCATCTACAATTTCTCCATGATTAATGGAATCTTTAGAGTTTCTATTCATATTTTCAATGATAGTAGATCCATAATTTTCATCAGTCTCAGACTTATCTACTTTATGAAAATCGTTAACTTGATTGTCTTCTTCATTATCTTCGACTTCTTCATCTCCTTCATCATCATTTTCTGAATATTTTACTTCGGTTCTTAACCTTTTGCGTGAAGGTTCACTTTGTTCAGACAAAGTTCTTCTAGACGACTCATTATTTTTACCAGTATCATTATCCGATTGATACCTTATTTCTTCTTTATGTAGGGATGCGTTTGATTCATCGGGTTTCTCTCTGTTTATGAAACTAGCAGTAGAATTTTTGTCATCTTCCTTATTTATGGTGTTATTCAAACTTGTGTAAGAATTATTTGAAATATCATCATCATTTGTCAAGCCCTCATCATCGTCTTCAGAGTCCACCTCTTTCAACTTTGCTAACTGGGTTAATGTGGACAACGCTTGCAAATCCAGCACCTTTTCAGAACTAGTATTTGCATCATCATCCAAAAAATCCATTTTGTCAGTTTCAGCCTCAGAATCATCTTCTCCCAAGTCACTTAATTCTGAGCTCTCATAGCTATCCTTCCTGTTTGTATCCTTATCATTCGGGTCCCTATCTCTCGATTGCATTTGATCACTTTTAACATCTATTTCATCATCATCGTCATCACCATCATCTGAGACCCTCATATTCGAAGGAAACTCAAAAGGCGGTGGAGATGTTGCTATATCAGTTAAAGGTGACTCTTTATTTGCTGGAGGTGGAGGTACAATTACTTTGTTATTTATTGATTCTTCGAATGTCATAAATTCTTATTATAAAATAATGTCTGCAAGGACTATATTACTTTAATCCTCAATTATATAACCACTATTTCTGTTGTATCAAAACTTCAGCTATAGAATTGTTTTATCATAATATATACTATTAACGTTGAATAGGAAGAAAGGAAAAACAATCAGGGTGATAGAGTATATGCAGTACATAAATATATTCGATGGCAGAATTTTTTTAGCATTTTTAAGATGAGTTATTGAAAGGACGTTTAATTATACCAAAAACAAAATATGTCAGTCTTCAGTAAACTTTTTGGTTCCAACGACGAAAATAAAACTTTTGACAAGTCTGTTGATAATTTATTCAAGAGCTCTAGTGGGCCTATATCAAGACAAAAGGTAGTTCAAAACAGAACCATAGTTCATGTACCAGGAACTTCACATGATCAAGATGAGCAAATAGAGTCAGAAGATAATAATAATGAAGCTGAAAGTTTAATAGGAGGAGAGGAAGAAGAAAAAGAGGGAAATGCTGAAAAGCAAGAAACAAAAAAAACAAAGAAGCTGAAAAAACAAAAGGATTCAAATGATGATTTAGAAGCTAAATATTTCAACAAATTACTCAAAGAGGAAGAAAAAACATCTCAAGTCAAAGAAAAAAAATCAGAAATTGTTGCAAATGACTTAAAGAATTCTAAATCTGATTCTGATTCTGATTCTGATTCTGATTCTGACTCTGATTCTGATTCTGAACCTAAAGCTAAAACAACAAAAGCAAAGGCAGCAAAAACAATTGATTTAAAGGAAACAGAATTGGAAAAGACAGAAAGAACTGTATTCATTGGAAATGTTGCATCTTCCGTCATAACCTCTAAACAAATTTACAAGAAATTTAAAAAGTTATTTGCTCAGTTTGGAAAGGTAGAATCCATCAGATTTAGATCCATAGCATTTGATGAATCATTACCAAGAAAGATAGCCTTCTCTCAAAAGAAGTTACATAATTCAAGAGACACCATAAACTCATACGTTGTATTTAAAGACAAGGAAGCTTCTCTAAAAGTGGCTTCAAAGTTAAATTCCACAGTCTTTGAAACATTCCACTTAAGAGTTGATCATGTCGGACACCCATCTCCAAGGGATAACAAGAGAACTATTTTTGTTGGTAATTTGGATTTTGAAGAAAAGGAAGAGACTTTATGGAGATACTTCAACTCTAAGACCGATAATGATGTCGAATCGGTGAGAGTGATTAGAGATTCAAAGACAAATGTGGGAAAAGGATTTGCATTAGTTCAATTCAGAGATACTCTCTCTGTGAATAAAGCATTATTGTTAAATGATAAACCAATTTCTAGTGAAAAGAAGCGTAAATTACGTATCTCTAGAGCAAAAGCTCATGCAAAGCCTTCTATTTTATCTCCAAACCACTTCGAAAACACAAAGAAAACATTTGCTTCAAACAAATCAAAATCTTTAAATGATCAACAAAAAACTAAGTTGGGAAGAGCCCAAAGAATTTTAGGAAAAGCTGACAGATCTACTGCAGGAAAAGCCAAGAAAATGATTATTGAAGGGCAAAGAGCTACTAAGGGTGGTCTGATTGCTGGTATAAAGGGTTTGAAGGGAAGCAAGGGCAAGAAGGATAGAGTTAAGAAGCCAAGAATTAGAGAAAGATCAAGCAAATTCAAAGAAGAAAGAACTTCAATGAACAAAGAAATTTCAAAAAGTAAATAATTGTAAAATAGCGTTATATAAAGTTGTAGATCGGAAATATAATCATTGCACTAGATGTTACTGCTCTTTTGATTATAGGACTTGGAATAAATTATATGCGTTTCTTAGAATTATCTGCATTTAATGAGATGTTGCTGTATATACAGTCCAACAAATTTCATCAAAGCCCTTGAGTACGAACACATAGATCTCACGTTATATAATTTTTTATAGATAATAAGATTATAAGACATGCCGGAGGATATATATATAGAGCCTTCTGTTTCAAAATCAGATGATCCAATTCGAATTCTAAATGAAAAAGTAGCGACAATCCAGGAAAGATTTAATCTGACAACAACAACTTTGAATTTAGAACAACTTCTTCAGGAAATTGATTCGATTGATAAAGATATCGATTCAGATTTGAAAAGCATGGTAAGTTCCAAACTGAAGAAACACCAAGGTGAAATCTCAAGCATTGAATTAACTAGAGCAAAATTGTCAAGTACTATAGATAATTCCCGTGAATTATCAAGCTTGTTTAGTTCGGCTAATGATTTGGGAGTTTCTCTAACATATAAGATTAAATCATTAGACATAGAGATTGATCATGTAAATCAAACTTTGAATTTTGTTAAAAGCCTTCAGTTGTTAAAAAATAATATAAATCAAGCCAACTATGCTATTGAACACAAAGATTGGGAATTGGCAGCTAGATGTGTTCATACAATAACGAGCAACCTTTCCAAAGATGTGATCAATAGTAAATTCGCATCTGTTGTTATACCTTCATCAGACATTCCAGAGTTACCGGATGTTACAATTGAAATTTGGATTAAACAATTGGTTGAAATATTTATTGCAAAATTTAATGATGCGGCTAGAGTTAAGGATGTTCGTGAATTGACAAGATACTTCCAGCTCTTTCCTCTAATAGGAAAGGTGGAAGAGGGTTTAAATTGTTATTCTCAATTTATTTGTCAAATTGTAGCTGATACATCGAGAAATCTTATAAAATCGGGCACAGATTCAGAAACTCAATTATACCCTGGTATATACTCCAATATTGCTATGCAATTGTTTGAAAGTATATCGAAGATGTTATCACAGCATAGCCCATTAATAAGGAGATATTATGCTTCAAACTTTCCGGGAGCTATGTCTTATGTTGTAACCAAAGTTCAACATGAAATTGATTCCCAAATTGGGTTAATTAGCGACACTTTTTACGATACAAGGAGAATTTTGAAATCCTTACAAGATGTCAAATTGTATGACTTCCCTATATTGTCCAAAAATTCATCAGAGTTGGCTGATCAAGTACACGATCTAAGTATTCAAGACGAAAGTAAAGAATTCATTTCGCTCGTAGAAGTTGGTGATCTAGTCAGCGAGCTAGGATCGATACTTTACCATTGGGCTTTGTACTGTAAGTTTATCACTATAAAATACTATAAAGATAAGAATGAAGAGGAGTTATTTTTACCAAAGCTAATCAGTGATTCAACATTTACGAAAAAGATACAAAGCAAGTACTTACCTGCATTTGAAAGTCTTTATACCTTCTATTTTCGGCGTTCTTTGGAAAAAGCTTTAAGTATTGAAGAATTACCTTCTTTAGATACATACTTATTACCGCTCGAACAGAGTTATCCAGACCAGGTTCCGTGCTCCTCTGTCATCGAAGATACTGTTTTGGTTTTAAATAATACAATAAGAAATGTGATAGATACAGGTATTCCTTCAACATTTAAAAATTTTATCGGCGAAGTCTTTAAGGTTGTTCAACAAGATTTAATAAACGGTCTAATCATCAAAAACTTGAACGAAAACCAACCACGCTACAATCAAACATTGTCTTTAATATCTACTTCAGATATTTTGAGTCGAACCGGTAGTCCAGCATTTTCCAAAGGTAGTACCCCTATTCCGGATGCTTCAGCTGGCAAAGGATTCTTCAAAGGTGCTTCTAACGCACTAGGCAATGTAGTTGGCTCGAATAGCATGAACGTTGTACCCAATTCTGGTTCCTCTAATAGCTCAAAACTAATTAATTTTGTAATATATCTTAATACTGCCGCAATGGGACAAGAATATTTTGAAAAAGTTTTCAACAGCATTACGAAAGACAATTCCGTCTATTTAGTTAATTCATTTCCTTTCGGAAAGGATCATGAAAAAGTGTTTGGGATATTTAAGAATGATTTGATTGATCCACTAAATAGCATATACAATAAAATTATCAGCGATAGCTTGATTGTTTTATACAATCAGTCATTCAAAAATAGGCTATTAGGGTTGATAAATGAGTTTCTACCAGACTCAACTGATACTAATTACATTCTTTTTTCACCTTCCCAGCTTAATGATACTGATTCAATATTGCATTTTAGATTAGCATGGAATTCTGTCATTAGACCTTATAAACAAACTATGCATAGAAGCTTGGTTTACAGTAAATTCATCAGATTGTTAATTATTAACTTAGCAAATCTAATTGAAAAGAGATTGCTTACAGTCATCAATAAATATAAAATTAATGAGTTGGGATCTATAAAATTGGAAAAGGATTTATCATATTTGATCAATGACGTATGTGAAGATAATTATGAATTAAGAGAGAAATTCGTTCGTGTAACTCAGATCATCTTACTTATTGGAATGGATAATGATGAGTACGCTATCAGTAATCAAGCTAAGAAAGAAGAAAGCGAAAAAGATGATGAAGACTACTCGACTATTAATTGGATTTTATCTCCACAGGAAAGAGTACTAATCAGAAAGCTTCGAGTGTAGATATTCTTTTCTACAAGGCATTTGAAAATTTATTGAACTTTTATTAAACTTTATATATGATACATTTATATATAATATATTAATGACTTTTTTAAGATGCTGGAGTATTAATTTTGCTATTATTTGCACTATTGTTTGTGTTATTATTTGCGCTCTCATCAATACTTGTAAATTCATTATTCTGTTCAGCATTCACATCTGTCTGATCTTCCTTGGAAATAATGATTTCATCTATCATTGAGTCTTCCTGATCTGGCTTGATTTTTTGTTTTTCACTTATGTTCTCAAATTTAGGATGACTGTAATCACATTCATGACCTTTTGGACAGAACCCGGTTAACCACAAAGGACACATTATTCTTCTGATATGTCTATTAACACATTTAGGTCCTTCGGGGCAAAATCCCTTTTCATAATTCTGACATTCTGGAATTTTCAGCTGTGGATCCACATGTAAATAAAAGCATTCTGGGGTTTGAGTACAGAAACCATTCTTCGAATAGAATAAACATTCAGGCATTTTCCTTAGGTTATACTCATGTAAAAATTCACAATGATCATTTTTCTTACACAATCCTCTCAACCAATGTTTGCAAACAATTTTGTTTGAGTACATTGATGAAACATGTTTATTAGGACAATTACTTCCATTGGGGCAAGATCCTTCAGGATTTTGCGGATTATAAAATTGGCACACTGGACGATCTGGATCCAAGCCGAAGTTATATTCATGTCTTAAGTATGGTTCAAATTTGAACCTCTTATTCTTTGTATCTGCGTGTATTACAGGATTTAACAGTAGCATCTATAATTATTTAGAACATATAAAAGTTATTTCATATTATTAATTAGTTTCTTATTTTCATATTTTTATATGCAGGTGATTTGACATCAGACTATTTATCAGTTAAAAACATCACCAGATCATTCACATTAAAAAGAAGTACTTAAATAGGTGCAATTCTAAAATTTTATCATTGTTTGAAAAAATTTTGAACACTTAGTACAAAATTCGGAATAAGGGAGTTTTATATCTTTTTATTTGTGCATTTCTTTGTAGTTGGATTTCCATTCAACTCAAGTTATTGCAAAAAATGGCATCGATTACATCTAATTCAATCCAAGTTAGTTTGAAAGGAAGCACAAAAGGCATTACAAACGCGGTATTTAATGTAAGTAAACATCCCGTGGAGGCTATTGTTGTGGGTACTGGTTTAGCTGGACTCACTACCACTTTGCAACTTTTGCAAGCAGGTAGACAAGTTACACTCTTGGAGAAAATGGATAAACTTGGAGGAAATTCTATCAAGGCTTCATCTGGGATAAATGGTGTTGATTTAGAAGAAGACTCTGTCGATGCTTTTGTCCTGGATACTTTAAAGTCCGGAAAGGGCCTTTGCAACGAGAGTCTAGTGAAAATTTTGGCCCATAATTCAAGAAATGCTATCGATTGGCTAGTAGAAAAGGACATTGATTTACTGGTAATTTCACAATTGGGAGGGCATTCATATCCGAGAACGCATAGAGGAGGAGGTAACTTGCCACCTGGATTTTCAATTGTATCTACGTTAATAAAAAAGATTCAAAAGTATGCTGATGATCCAAATGGACAGTTGACAATCTTGAAAAAGGCAAGTTTAAAAGGAATTTTACTTGAGAGTCCTCAAAAGGTGAAAGGAATTGAGTTCCTTCTAGATGGAATGGAGAAAACGCTCTTTGGAAAGAACATTATTTTGGCCACTGGTGGCTTTTGTGCTGATTTCAAGAGTAATTCATTAATAAGTAAGTATAGACCTGACTTAGAAGACCTTGCTCTGACAAATGGCGAACAAACCACTGGTGATGGTCAGATAATTGCGGAGCGTGATACAGATGCAAACCTAATTCTCATGGATCAAATACAAGTCCATCCAACTGGATTTATTGAATTGGCAGGAATGCAGCAGAATAGCAGACACAAGTTTTTATGTGGTGAACTTATTAGAGGTATTGGAGGTATTCTTTTATCACCTAATACAGGCAAAAGGTTTATCAACGAATTAAGTACCAGGGATAATGTAACACAAGGAATTAATGAAAGTTGCAAAATCAGTGACAATAATTTACTAGAGATCAATGGTTCGCCATCCGTAGCTATTTTGACAGTTAGTAATGAGGATTATTTAAAAGCTAAAAATCATATAGACTTTTATGTTTCAAAGAATTTAATGTTGAAGGGTGGTTTGGAAGATTTAGCAGCTGTTATTAGAAAGTTGATTCCAGATCTGACAATTAATATCTCAGATTTGAAAATGGCCTTAGAAGAATACAATTCTTCAATGGACTCATCGGACATTTATGGACGGAATTTCTTTGGGTCCAAATTTAAGACGAATGAAAGTTTTTATTTTGGTTTGGTTACTCCTGTGTTACACTTTTCAATGGGTGGGATTGAGATAAATGAAAATGGTCAAGTAGTTAACAAAGATCATGATATCATCCATAACTTTTTCGCCGTTGGAGAGGTTTCGGGTGGAGTACATGGTGGTAATAGATTAGGTGGCTCGTCATTATTAGAATGTGTTGTATTCGGAACCGTTGTAAGCAAGAATATTATCCAAAGCTTACTCGATTAGTTATAAATAAATTAAATACTTACATAGCCCTTCAAATATCATCTTGTCCTTTCAGGGTGATGACGGAGAAGGTGTAGTCTCATGGCTGGAAAATCCAGAAGCAAATGCTGCAATTGAGTCATCACTTGCACCTAGACTTCCATTAAGTTGTTTTAAATTTTTCTCGCTGAGGCTGTTTATCGCATTTGATACAGTTGATTTCCTTCTATCTTTCCTATCTTTTTTATCTTTCTTGAGAAGCTTTCCTCTATCAAGAATATTGTCTTCTAAATTGGTATTAAGAAAGGCTATCATATTGTTACGTCTTCTCACTCCTTCATGTACCCAAAACTCACTTCTATATATCTCCCAACCTTCCCTTATATCAGTATTGAAAACTCTCGCATTCAAAACCAATTTCACATCTGTAACACCAATTCTTGGTTGACATTGTGCTTGACAAGAAACCAAGAAGACCTCAAGCTTCGAATTCCTATTGCCGATAGTTGAAGGGTAAACTTTATGTAAACAATTTAAGCACATCGTTGCAATAAATAACAGAAATTCCCGTATCAAATCAATTATATTGTCAGTTAATGGGGTTTTAATCTTAACAAGTCTTACATTAAGTTGCCTCAATCCTTTATTTGTAGAAAACAAGAATTTTCTTGGTAAAACAATAGTTTTTTGGTATTCCCCTGATAAATGATACAACATAACTGTGACTAGCAATGCTAGCAAAATAAATTGTAAAATCACTCTGAAAGGGCCATCAGTAGATTGCGAAGGATCTGTAAAGTACAAATGATGAGCAATAGATGCAATTAATGAACAAAGAATGGCAAGGAATGTTAAGTATTTCCTTCTTAATGCTCTTTGTTGTGCAACTTGTTGACGCAAGCTTTCTTCAAGGATCAATAAATTACGGAAAATCTTTCCTGTTGGTTGCATCAGTGTATAGCCGCTTCCCCCATGATATTCAGAATGTCGTATAGATGAACGTAATGATTTATCACTGTCTATATCGGACTTATTAGATTTTCTTCTGATCTTCTTCTTTGACTTTGGAGTAGCACTTTTATCTTCCTCTAACTTCCTTGCATTGCTTAATTTACGCCCTCTTGATGTTTTTGTTTTTTCCGGTGATCTTGATTTTGACCTTGCCTCAGACTCGGAGGAGTAATTCGTTCTATGTAATCTTAAATCTAAGGAATTTTGTGATAGCCCATCTGAATCTGAGAATATTACGGCATCGTCAGCCACTTGATCATTTGAAGCGTATGGTGTTAAATTCATCATTATGCAGTCATTGGAAGAAAAGGGTGTTAACTTTGGTGCAATTTCAGGAAAGCTTGTACTTTTCGATCGGCTTTTAGAATCTTCACTGCTCACTCTAATTGTAGGTGAGCTCGGCACAAGGCTGTCTTCACTAATAGAATCAATTTCTTTGTTCGATCCAGACCATGAACGAATCTTTGGTGTCACGGGCTTATACGGAGGATCGTCTGCCATGAATTATTTAGTGGGTTGAAATAACTCAATCTGTAGTGTAATTTGAATATTGATGAGCGTGAGATTGGGAAACTTTTGTGTTCGAATCTCTTTATTGGTGATTAAGAATGAGAAAGCTGATGCGCTTATAGCTATTAATTTATAATAAATGTGGAAGCAATGTCTTTAAAGCAACAAAAGGAAGATTTTGTAAGTGGACTATTAGGTGGATCTATTCTGGAGATTTACTATGTAACTTGTATTGCTTTAACAGCATATTTAGCGTTCAATTTAATAAAATCGCACACGTCATATACAATCACATTTCCATTAGATTTTGCATTGAATTGTTTAGTAATCCTATGTGCTATCACCATTTATAGTAGTCAAATACTCAAATTACATATATTGGTTATAGCTCCTGCGGTCTTAGTAGCATGCATTCATGTATTCAAGATTTCTGAAAGGAAATTGAAAGCGAAATCAAAGAAGATCCACAAGGAAAAGAGTGACCAATTATTAGTCAAAAAACCCTTTATCACAGCATATAGATCTCAAATGATAATAATTACCAATCTTGCAATTTTGGCTGTTGACTTTAAGGTATTTCCAAGAAGATTTGCAAAAGTTGAGACTTGGGGAACTTCTATGATGGATTTGGGAGTTGGTTCTTTTGTATTCTCTATGGGACTTGCCAACTCAAGATCCATCATTAAACAATTATTTCACCCTTCTAATCCTAAATATGAATTTAAGGTCTCACAATATATTCACTTAATTACCAGAAATACATATAAGGCCCTTCCAATTCTATTACTCGGTTTTATTAGATTGTTAAGTGTAAAGGGATTGCAATACCAAGAACATGTTACTGAATATGGAATACATTGGAACTTTTTTATGACGCTTGGCTTCATGCCCATTTTTGTGGGAATTTTGGATCCCATTTTGAATATTGTTCCAAGAATTTTAGTTGCATTTTCCATTGCTGTTGGATATGAACTATTATTGAGCAAGACAGAACTAATGACTTTTATATTAAGATCAGATAATAGATTCGATAGTATCATTTCAATGAATAAGGAGGGAATTTTTTCATTTATTGGTTATTTATCGATTTTTTTATTTGGCCAATCTTTTGGATCATTTGTCTTGACAGATTTCAAAACCCCAAATAATTTGATCAGTATGAGCACATATTCTGACTACATCAAATCAAAGAAGTCCAATTTTTTTACCGTTTCTACCACACTGGGCTTAATAATTGCAACTATGTTCTATCAATTTGTCTTCTGGTATATACAAGAGTCCTTTCTTTTTACATCCATCTCGAGAAGACTTTGTAATTTATCATATGTAATGTGGGTCGTTTCTTATAATGCTACCATGATGTTAGGTTATAATTTTGTTGAAATTTTTTTTCAGAATAAGAACAAGGAATCATTTGTATTGAACTCCATCAACAATAACGGTCTCGCGATATTCTTGTTATCAAATTTGTTGACAGGTTTGATCAATATGACAATCAATACTCTTCAATGTTCAGATATTGTTGCATTTGGAATTTTGGTTATATATGCATTTGCATTTACTGTTGCTGCAACTTTCCTCGATAGTAAAGGTATATATATTAAGTTATAGATTTGAAATTAATAAATTATATTTTCTTATTTTTTAATAAATTCTCTTACGAACTACAAGATTTTCACAAAACATCACAAACATCACAAATTTATATCAAAATAGTAAAATTGCAGATCTAAATCTAAACAAATAACAGAACTCATGAATAGAAGACTGAATAGTAATACAGATTGTTATCCATAGTTAAATTATTATAAATGGTTGCAAATGTACAGCAATACTCACGTGTCAACATCAGAGCAACTCCGATTGTGGTGAGAAAAGTTTGGCAGTGCCATTTTTCTTGCACAAAGATATCCCGAATCGTTTAATCGTATACCTATATCCAATATTTGTTACATTGAAATACTTTATTTGTATTTATAATAATCAAATATCAGAGATAAAAAATTGAGTATGTCAACCGTTGCAAAATCAAGTGGCTGGACTTCCTTTCTCAAGTCAATTGCTTCTTACAACGGAGATTTAGCATCTTTAACTGCTCCACCATTTATTCTATCACCTACTTCATTATCTGAGTATTCCCAATACTGGTCAGAGCATCCAAACTTATTAGTGGAACCTTCCTTCTTAGTAGCTTCCGATGGGGCCGATCAAGCAGAAATCGAGGCCATGACAACTCAAAGAATCATTGCTGTCACTAAATGGTTCATCTCAACCTTAAGATCACAATATTGCTCTAGAAATGAAAGTATGGGATCTGAAAAGAAGCCATTGAATCCATTCTTGGGAGAAGTTTTCGTTGGAAAATGGGAAGATAAGTCTGCTGATGGGAAGGTTGGAGAAACCATATTATTATCAGAACAGGTGAGTCACCACCCCCCTGTTACTGCTTACAGTATCTTTAACAAGAAGAATAATGTCATATTGCAAGGATACAGTGGTCTTAGCGCAACACTTTCCGCAACTTCTATCAATGCTAAGCAATATGGACATGCTATATTGGAATTTAAAGACTTAAATGAGTCATATTTAATCACTTTGCCACCTTTACACATAGAAGGTTTAATCACAGCTTCGCCATTTGTAGAATTGGAAGGTACTTCATATATTCAATCATCTACAGGATATATGGCGGCAGTAGATTTTTCTGGAAGAGGGTATTTCTCTGGAAAGAAAAATTCATTTAAAGCTAGAATATACAAGGATCAACTTTCCAGTCTGAATAAGGAAAATGCAGTAGTCACTATCAGTGGACAATGGTCAGGAAGATCTTACATTGAAAAGGGCTTCACCACTCCATCCTCTAAAACTAGTGAATTATTTTACGATGCTCAAACTGTTCCAGCAGAACATTTACTTGTTAAACCAATTGAAGAACAACACCAATTGGAGTCCAGAAGAGCTTGGTTGAAGGTATCAGAGGCCATAAAAAAGTCGGACTACGATTTAATTCATAAAGAAAAGTCTTTTATCGAAAACAAACAAAGAGAATTAAGGAAGAAAGAGGAAGAGACTTCCGTAACTTGGAACACTAGATGGTTCGACCAAATTAACTATCTTGACGACTCCGAATTCCATGATGCCTATTTAAATTTAACCAATTTGTCTAGTTTGTCCATTCATAATGCCCCCTCAGGCTCTCTCAAAAACTCCAAGTATGATAAGGGCGAAGCAAAACATTGGAGATTCAATCCAAGTAAATGGGAAGCAGAGCAAGAAATTAAGATTTGATGTTGATGTTAAATATATAGCTTATAAATTTGTTAAATGACCGAGATCAACTATTCGTAGACCGTCTACTGTCGAAGCCTAATGTTTTGTAATTGCAGTATAAACGTTATATGAAGCGGGTACTCTCACTATACATTTCTCTTGCCCATACAGTAGAATATAAATGTCAAAAAAATTTAGGTGTTCTCATCACCTTTTCCATTACATATTACTAGCTTCTTTTTTACAAATGTAAACAAGAAATCGCCTTTTTTTAACAATTACAATCTATATGTACAAATAAAATAATTTATTAATGTTTATTCATTGTAATTCTTTCACTGTTTTCATATAGTGA
This sequence comes from Schwanniomyces yamadae, assembly GCA_030565025.1. NCBI lineage: Eukaryota > Fungi > Ascomycota > Pichiomycetes > Serinales > Debaryomycetaceae > Schwanniomyces > Schwanniomyces yamadae. The sequence continues at coordinate 216,996 of JAJMAU010000014.1, read as the reverse complement.
GAATATAGAGCATATTTCACGTGCACTTATACAGGGCTGCACGTGAAACATGACTGTCATTTGTTTTGAAAACTTTTAACACACGCACGACGAATAATAATAAAAACCCAGACACCCATAATTAATATGATATTACACAAAAATGCAAAAAATCACAAAAATTTGGTGAAATTTTCTCACTTAGTGAGCATTGTCTGTAGTGCGTTAGGTAATACCTCTAAGCTTATACTAAAAATTTTTATTTGAATCTTTCATTTAATTATTGTTTATTAGACACTATAAAGTAAAATGGCTGAATCTCACAGATGTATGTTATCATGATAAATAGTAATGGAAGTGATGTAATACAAGTTTAATCCAACTGATTTTGAAATAATATCTTCGAGTAGTGAAAATTTTAGAAAATGGTGGATGAGTAGTTTGGAAGAGTATGTCGAAATAGAGAAGATAGGAGTAAAAGCTTGCAAAAGCAATCATGGTTACGATGACTTGAGATCTATGTGAAGAGAGGAATAGTGGAAAGTTATTCTTATGACTGTAATAATCGATGTTTTGAATTCATAGAACTGTTCAAAAAAGATAGAGGTCAAAACATCAAGTACATTCTTTGTATGCTAGGAGGGAGCATGAAAAATTTCGACATTTAGAAGGATTAATCTTTCGGAACACACTTCAAAAAATGCTTAAAAATCAAATACTAACAAAATTTTCTAGTATACGTTAAAGGTAAACACGTATCTTATCAACGTTCTAAGAGCGTCACCAACCCAAACGTTTCATTAATCCAAATTGAAGGTGTTAGCAACTCCAAGGATGCTAAATTCTACTTAGGTAAGAGAATTGCTTACGTCTACAGAGCTTCCAAGGAAGTCAGAGGTTCTAAGATTAGAGTTATCTGGGGTAAGGTCGCCAGAACTCACGGTAACAACGGTTTAATCAGAGCTAACTTCAAGAAAAACTTACCACCAAAGACCTTCGGTGCTTCTGTTAGAATCATGCTTTACCCATCCAACATCTAAATTCAACTATAAATAAAGAACTATTTATATATTATTCCATTATATTCTTAGGTTGTATTTTTTTGTCAATGTGTATAAAATGATTTTATATTCTCTTTAACTCATAATAAAACGTTTTAATGTTATAAATTATAAAGTAATTTCCTACCTAAATGTAGAATAATCGACTGAAAGAAATGAGTTAGAATCATGAAAGCAATTAGGCCAAAAAATAATAGCCATTTCTAAAATTTTATTTCTTTAGCAAATCACAAATAAACCTGATTCTGACCTTGGAAGTTTGTCTTTACTGTCGGATTTTGTATTTGTGATCTTTTTCACAGATCCTCTTTCAAATTTCCTGTAGATTAGCGATTATCCATTGATCAAAACACTTGTTACTTAAAACTTCTTAGCAAAATTAATGGCTCTTAGGACAAACTCAAAACTGTAAAGAATGGCTAAGAATAAAAAGAAGGGGAATAACAAAAATTCTAATGAGCAGTCTAAGCCAACAGCAGTTGTAGAAGAGACAATTTTGGTGGATGAAAAGTCAGCTTCACCAAGTGAAGATCTCGAAAAATCATCTAATGAAACTGATATCGTTCATACCGTGAGTGAATTAGAGAGACAACTAGCTCATTTGAAGATTGAACTAGCTGCAAAGGACAAGGAGTTGATAGAGAAAGATACTATCATTGAAGAGAATGCGGTGAAATTAAAAAATGCAGAATCACAAATACTCCAGAAAGAAGAAGCATCCAAACATGAAATTAATGGAGATTATAATAATGGAAAATCAAATGATGACCTAGAGGAATTGAAAACAAAATTGCAAGATGCAGAAAAGGAAAGAGATGAATCGAAATCTTCTTATAACGCGTTGTTAAGCAAGCTTTCAAGCATGAAGTCGGTGTTCTCAAAAATGAAGGAAGCACAATCAGAACTAGAACTTACGAAGGAAAGCTTAGAGTCATTAACAGAGGAAAACAATTTGTTGAATGATAAAGTTGAAAATTTGAATTCCCAAAATTTAATCTTAACTGCCACTATTGAAAAGTTGACAGATGAGAGTAATGACTTAAATAATGAGTGTGATAGGCTCTCTACTTCGCTAACAGCATTAAGAAAAGAATTTCAATCTAAAGAAGATGCTTTACAAGATGAAAAATACAGCTTGGAAAATGTCAATTCCAGATTTACGAAGAGAATAAATGAACTAAAGGCAGAAATTAATGAAGTCAATCTCGTAAAAGATGAATTACTAATGGGTAATAAGAGCTTGGCATTAAAAATAGAAGAATTGGACGATAAGATATTATCAAATGAAAAAACGAATAAGGAATTTCAAAAAATAGTTGATGATTTAAGGGCAACCATTGCAGAAAAAGATGCTGCATTAGAGTCTAGTAGAATGGAATTAACTACCCATGTAACAAAATCTAATAACAGTATAGAGCAATTGGAAGCAGAAAAGATTGAATTGAATGGAAAGGTTCAAGAAAGTATATCAAAAGTCTCTACCTTGGAAGAAGAGCTTGTGAAATTGGAAATGTTAAAATCAGAAGTCAACAGTAAGCAATTAATTATAGGAAAATTGAGACACGAGGCAATAATATTGAATGAACATTTAACAAAATCCTTGACAATGTTGAAGCAGCAACTGGGTAGTTCTGATAACCTGATTGATAAAGAATTAATTTCCAATGTCATAATAAGTTTTTTGCAATTTCCTCGTGGGGATACTAAAAAATTTGAAGCATTGCAATTGATAAGTGCATTACTTGGATGGGATGAGAGCAAGAAGGTTGCAGCAGGCTTGACTCATACCCAGCTGACAAAAGATTCACCTGGTGAAGAAAGAACCGGTAGGCAAAGTTTTGTTTCATTGTGGACTGAATTTCTAGAAAAAGAATCAACCACTTAATTAAATACTGCCACTACCTTTTCATCATTATTATGCTATAGATGCATTTTGTAATATAACTTATACTAATTACCAAAATATTAATATAAGCACTAATATAGAGTAGAATTTAAGTCCCGTGTAGCGTGCATCTCTTTTTGTGTCGCGTTAGTTTTACAGTATCAATACATATTTTCTAGATCAGAAAGTGAAAATTAATAGTAATTATAGGGCAATTAAAGCGATGGTAGATATAAGAGACTTTTTTGGTAATTCTAAAGGAAATAAGATAAGTTCTGTATGTATAAGCAACGTTGAAACTGACTTTCATGATCAATTACTAACATAATAAATACAGTCTGTCAAACGGAGGGCCAATTCGAAAAGTACAATTGTTTCTCCAAATGCTACTGATATTGAAGAGCCAGCTAATAAGAAAGCAAAGCTTAGTGTATCAGGCTTCGAAAAAGATGCCGATAAGAAATATTCTAGGCCAGCTAGAGCTACTGTGTCGAACTATATTAATTTAGATACCGATTCAGACTTTAAATCAGAAGATGATAATGATAAAGAATTCAAGATTGAAAAAGACGATGTAGATGAAGACGAAGATAATAATGACGTTCAAATTCTTGATGAAGAACCTTTAAGCCCACCATCTAAAAGTACTATTAAAAAACCAAGTCCACGCAAATCAATTGCTCCTGTCAAAACAGAAAGCAGGGAAAGCCCAAAGAAAATGAAGAAAGAAGCGAAAAGGAAAGATTCACCAAAGCCTGAATATACATCAACAGGATTATCTGCGGAAGAAGTATTGGCCAAAATTCCAGATGCTGTTTTGCCTGAGTTGGATGAAAGTGAGGCTAAAAAGTTCAACATTTTTCAATCTAATAAAGCGCAACAAGAACCTAGCAGTGGTGAACCATTTGAAGTACCAGAAGCTAAACCTTATTGCTTGTCTGGGTTGACAATTGTTTTTACTGGTATCTTACCAAGATTAGATAGAGATACATCTGAAAACTTGGCCAAAAAGTATGGAGCCAGAGTTACTAAATCTATTTCTGGTAAAACATCTCTAGTGGTAATAGGTGACGAAGCTGGACCATCTAAGATTAAGAAAATAAAAAGTAATAAAATAAAAGCTATTGATGAAGATGGTTTTATTCAGCTTCTAAAGAGCATGCCAAGCGAAGGTGGAGATAGTGAATCAGCTATTCAAGCTCGTAAAAAGAGAGAAGAAGAAGAGAATAAAGCTATGGAAGAGGCTGCCGCAGAAGCTGAAAAAGAGTTACAAATTGAACAAGAAAGATCTCAATCTCAATATGATTCAATATCATCGCACTCTCAAGCGGCAGAACCACCTAGAGTTACACCGAATAGTGAGAAACTATGGACAGTTAAGTACGCTCCAACTTCTGTCAGTCAATTATGTGGTAACAAAGGTCAAATTATGAAGTTGCAAAGATGGCTTGAGAATTGGTTCGAATATGCTAAGCAGGATTTTAAGAATCCAGGTCCAGATGGATCTGGTATATTTAGGGCATGTTTAATTAGTGGGCCACCAGGCATTGGAAAAACCACTACAGCTCATTTAATAGCAAAAGGCTTGGGTTTCGATGTTTTAGAGAAAAATGCTTCTGATATCAGATCCAAATCTTTATTGAATAATAATATCAAATCTGTCTTGAATAATACCTCAGTGGTTGGTTTCTTCAGACACAAAGGAGACGATAATAATAATCACGGTAATGATAAGAAATTCTGTCTTATTATGGATGAAGTTGATGGTATGTCGAGTGGTGATCATGGTGGTGCTGGTGCATTGTCAGCATTCTGCAAAATAACTAAAATGCCAATGATTTTAATCTGCAATGATAAGTCTTTACCCAAAATGAGAACTTTTGATAGAAACACATTTGACTTACCTTTCAAGAGACCATCTGAGACTGAAGTTAGATCAAGGTTAATGACTATTGCACTCAGAGAAAAAATTAAACTAGATCCAACCATTATTAGTCAATTAGTACAAGCAACACATAATGATATCAGACAGATGATTAATTTATTGTCTACCGTTTCAATGACCCAGAAAGCTATTGGACACGAACAGGCAAAGGATATTTCAAAAAGTTGGAAAAAGCAAACAATACTCAAACCTTTTGATATCACCTCAAGATTATTAAATGGACAGATATATAACTCAAATTCAAATCATACCTTGAATGATAAAATTGATTTATATTTCAACGATATTGATTTCACACCTCTAATGATTCAAGAAAACTACTTAGCGACTAGGCCTTCAAGTGCAACAACAGCCCTTGATCATTTAGAGCGTGTTGCAAACGCAGCCGATGATATTTCTCAATCAGACCGCATAAACTCCTTAATTAGATCCAGTGAACAACAGTGGAGCTTACTACCATTCCACGCGGTCATGTCCTCTGTAAAACCATCAGCAGAGGTGGCAGGAACAGTTACTCAAAGAATCAATTTTGCTGGATGGTTGGGCCAAAATTCAAAGTGTTTAAAATACTACAGAATGCTACAAGAATTACAATATCATACTCGTTTGAAGACTTCTACTGACAAATCAGAATTTAGAGTAGACTATATTCCTGTTTTGGTAAAAAAGCTTACCAATCCAATTCTTGAAAATCATGAAAATGGTGTTGAAGAAGTCATAAAACTGATGGATTATTATTACCTTACCAAGGAAGATTGGGAGTTTATAATAGATTTTGGAGTGGGTGATTCAAAGGGGGATCTACTTTTAAAGAAAATTCCAACCAAAACTAAGACTGCTTTCACAAGACTTTATAATGCTACCTCCCATCCGGTTGCGATATACAAAACCGGTAATTCAGTGGGAGCTGGAGCTGCCAAAAAGCAGAAAGTTGATTTTGAAGACGTAGTAGAGGATGATACCTTAAAAGATGATGAAGAAGAGGAAAAAGCAGATTCTGACAAGATTGATACCAAGAAAGACAAGTTAATTAAAGAAGTCAAACCAAAGAAGCCTGCATCAAAAAAGACTGCACCGAAAAAGAAAGCTGCCAAAAATTCTAAGTAAGTATAGTAAACGAATAGTTAAAAGTTTTCTAGCAGAATGTATTTTTAGTTGCAAAATTTCCGTTGTTCAATTCTAAGAGAGCATAATAGATCAATTCTATCAAAAAGTAGTATTTAAGCAAATGCATGTTTTTTTGTATATTCTCGTACTTCTCGATCTCGTTTTTCAGGGGTGCCCCAGTATGCTTCACTCACGAAAATTAAATATGTTTTAAGCTCGCCAAACATCCACGAACTAATTAGCATTGAATTTTCCTTAAGTTGGGGCATAGCATCAGAAGATAGCTCAATAAATTACATTTATCGCACACTTAGTCTACATTAAAAACTAGAAATCTTGAGAGTAGTTAGGAATATTTCAGCATTATATATATCACTACCCAAATAAAAAAATTAAAGGCAATTTGATTATCCTAGAGACCATATCTACTGAATGATTGAAACTAGATGTCAACTCCTCTGCAAATATTCAACATACCTAATACTAAAAGGGGCAATGAAAGCAAGTTCCCTAATCTTTCTATACCACCTCGGGACTTAAATATAAAAGTAGACGAATCGTTTGCCTCAGCTTCACCTCCAAATAATGAGAAAAAACACAAGCCAAAAAGGAAACCTCCTCCTATAGATTTCTTCAAAGTTAACGGAAGCCATTCATATTCCTCAAGTAACCTATCACCAAGTCCTAACTCCAACCCTAACTCTAATGCGAGTCCTTTGCATTGCTTAGAATCAACTCCAACAGAAAGCAGTAGCGTTAATAACAATGACGAAGAAGAAGAAAAAAAAGAAGAACAACAAGGAAGAAATAGAAGAAATGACTTTGCTTTCCAAAAAAGTGCCACATTTGAAAAAGATATCAATTTAGATGTTCTAACACCCGATGACTGGAATATTTTGGCTAACACTGATCAAATAGTCGAAATTAATAAGTTAGGTGAAGGAAATGGAGGAAGTGTATCAAAGTGCCGTTTACTGATGGGTTCTAAAGTTTTTGCTTTGAAATTAATTAATGCAGACCCCAATCCAGACATACAGAAGCAAATTATAAGAGAATTACAATATAATAGAGTGTGTGATTCACCAAACATTGTGAAATATTACGGAACGTTTATGATAAAAAGCCTGCTGATGATTGGAATCTCAATGGAATACATGGGTGGAAGATCTTTGGATGCCATATATAAGCGTATTATTGAAATAGATCCGACTAACAGAATTAATGAAAAAGTGCTAGGAAAAATCGCTGAATCAATTCTTAAAGGATTAAACTATTTGCATCAACAAAAAATAATTCACAGAGATATAAAACCTTCTAATATACTTCTCGATTCTAACGGAAACATAAAATTATGTGATTTTGGTGTCAGCGGAGAAGTGGTTAATTCATTGGCAACTACATTCGTGGGCACTCAATATTATATGGCACCAGAAAGAATCATGGGCAAGCCCTATTCTGTTACTTGTGATGTTTGGTCTTTGGGCTTGACTTTGTTGGAAGTTGCAAGCTGTCAATTTCCATTCATTACAGAGGGTCAACAGCCTTTAGGCCCAATCGAATTACTATCTTTGATGTTGGAGTATGAACCCAAATTACTTGATATACCCGATAAAAACATATTTTGGAGTGAATCATTTAAGAACTTCATATCCTTCTGTGTAAAAAAGAATAGCCATGAAAGACCTAGTCCAAGACAAATGTTGAGCCATCCATGGTGTGTTGCGCAGCTGAAAATTAATGTTCGAATGGATAGATTTGTGCAACAGCTATGGGGTGATACCCTTGGCTAGATTGTCTGTTATAAATACTCTTCAATTCAAATAGTAACATAAAATTAATAATATCTACGAACATATATAGCAAGTTATAATACAACTATGATTTTTGCAATTCACGAGATTTATCACATGACTTAAAATTTTCCTCGATTTTCATCCAATCACAAATTTGAAATTTGGTAATTATAATATATTCATAAATTTAATTCTGAATTAAATATAAAAGGTAAATAATATAAAATGCCTGTCCCTTTCGAAGGCTTATTGCCATTTGCTATTATGACTGCCTTCTTTGGCGTAGCAGGTCACGGTACTGGATTCATTAGATACTGGGATAATGGTTGGAAGAAAGATAGATTCGACTTAGACCAATGGGATGAAATGATGATGAAGAGAGACTTTTTGCTAACAGGAGTAGAAAGAGGTCAATCAGCAGAACCCATTGCTCCTGAACATTTCAAAACTGCTGACGTCAAGTTACAAAGATACTGGACTCCATACAGAGATCAATACTTTACATTCAGAGAAAGATTATACAGAGGTTACGTTACAGGTAACTGGGATTTCTCTTGATTTATGGATATTTTACTATTGCATTAGATTATTTAAGTCTTTTTTATCATTATAATATATTGAAAAGCAAGTTGTGGTGTAAAATGATATTTTTGAAAGATGCTGTTTTGCTAGATGGTACGAAATACTTTACAAACCAAATTTTTACAGAAATATAAATGCATTAAGCTTCTATTGAAACTATTTAAAATCTTTGTAAGTCCACTTTTCAGTGATTTTTGGAGTATACTTTCTTCTCTTAGCAACTGGGATTCTGGTTTCAATTTTACCGGAGGATTGTAAGTTTAACATTTGATCATAAAATAAATTACCTTCGGGTTTTAAATTCTTCAAGTTATTAGTAAGCTCGTCAGATAACTTGACCTCTAAAGGCTTCTGAACTGAATTGTATTTAAATAATTTCTTTGGTGCTTTTTGAGTTTTGGTGCGAGTATTGGATAATTTCTCGGTCACCTCTGAGTTAATCACATCTAGCTTCTCTAATTCCTTTACTTGGCGCTTTAAATCAGCAAGCTTAGCTTCTAGTTCAGTTCTCTTCTTGTGCTTCAACTCTCTGTTTCTCTTAGTTTTAGTTTTGATCTTAACCTGAGTCGGCTTATTGATTGATAATTTATAGTCATCTATAGCGCTGCTTTCATCTTCTTCTGCTAAATCTTGGTCATCTTCAGAATCACTCTGTTCTTCATTTTCATCGATAGTGGCTATTAATTGTTTGATTTGCTCTTGATGGTCTGCTATGGCTTGACGTTGGAGTTCACGTTCGTATTCACCTCCGAATTCCTTATTGATCAATCCTTTCCAAGATTCTAATGATGGATTATAAGACTTACCTGCGTCTACGACCTTTTCAGCTTCGCTTATTCTAATTGGAGCATGTTTAAGTGTCTCTGGCACCCTAGTTGCTTTTGTTACTTCTTTGTCACTGAATTTCTTTAAAATTTCGGGTTTTTTATCCACAGTTTCTTCTGCCCACACATCAATATTCCCTGCCTTTATGATCCCATCCTTCTCTACTCTTGCATGCAACTTGGATTCTCCCTTTACCCTTCCCGACAATTTCATCAATCTATGAACTTCTCTAGACTTGACACCTTGAATTCCCTTTTTATTGTTTCTTTCAACTTCTAAAGGAAGAATCTTGGATTTATTGGTCAATATCTCCCTAGATTTCAAGACCTTATTAGTTTTTCCTCTCAATTTTTCGTCTCCAGTAGTTTCTATAATAAAATCATCTGTAATGTCATCTCCCAATAATCTCTTCTTTTCTCGATTTTCGTGCAAACCAATCTCAATGTCATCTATGTCGACATTCTTTCTCCAACTCTTCTTTCCCTTTCTGGAGCTCTGTCCTGATCTAGGCTTGTTTACCTCCATAATGTCTCTTTAATATGTGCTTAAGGGGAAGTGATTTCGTACAGAAGAAAATTTATCAATATGCTTCTGCGATGACCGATGGCAGTAGTGCACAACACATTAAATTACTTCGATAAAGGTAACGTTATCACGTGCCATATCGAATGATTATATGGTCACATGCTTTAGCACATGACTTTACATGAATATCTTGATTTAGATTTGTGTAGTATTACTTCAACTTATATAATCACGAAAATAGAAAGTTTATCATGGAGTCTGTATGCATTCGTGGTGGTAATTGTTTTCGTAATCAATCACATTCATGATCACATGATTATGCGCGTTACTTTTGTCACATATGTGTCACGTGATACACCGGAATATTTTATTGGGAAATTCCAACATCAACCATTTAGTCTCGAAGAAATGGTTCAATCAGTCGATAATAATTGGAAAGCACCACAATTGACATTACCACAATAGACTTTGTCTCGGTAAATAGATGATATTTTATGCTAGAAACAACAATAAGCTCTAAAATATGCCCGTATTTAAAATAATCTAATAACAGACCATTTTTGGGGAGGACAATTTATTAGGCTAAAAGCGAATCTATTATTTCGATTAAGCAATGTAATAAGCCGTAGCTAGTCTCTATGTATCCATTCACATTCAAGTAGATGGGTCTCTGGTATTTTTTCAGCAATAGGGTGTTTACAGATTTGACTATTTCGTAATTCTCATGATTCTGTAGTATTGTCGAGTAGACCTCGTTCTGGCTATTAATAGAATAGATATAGGCACCAAAAGCAGAATTATTCTCTTGATTGACATAGATAGTTAGCGGTTTATACGAGGAGGTGACGGCGACTGTATAGCAGGCTGAGTCTATGTCCACTGTTTTATTAATGTATTTCATTATTGTCTCCTAGATTATAGTTTAGCTAAGTTCAATTAGTGAGTTTAATTTGATTTCAACTGTTTGTGTAATTTTTGAAATTGATCAAAAGAAGCGTTTACTGGCTGCACTTTATAATTCGTCAATCTACCTGGTAAATATTTGGTGTAATTGATTCCTTGGTGATATATTTGTTTAAATAGATTCATAAGGATTTTTCTCTCCGTTTTCGCCTATGAATATTCCAAACTCTGATAGCAAAGAGCTGCAATATTTACCGACAACCTCAAAGAACTTGGATTCCGAAATTGCCGCTAATTTCTTGAAAGAATTGAATTCTTCAATTTTTTATGAATATGTCGATAGAAACTTTCCCTTGAAATTGACGGTATTCTCGAAGCTGGAGACAGATAAGGACGAAGTCATTAGAGTAGCTAAAGAATTTGATGTCAATTTTGCCACCAACGGTCTACGCGTTAAAATAGCATGCAAAAAGAAAGAGGTTAGTGATATTTTGGTAGAAAAGCTATGTGGCTATGGTTTTGATATAGAAATGGACTATTCCAAGCTCATATCTCATCCTGGAACTTTGTTTGTAGGAAAACTTCTGACAAGTTCAAGTAGTGAGAGTAAATTGTTAGAGTATTTCAACGAGCACTCAAAATACAAAACTTTGAAAGATATCAAATTAATTAGGAGCAAAAACAATGAATCTTTTGCTATTCTTAAGTTTAGCAACTACTTGGACTGTGAGTACATCTTGAAGAAGTTTAACCCAAGTACAAATCCGTTCCACACTGATTCAACCGTTCCATTGTATTTTAAAAAGTACATCAGCAAAAAAGAAAGGGCCCTAAAAAGTTCAAACAACCGTCTAGGGTCAACTGATAATGCATCAGATGTTGACCATTATGACTCAATTGTGATCGAAGGTTTAACTAATTTTTTTAGTAACCATAAAGTTACATTGGATGTTTTTCATGACTTCTTCTCTATTTTTGGGAAATTTAACAAAATTCAGATGATTTATTTTCCTGTCAAGAAAGTTTTAGAAAATGGAGCTATAATATCACAAGATTTTGGATACATACAATTCAAACAAAGTAAGGATTTGGAAACAAATATATTGAATTGCTTGTATCATTTGAATGACCTAGATTTTGAGCAGTTTATGCAGCTTAAGATAGATAATCAAACTAGGGTTGACATTCAAGAATCAAGTGAGGAACGTCCAAATGCCATAAAAATATCAATTAATCAACATAAATTTAATCATTATTTGTTTAAGTCATGCGGCAATCAATTAGTATTGTCGCAAAATCCTCAATTGTCTCTCAACTATTTGGATTTTAATTCCTATAACATAGTATTATCTGTTTTGTCGAAGTCGGTAAACTACCAAGAAACTAACATTTATGTGAATAACTTGTCAATATTATTTGAAAATGATGATAAAATGTGGAGAGCATTTTGGTCTCAATTTGGTGAGATTAATTCTGCAAAAATTATAAAGCCTGAATTTTACTCTAATTCCTTGAGTAATCATGGTAAAATAGGATTTGTCTTCTATAAAACATTCAAAATGGCTTTAAAAGCAATTCTTATGACAAACCACAAAATTGTAGAGCACAATAATCAAATAATTTTGATAAAGTCGTCTTTTGCAATTCAGAAATCATCCAATTTGGGACCAAAAGTTAGAAACAATTCAAACCAACGAGTATACTATCCGAATCTATACCAAAATATTCCTATTGTTTATCCAGTTGGATACCCAGTCGATTATTTCAATGCATATAATCCGTACATTTATCCGCTGAATTATATTTATTCAGAAGAGAACTTCAAAGTTGAAGATGAAAATTCTCATGTAAATAATAGAATTTAGAGTTCAGATTCTGTAAATAGAAGCTTCTTTTAATAAAATAATAATTGTTCTGTATCTTAAATATGAATGTTTGTTTTTTTAAAATCAAAGAATATATATAGAGAGGTATTTACAAAACAGGTGGTGCTTCCCTGTCTCTTGGGGTGATAGTTGTAGGTTCGAATGCAGTTTCAGTTACAGACTCATCCTTTTTATTATTTACATCAAAATCTTCGTCGACTGCCTCAACTGTTTCAACTTCTTCAATATAGTGCTTTAGCATGCTTTCAATACCATTCTTTAAAGTAATAGAACTAGAATCACAGGATCTACAAGCACCTTTTAATCTCAAAAAAACAGCACCCGTTTGTTCTTCAAAATGAACAAATTCAATGTCACCTCCATCGTCTTGGATAGCAGGTCTGATCCTTGTAAATATCAACTCCTTTATCATGGAAACCACCTCATCGTCGTCTTCATTAATTTCCATGTCATCTGAAATTTCATGGCCTTCATTTATGATTGGAGTTCCATTTGTTAAATATTCCGTCAAAATGGAGAAGATTTCTGGTTTTAGTATCGACCAATGCAAATCATTATTATATTTTTCTACTGTGATAAAGTTTGATCCGAACATCACAGATTTTACCCCATCTATTGTGAATAGTTTTAAGGCTAAAGGACTACAAGCTGCTTCTCTTCCACTCAAAAACTCTTTGGTTTGGTTCTCCCCCAAAATCTTCATAGATGGCAAAAACTTAAGCGCATGCTCATTAGGTGTATCGATGGTTTGAATAAACAAGTTTCGCTGAGCAACTCGACTAAATCTGGTTACGAGCTGTCTATTGCATGTAAATAAAAGTGGTTTTCTTATTAAGAACATCACTTTTAATTATTTATAAGTATAATTATTGTAATTTATATTGATTAAAAACCATCTATGTAAATTAAAGATTTTTCGATCTAGAATAATTAAAAATCGGTCGGAAATATGCAGGAACTCGAATAGGTTATCTTTTCAATCAAGATTCTATTGACCATCAAATAATAACTTTTCGAATAAAGAAGCTGCTTTTTCTTCGAATTTCGAGTCAGAAACATCACTGCTACTTATTGATTGATCTAGCTGTAACTTGTTCTCTGCTAACTGTAGCATATTTTCTTCAATCGTATTTTCAGTTATCAATTTGTAAACCATTACTTCATTAATTTGACCAACTCTATGCGCTCTATCTTCTGCTTGCCTATCATCGTGAGGATTGAAAGATTGATCAAACATAATAACATTGTTTGCAGCCACTAAGTTAATACCAAATCCACCAGCCTTTGTTGAAAGTAAGAAAACGGGAATAGTTTCATCATCGTAAAATTTATCAATTAAATCCTGTCTAGTATCGACCGAAGTTTGACCATCTAATCTTAAAAATGTTATATTTGATAATGTCAAAATCTTCTCTAGAATATCCAACATTTGAGTAAATAAAGAGAACACCAAAACCTTTTCCTTTTTATTAATAATCTGATCCAATAATTTGATCAATTCACTGATCTTTCCACTCTGCAAGAAGTCTTTATCTTTCAATGAAAATCTAGATAGAGTCTTAGGAAACTTCTCGCACAAATTGTTCAATTCGAAATCTGACATCACCCTCATATCTTCCAATATGTAAGTTTTGTTTGCTTCAACGTATTCCGGTTCATTCATTATAGCCTTGGCCATTTTTGCTAAGGTCTGCTCTTTGTAAATTGTTCTAAATAATAAAGGGTGTAATGATGCTTTTCTTAATGACATCATTACGTTTGAAGTCGAAGGAATTTGTTTCTTTCTAGCAATCTCAGCTTCCTTTCCCACTAATTTTTTTCTTCGTTCTCTTTCAATTCTAGTCTTCTTTCCTTGGGTTAAATAATCAGCGTATATTTCTTTTTGTAATGGTGTTAACTTACAATTAACAATGTGATGTGTTTTATCAGGCAAATGCTTTAATACCTGTTTCTTCTTACGACGTAAAACAAATGGTTTCATCATTGTTTTAGCTTTCGCAATAGCTTGATTCGAAAGTAATGGATTGTAGTTATCATCGCCATCATCTTTTATGGTAGAAACTTTTTGATTGAATAAACCTTGTAAATCATCTCTTTTCTCGTTGAACAAGTTAGGAAGCATAAATGCAAGTAAAGAAACTAGTTCTCTAAGATTATTCTGTAAAGGGGTACCAGTTAATAATAACCTAAACCTGGCTTTTAAACGCATTAACTTGTTGTACCTTTCCGAGGTGGAATTTTTCAACATATGCCCCTCGTCGTAAACTATCATATTAAAATTTTGGTTCTTTAAAAATTTGAAATCTGGCATAGCGCCAGTTGCTAGGTTGTAAGTCGTAACTAGAACATCAAAATGTGTACCTTGCAATTCATATCTCAAGCTTTCCCTTTCCAGTTGTGAACCATAGTAGGCTTGGACAATCAAATCGGGACAAAATTTATTAAATTCTCTAAGCCAATTTTCAATTGTTGATGAAGGGACTATAACTAAATGAGGTCCTTCATTTCCCTCTGTTGCTTTTAAAAAAGCCATAAAGGATATAACCTGGCAAGTCTTTCCTAAACCCATTTCATCTGCTAAAATACACGATAAGTTATTGTGGTACAATAGGTTGAGCCAATTAATTCCAACTTGCTGATAACTTTTAAGTTCAATATCATCGGGCAATAATTCAGGCTTATCTTTGATGTATCTAAGGCCTTTATTTTTGCGGCGAGTCACAACCAAATCTTCGTCATCATCATTTTCCTGATTATCTCGCCTTTCTTCTGAGATATCAATTACATTATTATCTGGGTCAAGTTCCGTCATTTCAAGTTCACCTTCACCAGTAACAGTAACCCCCCAATTTTTCATTTGATTTGAAATCAAATCGCCATAATCTGAACATTTCTTTATTAAGGAGTCGACAGCTCTATACCCTTTAAGACTAAACTCTGTACTTTCAATGACTTTCAAGCCCAAAGTTTTCCTTTGACCACCTCTCCTCTTTTTAGGTTCAGCACTTGAATTGCTTTCATTATCATTAGGAAGTTCTAGCTTGTCCTCGGCTATTTGATAAATACTGAGGAATGGACGCTTACTTACTAGAAGTTCAGCAATCTTTGGTTGTGTGTTACTGATTTCAATGATGTCTTGAACCGGTGCATTGTTCAAAAATTCCAAGATTTGAGAATCAATCGAAGTTAAACCAGACTTATAATTATCACCATCGTCTTCTTCGGACATGTCATCACTAACTTCATCATCTTCTAAATCGTCATCACTTACATGATACTGCTGAATATTGGCTTTAGCTTTTCTTCTATTTTCTCTTATCTTTTCTTCTAATCTGTCCAAATCATCATCTTCAACAATATCGTTGTTACTGGTGTCAGCGATCTCAATTATATCACCTTCAATAGTTTTCTTCAATTTTGGAATATTCGATTCCTGATAGTTAAATGTAGCTGACATAGTGTTCATAGGTGTAGATGAGCCAGATGAATTCTCAACATTAACAGACGATGCACGAACTAGCTTTCTTCTTTTTATTTGATTTGCACTATCAGTTGGCATAAAATGGCTTATCTCAGGTTGAATCTTAGGCCTGTACTTGTATTTATCCAATATGGACTGTTTAGGTTTATGTATTTCAACTTTAGTAGATTTTTTTTCTGGTGAATGTTCCATAATAGCTATGGACTTGGTTCTTGCCTTACCTCTCATCTTTATTGGAGAAGTATCCTCCTCTTCGTCGTCGAATTCTTTTCTTGCTTCTAATAAATCAGCATTGTCTTGTTCATTTTTCATAAGTTCTTGCTGGTGATGATATTCACGTTCTAATCGTTCTCTTTCTTGCTTCGATTTAATCAATTCTGCAATTTCTCTTTCTTTTCTCTTCTCTTCTTCTATTTTACCTAGTATTTCATCCTTGTTATAGTTGTCAGTAAGCCACTGAGTGATATCTCTCAAATTTCCCCTTCCCTTCACGAACCCTTTGAAAATATCACTTTCCTCTAAGTAGTAAAATCTCTTTTGAACAACGCTAAAATCTTTATGTTGTCTAATAGCCTGTCTTTTCTTCTCCAATGCTTGCTTCTTCTGCTCATCCATAGTATCTTGGTTTCTTGTCGGAGGTATAAGTGACTCAGTGGTTCTTGATGGGATCGGTGAAGATTTAACATGTATAGGAGATGAGCTTGGAACCTGAAAATAAGAATCCTTTTTCTCAGGTGTCTCCTTAACTTCAATAACCTCTTCTTGTTTGGATGGATTATACCAACTCATTATAGCTTCAGATTGCAAATTAAGAGTCTTTTATATATGCTAAAAGAGTTAAATATCAATCTTAGCTCGCCAAAGAATTTTTTTTATCAGCTACTACGCGTTTCCAATTTTTACAGAGATAGAGATCCACTTTTGCATGAGAATTAATCGTACATAGAAATTAACTAAACAATAAAACTTCACTATATGGATTTACCTATAACTGTAAATGGCTCTGTGTTTCTTATAAGATTAGTTAACATTTCATCCCAACTTGCTGTTTAGTAACCTAATAATTGAAAAAAAGCGTAGAAGACGAAACTCTCATTACAGTAACATTATGATATACCAATATTTATTCAAAATTGATTGCTTGATGCATGAAGTGGGAAGGAAAGTTATTAATAAAACAATGATATCCTTGTAGCCTGATGATTACTTCATAGTTAATGTTTCTTTATTACCGTCCTTTTTTCACACGAAAGGTATTACTACATAATTTATAAAAAATAAGGAGTATTTCACTTGAATATTTTGCAACTACTCTGTACTACATTTCCTATATTTATTCTTCTACTGAGAGATGTTTAATCTTGCAATATTATGTTTCCATAAAGCTATTGCAAATTTCCAAAAAATCTCCTGTATGTAAAAGAAATAGGTATCTTCGCTAGTCTATTGACAGTTTAAGAAAACTATTCACCTATGACATTATTCACTAATGACATTAGTGTGAATTAATATCTCTTTGCAACATTTGAAAAGATAAGATATTTATGTTGCTTAATTTTTATCTAGTAGCTATTAGGAATTATGAGTCAATATAGAGTTTTATGTTGCGGTTCAAATGGAAATTTTCAATTAGGTATATCTGATGACGAAGACAAAGATAAGCTAACTGCAGCCAAATTCAAAATTAATAATTCTATCACAACAAAGATCTTCCTGGCACCAATAAAAATTGCATGTGGTGGAAATCATTCGTTTATATTGTTAGATAACGGTGATTTGTATAGCTGTGGAGACAATTCTAAAGGACAATGTGGTCATTCCAAAAAAAACCCAACTATAAAAGAATTCACGAAAATAGAAGGTAGCGATTGGACGCATATTGCATGTGGCTGGGAGTATTCCATCCTTATCAAGTGTTCTGGGGATATATACGTTTGTGGTGCAGGTGCAAAAGGTGAATTAGGGCTTGGGCCAAATGTGTTAGAGACAGAACTTAAGAGATTAGAATTCTCGCCCTCAAAGAACATTGTGGAACTAAAAGCGGCGGTCAACCACACGATTGTAAGACTATCTGATGATACATTATATGGATGGGGGAACAGTCGGAAGGGCCAGCTAGGAATACACGAGAAAACCCCTAATAATAAACCCAGAGCGGTGGTATGGGAACCAGAGTTATTGAATTTCGAAAATAAAAATAAAGACTATCAGAATTTTGATTTAGGGCGGGAATTCACTGCCTTTGGTTTTGACGATGGAGTTAAAATTTTCGGTAAGACTAGTGAAAATTACAAGCAAGATAATATTCTAGACTTACAAACAATGTGGTCATCATATCATGTTTTGTATAAAGATGACGAAAAAATATTGATAAAATCCAGAGGGAACAATAGTCATGGTCAACTATTTCCCAAAACAAACTTAAATATAAAGTCATATCTGATTGGGAGCGAACATGGGTTAATTGAAACTGAAGATAATAAAGTATATGCTTGGGGATGGGGTGAACACGGTAATTGTGGTGTGATAGCTTCAAATTCCTCCGATTTACAAGAGCAGGTAACATTTAGGAATTTGAATTTAATCTACAATGGAGAAGATCCAGTTTATTTGACTGGTTGTGGTTGTGCGACTAGCTGGATAATATTAAGAAGTATGTAGAAGTTATGTCACGAAGTATCTTTCCCATATTCATCTATTGCACTAGATAAAAAAGCATTATGCTTTTTCAAATCATGCTCAAAGATGGAAAATATGTTCAACGTATTTATTATAGGATGATTGTATCGATAATACATCAATGGTTATAAATTGAATCTTTACGTCTTATCCCAAATAAGGAAAGACAACTCATTTTAAACTGATTGATTACCTTCTTTTCACCCATCATTCATATAATGCAGTAACAATCCTTTGTTTCTAGCAATATATGACGGTTGTATACTAAGTATATCATTATGAAAGAAAAAAAATTGATATTCAATTTATAGAGAAGAGATTTTCTTTGTATGCAGTATTGTATCATCCGGGTAATATGTGTAGCAATATCACTCATAGACGTGGAGTCTAAGGGCATCGTATTTTCATTTGACATAATACCCATTAATAGAAGATATCGGAGTTTTTCGACTTAAAGGAATAATGTTTGGAGCTGTCTGTTCTGGAAGACCAATTCAGCTAGCTGATCAGGTAGAACCAACAAAATATGTCTTAACAATACCAAATGCCTCCAATATCTCTCATATTACCATTTTCTTATTGCCAAATTCTGAATTCATAGATCCACAATACACAGCATTAATATACTTTCAGTTGCCTAACTCGCAAGAATTCAAATTATTAGGTGGTTTGAATCCTTTAAAGCCTTCCGCTATTTATAAGTTGAACAATAAAAAGTCGAATCAAACATCTGACGATATAGATATGAACATAGACGATTCAATTGTTGAAAACGACTCGACAGTAATTAATATTGGCATTTCAATAGAGCCAACTCCTCAAGCCGAGCAGTTGTTATTGCAAGAAAAAGAAAAGCAACAAGGAAAATCACAATCTATGGTGTTAGGTTCACAGGCTCAAAAAGGAGTAGTAAAGACTCCTAATGATATTGCAATATTAGCTAACAAAATCGTTGGCCATGCTTACAACTTCTTGGGTAGTTTTATAGACAACTCTGGTAAAGTGCCAATAAGAGCCTTTGATACATGGTGGGATAAATTTAAAACGAAATTGGCAAATAATCCAAGTTTCTTAGACGAGCTTCAAGAGTAAATACATTTAACACTGACCATGACTTCTGTGATTATCTTCTCCCATCTCTGAAATACTTGATCTACAATAATGAGAACGAACGGTTGTATCTACTTGATATATTTTGTATGTTACCACTTCAGTAAATATTACGTGCAATTGTATATAGGAAGAAATACAATAAAGCAGCTCAATATTTACCTTCTTTCATTGCAGGAATAATTAATTCAGGGATATAGATACATCTTTCTATTGATCTCTACATAATTTGCAATTTCAAATGTTGCGGATATATTTCCTACGCAATGATAGTATCGTCTTTTAACATGACTAAAGTTGCATAACAGCACATTGTAAAAACCGTAGTATACTGCGTTTCATTAAACTCTGTGGTTTTTATTGCTAACCAAAATTGAAATAAATGCTAACAAATTTTACAATTAATCATCAGGAAGGACTTAAGATAGTGCCGGACTATAATACCCGTCTCGGACGGCTCATATGATGATTACAAACTGTGGCGTCTGTTCACAAAAAAAAATTATGGCATCTCTGCATCCAGTATATAAGAATTACAAATTCCATTAAACTTTATTTAACTTCTCAAGTTTGAATTGATAACCTCAAAGAAAGTCCAACCTTTCCCATTTTTTAATAATAATTCAACTTGTTTTAATTTTAGTTCAAACTTTGTCGTTTCAGCTTCTCAGACAACAAATTTTTCAACCATTTAGAAATGACTATTGAATCAAACACTAACTTAGGATTTGGTACCAAGGCCATCCACTCCGGTGCTCCATTAGACCCTACTACTGGTGCTGTTATCGAACCGATCTCCTTATCCACCACTTTTGCTCAATCTGAGCCATCTAAACCGGTTGGTATTTACGAATACTCCAGATCTGCAAACCCAAACAGAGACAACTTTGAAATTGCTGTTGCTAGCTTAGAAAACGCTAAATACGCCATGGCTTTGAGTTCTGGTTCAGCTACCACCGCTTTAGTTATCCAATCTTTACCGATTAATTCCCACATTATCTCTGGTGGTGATGTCTACGGTGGAACTCACAGATACTTTACTAAGGTTGCCAACACCCATGGCGTCACCGCAACCTTTGTTAGTGATTTAGTAGCTGATTTAGAGTCTACTATTCAAGAAAATACTAAATTAGTCTGGTTAGAAACTCCATCTAACCCAACTTTGTCTGTTACTGATATTGAAAAGGTAGCCTCAATTTTAAAGAACCATGAGGTTAAGACCGGTAACAAGATTACTTTAGTTGTTGACAACACTTTCTTATCGCCATACATTTCAAATCCTTTATCTCACGGTGCTGATGTTGTTGTTCACTCAGTCACCAAGTATATCAATGGTCATTCTGACGTCGTTATGGGTATTTTAGCTACCAATGATGATAAATTGCAAGAACAATTCAGATTCTTACAAAATGCTATCGGTTCAATTCCATCTCCATTTGATTCATGGTTAGCTCACAGAGGTTTGAAGACTTTACACTTGAGAGTTAGACAAGCTTCAACTTCTGCTCAAAAACTTGCTGAATTTTTGTTGAATCATCCAGCCATCTTAAAAGTCAACTACCCAGGATTAAAGTCCCATAGAAATCACGATGTCGTCTTAAGACAACACAGAGATGGCTTAGGAGGTGGTATGATTTCCTTCAGAATCCAAGGTGGTGCTGAGGCAGCTGCTATTTTCACTTCTTCTACTAAATTATTCACATTGGCTGAATCTTTAGGTGGTATTGAATCCTTAATTGAAGTTCCAGCTATCATGACTCATGGTGGTATTCCAAAGGCTGAAAGAGAAGCTAATGGTGTCTACGACGATTTGGTTAGAGTTTCTGTTGGTATCGAAGATGCTGACGATTTAATTGCTGACGTTCAACAAGCTTTGGATAAGGCTTCTAAATAGACAAGTCTTCCAAGCTTTGGGAGCATCTAAATAGAATATATAAGTTATCTTAGTTTATGAGATACGTGAATAGACATTTTAATATTAAATTGATTAATATTGCTTGTAGAGCAATATTTAGCAGCCAGTGGTTTGAGCTCTGTGCGACTGACGTGTAAAGATGTGCTCTTCTATCAAATTCTGAAGATATAAATTTTATATTAATAGTAAATTAACTCCAAATTGATATAAGTAATAGATATATGAGATTTTCAGTAAAAATATCTATAACTGCTTTGCTTTTGTTAATTGTCAATCCAATTAATTCCAGTATAGTAGACACAAAGGCTGAAATTATTTGTAATCCTACAAATCCAACCGAGTGTTATCCTAAAGTATTCGAGCCTTCGTCAGTGTGGCAAACTATCAGGGAAGGTCAAGAAATACCACCCGGACTCCACGTTAGACTAAACTTAGAATCAGGAGAAAGGGAAGCAAAAATAATGGAAGTGGAAGAGGCAAACTCATCTGAACTTATAGTTGGAGAACAACCAGAGGAGCAAAAGATCGAATTTACCGATGAACAAACAGAACAAATCAAAAAAAAGATTCAAGAGTTCAATAAGGGAAAGAATAAGCCTAAGCCTAAGGTTTCTGTTGAAGAATTAAAGAACTTTCAGAATTCAGTAGATGAATTATCCTCTTTTGATGGCGATCGTGAAAGATTGATTTTCGCTTTGGAGAATTTGATAGATTTGAGTCACGACATAGATTTTGGTGCAAGTTTAACTTCAGGGGAAGCATTTGGTGCGTTAGAGGGTACTCTATCGAAGCACTTAGGAGATGATATTGATGAAAAGGTTTATAGGCTTATGGGGTCTGCTTTGAGAAACAACCCGGAGGCTATTAAAAATGTTTTAAATGAACAGCCAGTTGGTTTTGTTGAAGATTTGTTCATTCAATTAAAAGCTACAAATTCAGACGTTATTCAAAAGAGAATTTTAGGCGTTATTCAAGGTTTAACTCAGGATAATCATTTCAGAATGAACTTTTTCAATAATGACAAAGAAGAATACAGCTTTGGCATCAATCAATTGATACAAGTCTACCCTAAATTAGGTCCTCAATCAAAAGTGAGATTGATAAATATTTTTGAAGACATCAAACTAACTCAATCAAAGTCTAATGACAAAAGATCAATCGAAAGTTCGACAAATACCGATTGGAACTATTCTCAAATGTTGCAAGAAATATTAGTTGACGAGAAAGCGAATTCTAAAGACCAATTTAAGCTCATTTTCAATAAACTAGTTGAAATTCACGAAAATGCCAGTGATTTGAAGGTTTCATCTGATTTCTTACAGTGGTTATCAAAAGAAGTAGCTTCACTTCCAACTTCGATAGAGGAAAGAGATTCTATTTCTGATGAAGACCAAGCTTTCAATAAGGCAATGTTACATGCTAGGCATGTCGTATTTGGAAACCCTAATGCATTAAGAAAAGCTTATGTAGGTGATTTATAGAAAGTACTACAATACATTTACTAATACGCAAATTTATTCCATTAAGTTAAAGGCCCCATGTTTTTCATTATGAATCTGTTGAAAAATAAATAGAAACCATTATTATACAAACTCATTTTGTTATATTTTATCAATAATACTTGTAAGTTTATTTAATCGAATAAACCGAAACCCATGTCGTCATCAGATTCTTCAGCGGCTTCTGGAGCAGCTTCTTCAGCAGCTGGAGCGTCAGAAGAAGCAGCAGCAGCACCACCGGCTGGAGCAGCACCACCAGTTGGGACAGAAGATAATTTTTCGTTACCTTCAGCAATTAATTCTTCGGCATTCTTACCTTCAACTTCAGCTAATAATTTGGTGATCTTTTCTTCTTCAACTTCAATTGAAACAGATTCTAAGACAGCCTTGATGTCAGCAGCAGAAGGGTTGGCGTTTCCAGCGTTAACCAATAATAAGTAAGCAGCTAAGTATTTCACTACAAAATGTTAGTATTCCTGTTTTACATAATTTGGGATGAAACTGTACCCTAATTTCACATATTATGAAGATGATTTTGTTTAAAGGCCCTAGTATAAATATTCGAGATCTTGAAATCTATATTAGTCATTTAACGGCTTGCATTCTGTACCTTGCAAATTCATGTTTCCACTAAATTTCTTCGTCTTGAGTTTTCAGGTCTGGTATTCCAATCATTCTCCCACACTTCCTCTCCAGTTTTTGTAAGAATTTTGCATTTACCCTCTGACCACTTTATTGGATCACCTATTTATTTGGTATTCTTATTTTGGCTTAACTCAAAACAGTTCATGAGTTTAATTTCCACTAGCCCTACATCTCTGAATCGCAACAATATTCTCTATTATATGAAAATAAATAGTACAGTCTCATATCCATATCTCTTATTGTAACATACTTTTCTATGTATAGTTGTGTATAACTTTCTGTTGTTTCAAAGGTAATTGTCGATTGAGCTTCTTATTTTTCACTATTAGCATCCGAGTAAAATGAAAAAATCATTTATGTCACAAAACCATATATTCAACTATCTCGATTAGTAGCAAAGCAGTCACTTTGTCACGTGCTCTTTGAAAGTTGGCAAAATTCAAAAATTTCGTTCCATTAGTATTAATAGACTGATGAAGTATTCAATTGATCCTAAGATTACCAATATGAAACGTGTTTTCATCAATAGTTTATTAGGATGTGTTGAAATTGACTTATCAATATATATTAGTAATATGTTTTATATGCAGTATCATTCTGCTATCTATTATCGTCAATTTGTATAATAACGATAGAGGTAATACTTGATCGATAATCGATACTCCTGAGCTCATAGTGTTGAAATGGCACTTAGTAAGGATTTTCCAGAGTTGGAAGAGGGCCAAGTAAATGAACTCTGTGAGACGTTAGTCCAGTGGAATTTAGCCAATGGGTTAGTTATGTATCCTCCTAATTTCCAATCATTTAGTGTCAACAGTGCTCCTATTACGATATTTCCTACACCTTTTCCAAAATTAGCGTTTCATAATGCAATTGACGTGCAGAAGTTATTCAATGAGTTATATGTGAACCTTATAGGTAAACATAAAAGTTGGCTAATTGATATATTAAGGGAGCTTTCTGTCTTTGACAAGGATTTCACTGGCAAGCTCTTTGATATTTATAGCCAAGCAATTGAAGAAAATGGTGGAAAAGTAAGTCAGCCATTGTCATTGGGTTTATTCAGATCTGATTATATGGTTAACGAGACTGAAGGAAATGCAGAAATCAAGCAAATCGAGTTCAATACTGTTAGCGTTTCCTTCGGGGGTCTATCCTCAAAAGTTGGTGAATTACATAACTATTTGAATGATCTGGGTGCATATGACAGCTCATATTCTAATAAGTACTATGATAGTGAACAAATACCAATTTCTAACTCGATAAATGAGCTCGCTGATGGACTTGCTGATGGTAATTTCTACTATAATGACGGCTTGAAATCTGAAAATACTGTTATTTTGTTCATTGTTCAAGAAGGTGAAAGAAATTGTTTCGATCAAAGACACATTGAGTATTCACTTTTGAAGCATCATGGATTGAAATCTTATAGATTGAGCTTACAGCAAGTTTCTGATAAAACTACCATAAATGGCGGAAAATTATACATCAAATCATCAATGGATGAAGTATCGGTTGTTTATTATAGATCTGGTTATGGCCCAAGTGATTATGAAGTGAATCATGAATTGGCATGGGATGCAAGACTTAAATTGGAGAAAAGTAAGGCCATAAAGTGCCCATCTTTGTTAACACAATTGTCTGGTGCTAAGAAAATTCAGCAGATTTTAACTACATCCGAAATGATCAAGAAGTTTTTGCCAAACTCAACCTCAGAAGATTTAGCAAAGATCATGTCCACCTTCGTATCAATTTATCCATTGGATGATTCTCCCGAAGGTAAGATTGCAAAAAAATTAGCCTTCGCCAATCCTGAAAACTTTGTTTTAAAACCACAAAGAGAAGGTGGAGGTAACAACATTTATAAAGAAAGCATTCCGGACTTTTTGAAATCTTTACCTGAAAATGAATGGGGAGCCTATATTTTAATGGAGATTATTAACCCTCCAACTTATAAAAATAAAATTATCAGAAATAATGAAATTTATAATGAGAATATAATTTCCGAGTTAGGTACCTTTGGAACGATTCTCTTCAACGAGGAATCAGGTGAAATCTTGACGAACAAAAATGCTGGGTGGTTATTAAGGTCGAAATTCAGCTCCAGCAATGAGGGAGGTGTTGCCGCAGGTTTCGGTTGCGTCGATAATATTTGTTTATATTAAGTATTATATAGATCATCATCAAACTTAGACAATTTTTCATTATCTATATCATCTATATCATTTTCTTTAGTTTCATGCTTGTATTTTTGGTTATTTTTTAAGTTGTTGGATTCAAAAGTTTTTAGTGCATCATTTTTCTTTTGCTTCTGCTCAATAGTAACAACCCAAAGGGCAGCTCCCACGGTATTCGTAAACATGAAAAAGACACTAAAAAATGGAATTTGTTCTAAAAGATTCGATATTATACCAAATCCCATATACTCGGCGGTATGTGCCCTATAAATTGCTTTTATTTGTCTCTTATCGAAGCCTTTCAATGCATAATATCTAGCATGCGATTGCAACCCTTTGGATGGTGCTTGCAAAACAATTACCAATGCTGGCCCTAAGAAAGGAATTGTACTAATTGCAAGCATTAGTAGAGCTTTGAATATAACATAAGGAAATACTAAGATATTAGGAATTGACCAAAATATCCGGCCACACTTAACCAAAAATGGTACTTTGACGATTCTTCTTAATTTTCCTAATAGAACCACATCATCGGCAAACTCTCTGGACAAGACGGCGTCGAAAGCTATTCTTTGAATTTCGGGCATCATTAAATTTGTCACGATGAATATCGATACAAGGCCGGACTGTTGTAATACAGCAATCCATGCGTTCACTAATCCTATTGGTCCTGATAGTAAAACTGCAACGAGCGCTTGAATAGGGTAAAAAATGACATACATTAAGATGTATGTCAATAGTATTAAAATTAGCTGTGGTATAAATATAGTCAAATAAAATGCCCATAATTCAGGATGAGTGAAGAAATAATGAACTCCCTGCTTTTGTTAGTACTCTTCATTGCTTACATTATTTTCTTTACTTACGTAGAAGGGATAAAGATAGGTACCCGCTTCGAAAGTTTTAAATGGAAGGGTTATAATCCTCGAGACTTTTAAATAAATCTTTCTAGATAAGTTTACAAATAGTTTGGTCATTTATTCTATTTTTGAAAATTCTTCGTTGTTTTATGGATTCTATGGTACGATTAAGGAGAATAGGTTTTCATTTATCTCAAAATTTTTGCTGCAAAAAATTTTCAGACTTAAGTAACGCTTCCATATAACGTGTATCAAAAAAATGGTCCCTAGCAGGATCGAACTGCTGATCTTGGCGTTATTAGCACCACGCCTTAACCAACTGGGCCAAGGGACCTTAATTATTTGAAAGTAAAATCTGATCATGTAATGAGCTTTTACATAAATACAAGTATTCTTAATATTCATCCTGGTAACAGATTTGTTGCACATTTCACATCTTTCAATTTTAGATCCCATCGGAATGAAATTTTAACTTTTGCTCATTCAGGTCCCTTCAATGTTTGTAACATTCACTTCATGAGAAATTTCAAAGCACACACATATATATATATTCAAATATACAATCATTATCAGTGACTTGGATATGGATTTGCTTTTGAATAGAATTATTGTGATTCCTATCTAAATTCAGTTATTAAAACAATATAATATTAAAGTGTAATTGTATACGATCACGTGATTAATGTTTTGCAAATATCAAAAGAAAAAAAAACACGCGTTAATTAAATAGTTTAATGGGGTGGAATGCTTTAAAATTTCAGTCTAAAGGCTACTTGATAGATGGAGTTTACCCAACCGACTCAGACTCAGCCGACACAACAATCTCCTGCTACTCAGACTCAGGAAGGGCTAGAAGATGAAAACCGAATTTGTCGGTTAATTTGTACAACAGGTCAATATAATTATTTTGATTTAGATCAGGACCGAGTAATACTTGAAGAAAAAAAGGAATGGATTGTGGGAAGAAATCAGGATTGTGATTTTATTTTGAACTCTTGCACTAGGCTATCAAATAGGCATTTTAAGTTGTGGTTTAACTCTGGAGATAAAACATTATGGATTCAAGATACATCTACAAATGGAACGCATTTGAATAATAATAGACTCGTGAAAGGCTCCAATTACATGTTAAATCAAGGAGATGAAATAGCAGTTGGTGTTGGAGTACCAAGTGATGTGATAAAATTTGTAGTGTTGTTTTCTGATAACTTTAACCCTTCAAAACTTCCCAATTCTAACAACAATTCAGTCATTAAAGACAAAGGAATATATAAGGACTTTATCATAAAGAATGAGACAATAGGGCAGGGTGCGTTTGCAACAGTCAAAAAAGCTGTGGAGAGATCCACCGGTGAATCCTATGCGGTTAAAATCATTAATAGAAGAAAAGCGTTGAATACAGGCGGGGCAATGGTAGGTGTTGATAGAGAATTATCAATTTTAAGAAAGTTGGATCACCCAAACATAGTTTCATTGAAGTCGTTCTATGAAGATTTAGACAATTACTATTTGGTTATGGAATTAGTTCCGGGTGGTGATTTAATGGATTTTGTAGCAGCTAATGGGGCAATAGGAGAAGATGCCACTCAAGTTATAACGAAACAAATATTAGAAGGGATTTCCTATGTTCACAAAATGGGAATTTCTCATAGAGACTTGAAGCCAGATAATATATTAATTATGCAAGACGATCCAATTTTAGTTAAGATTACTGATTTTGGATTAGCAAAAATAAGTGACAATTCTACATTTATGAAAACATTTTGTGGAACTCTTGCATACGTTGCACCGGAAGTAATAACTGGAAAGTACGATACATCTCAATCCCAAGGCGACTCTTCAAGAAGCAATTATTCTTCTTTGGTAGATATTTGGTCTTTAGGCTGTCTCGTATATGTCTTATTAACAAGTCATTTACCTTTTAACGGAAAAACTCAAGCACAAATGTTCCAAAAAATAAAAAAAGGAGAGTATCATGAATCGCCTCTTACTTCGTACGAGATTTCGGTAGAAGGTAGAAGCTTCTTGGATTGTTGTCTTCAGGTAAATCCCAAACTAAGAATAACAGCTGATGAAGCCTTAAATCATAAGTGGTTAGAAGGGGTGGATGAAGATTCACAGCTGCAAAAAGTCATGAGTTTATCTCAATCACAGTCACAACAATCGCGGAAAATAGACAATGGAATACCTGTAAAATCCATAAGTAAAATTGACGAAGATATAATGATGAGGCCTATAAATAGTGAGAAAAATAGAAAAGCCAAGACTAGGAATGGTAACGAATTTAAAGTTCCAAAAAGAGTGGTGCCTTTGCCACAATCTCAACAACCATCATCGCAACCATTGCATAAAGAAGTACGAAAAAGAAGTGAAATCCTTTCACAGGGATATGAAAATGAACCGCATTCGGCGAAAAAGCTTTCATTTGATAATTCTCATGAGCATAAATCCAAGAAACAAAAAGTAATACAGGTTGATGATAAAAAATCTATACATAAAGAATTACCAATACTCGAAGAGGAATTATTGAAATCTAGTCTCAAGAATAACAATGCCCTTGATGAAGGGCAGAATACTTCACTATCAACCCATAATGTACCACTGGATACATTCATTACATTACGGCCCATGAAGCATTCTATGTTTACTAAACCGATTCATATTAGACAAGGAATAAATACATATGCTGTGGGAAGAAATGAAACCTGTGATACATATATAAATGATGATAGGATGTCAAAAATTCACTGTTTATTCAACAAGAAAAGACATCCAGTACTAGAAAAATCAATCTACGAAAGTCCTGCTCATTGTCTTGATGACATCTGGCTTTTAGACTTTAGTACAAACTCTTGCTTAGTTAATGGTGTAGTTCTTGGGAAAGGTAGAAAAGTTCAATTATTCAATGGTGACAGTCTAGAATTCTTTAATGACGAGAGATGTAATGAACTGATGAGTTTTGTCGTTCAGATAAAAGATCCAACAGGATTGTTCAATGGTGGCGAAAGGTCTCCAGATATGGATCAAAAGTTCGTTAATGTTGTCCCACAAGATTCTTCGGACTTAAAACTAAAGCCACGAGTAGTAGCAGAACATTTTGCAAGCAGCAGCTTCGTCCCCCTGCGTGAATCTCTGGATGTATTTAATGGAGGGAAATTCAATTCGCAATTGCGTCAACAACGCAAAATTTTCGATATTAGCAAGAGTCCTCCCAAGAGCCAAAGCTCCAAAAGGGCTAGTTTGAAAGTTGGTCAAGTACGTCCAGAAAACTCTTGGCTTAATTAATTAGAGTATTTTAGATTTAATTTAGAGGTCAATTCAATATTATTTATCTAATTTTAGATAAGAGCCTATTTTTGTTTGGCGTTAAAAATCAACCGATTGTCTATTTGACTCTTAGGCGTAATTCAAGTTACAATATTTCTTAAAATTGGCTTCATCGTTCATATTTCAATCTTTTTTAAATGTTATATATAGTGTAAAATTATAGACAGCTCACACTACACGATACCTCATACTATTGTCTTCAGGAGCATCAATGGGCTCAAAAATCTTTTTTGGGCTTATGTTGAATTCTCTCATTTGATTAGAATTCTCCTTATCAGTTTCCAGTATTGGTAAATTATGTCTTAAGTGAGGGATTGGAGAAAAACTTGTGCTTTCTTGATTATTAGCATTGGAATCGATTAAACGGCGTAATTTGGAAGTCCTCGATAAACTTTTGATTATATGATCTTTGTCTTTGAGTAATTCTTTCAAATGCCATATTTCTTCTTCTTGGTCTTTTAAGACGCCTTCCATTTGTTTATCAGAAAACAAATTTGAAATGTTTTCCTGATTCTTCGAATATTTGATTTCTTGCTCATAGAAAGCCTTTAGTTGACTTTCCAAACTATTAATATATGATTTCTGCTCATTCATTTCGTGAGTCACACGCTTGTAGAAGTCTTCCAAATTTGCCATCATTATTTGCAGAGCATTGTTATCAATTCCATAACCTATTAAATCGTTCAATGCTTGATTTTTAAGGATTATTGTTTCGGTTTTTTGCAAATCTGTTAAACGAATCAAATGCTCGAGTTTCTCGTTCAAAATTTTATTTTCAGCTTCCACTTGTGATTGTCTTGTAGTTCCCTCTGCACTGTTCATTGACTCTTCAGAATTACACCCATACATTCTCAATGAATTTAATTCATTTTTCTGTAATTCTATAGTCTTTTTCATTTCTTCTATAATCTTCAATGATTCCTCGTCACTTACTTTGGATAATTTGTTATTTTGGACATTCATAACAATATCCTTAGCCCTGGCTGCAAATCTTAATGTATTATAAGTTTCTGATACGCATTGTTGGTTTGGGCTACTTCCAATCCATCCCAAATGTATTGTACAAAGGATCAGGACTAATGACGACCCAGATAAAGCAGGTTGTAAAAGTCTAGTTAATTTAGAATCTCTGTAAGGAATATGCTCGGGTGAGTTTGTCAAATTGGAACTAGTGGAAATTGAAAGTTTATTGATAACAGTAGATAATGCAAGTAAAGACTTATTGATGAAAGATCCTTCCTTTCTTCTTTCTGCACTAGATGTTGCTTTTTCTGAACCTGCTAAATCGCATATCGATAGTGTCGAGCGTTGTTCAGTCTGACTTATTAAATCAATTGTATTTAATCTTATTTGCAAAATTGAATGTGATCTCGATGATCTTGCATTAAACTCAGTCGCGCTTGTTTTCCTATTGTTATCACCTTTTTCTATTAATTGTAACATTTTTTCTTTGGAGGTAATTGAAGGAGCGGATATTCCCACAATTTTGGTACCGTAATCAATATCATCAACAATCTTCAAATCAGTACCATTTGATATATTCAACAAATCAATAATTTTTTCATTATATATTTCCAAGTAGCTCAAGGTAACGGTGTATTGTTTGTTTAATTTGTCGTTTTCAATCCTATCAAATATGTCGTCAATTGCAAGTTTTACAAATCCCGGATCCCTTTCACTACCTTTGATCGAAAATGTTTTACCTGATCCAGTCATTCCATAAGCAAAGACTGTTCCATTGAAACCCTCTGTCATAAATTTTTGTACAATATTAAAACATGATCTATTGTATACTTCTCTATTAGTCAAAGATGTTTCAGCAGCATAAACATTATCAAATTGGAATGAACTAAAATCTGACAAATTTGTAATGGAATTTGAAGAGGTATCTATTTCCCATGCCGAACTTTGAGAAGGATTCACACTATATGGATTTGGTCTAATAGAAACAGAAATCGATCCAGTATAACGTTCTTGACTCTTATTGAAACATGGAGTGCTGGGTCTGCTGCTTGAAAAGTTACCTAAAGATGAGCAAGGTCTTGACCTACTCTTGTTGCTTGTAGCTGGAAGTCTTGGTGAAGATGGTCTATATCCCCTTGACGAAGGTGGCCTTAAATCTGTCACACTTGCGCGATGTTTTGGTTGTTGCTGAGGCGTAGATACCATAGCAGACGTAAAGCTTCCCAAGGATGATTGAGACCTTAAGGGAGTCCTTTGATGTGACATTCTTATATTTTATTTTTTGTTTTACAAGCAAAGTTCTTTCTATTAATCTTTAGGTTAAATGTTTTATGAATTTCGCTTTAGCAAAATGATATAAAATACGTGTTTACCTCTTTCCTAATTAGGATCATCGATAAAGTATGCCGCAATGTATTTGCAATCTACTTGAAATAAAAAACTACATAACTAATTGTTCCTGGCTTTTAACCCTCGTTGTAACTACACAGTTACATTTATATCAATAAGCAAGGTCTATCAACTGGATCTTTCCCATACCAAAATGACCATTCTTTGTATAACAGATTCATCTCTGTGCCTTCTAACTCGCACTCTCGCTTTGCAACTATAGCGGACCTAATATCAGCAAAATGAATGCAAATACATATGTTTTTCGAAATGATTGGGCAAACATCAATAACAATTCCATAAGAAGAAAATCTTTGCCTTATCTCTTCAGCGTTAATCTTTGGGCATAAGTGAGTTCTGGGATTGGGATAGTGCATTTTCTTTTCTAATTTCTCCTGGTTATCTTTAATATTCTGGGAAAGTATTAGACACCTTCTAGCACCATTTTGTAAAATTTCATTCATTAAATACTTAGGAACTTTTTTATGGCAATAATCTAAATTTTCAGTGTTGGTCTTATCTGCCCATGCGACCTTTAGATGTGTTCCATTAAGTACTAATAGACCAGTTCTGGTCCCATAGTGGTAGAAATTCTTTGCATCTTCTGGATAAATAAAATGCAATTCAGCTACAGTACCAAATTTGCTTTCCCTAAACTCAACCGATTCTAAAGGTCCACCACATGCTTGTGCCAATAATGCATCGATTCCCACATTCTTGGGGATTTTTCTGACAGTCACAACTCTTCTAATTCTCCATTCTTCATTTATAGTCAAAGAGGATAAACTGATTGAGTTATCAATTGATTGAATATTCGTTTTATCCAGATCTTGTCTCTTTTTTTCTAGCGATTCGTAGTTTAGCGATTTCAGCTGAGTACTACCTAATGTTGAAGTAGACAAGCTAATTTTTCTTGATCTATTCAGTTGAAGATTTTGCCAATCGCTGTCACAATCATCATTATAACCTTTAGAATTTAGTCTCCTAAGGGTAACAAGAGCTGTAACATCTTCATATTTAGGTGGATGAGTATCAGTCTTTTCGGTGTTGGTGGAATGTCTCTGAGTCAAGGTGCGGGTGCAAGCCTTGGCCATCTTCTTTAGACCGTCTACTCTTGGAGCAGATAAGGTTTCTGCTACAATGTCATTGAGGTATGATTTAACTGCTCTGTAGTGAGAAGAGCTATTATTTCCTTCCATTTTCAATTGAGAAGATGAGTTTGACATTATAATATCTCCATAAAATGCAAACTTTCTAATCATTACTCTGAATTTTGATAAATTATCAAAAATTTAACACAACAAACCTTGTGATTTTTTATAGCAATATATTAAGCAAATTTATATTTTTAAAAGTTAATTAGCCAGAACCGACAATCCTAATGATCCATATCAAAATGTTTTTAGTAAAGATATTTGTGATTTATGAATTTGCGGCAATGGAGTGTTAAGGTGCGGCTCAAAATTCAGCTCAGACTAATATATTCTAATTTGCCATGAGACAGAATTAAGTCTTGCCACAATAAATTTTGACTCCAATTTCCTTATTCTTACCTCTTTTTTTTAAAAAAAAAATCTAATTAGTCTTCCTGCCATTTATTATCATGTATGCGATACTGTAACCATTTCCATTCAAACTCAAATCGAGATGCGCAGAAGTATTTTTTTTTCTCAAATTGAAAAAAGACTAGTAAAAGATTATTGGTACTACTAGCTAATGTATAATTTTAAACAATAACTATTTGCTTTAACGAAAAGATTAATCCCTAGAACCGTAAAATTTGGATCAAATATGGAAGGATCTATTAAAAGAAATATTGAAAATGAGGGATCAAATGCTTCTAAGAGAGTTAGACTCCAACAATCTGAAAGAGCAAAAAAAGTTGTCCAGGAGTCAGAAGTTGGAATAACTCAGTTTATTAATGAGACAAATAGATCTGGCGGTGGATTCTATGGTACTATAAAGCAACGATACTCGGATTTCCTTGTCAATGAAATTGATATCAATAATAAAGTTGTCCATTTGACAGATGAGGGAATTGACCTTGGTAAGAGTAAAAAAGAAAGAAAATTAGAGAAAAGACAACAAGAAAGGGCAGAACTTCAAAATAAATCACCTGAAGAGATCGATGCTATCAAGGAAGCTAAAAAAGAAGAAGAGGAAGCCAGACCAAAGTATGAGCTTTCCTTGGAAAATCGTGAAAAATTATTGGAATTAATCAGTACTGAAGAATTAAACCAGATTGAAGAATTATTTACTACCGGTAATAATATGGAGACTAAGACTACTTTTGAAGATAAACAAATTCGTGGTAAATTGCATCATCTTATTCGTGAAGCATTTGAAGGAAAACTTGAAACTGTAACTTCACCAGAAAATACATTCCGAGTTGCTCTTGCAAAAAATTCCAAAAATACTAGGAGGAAAAATCCACAAGAGAGTATTAACCACGTTGATGAAAACGGTGTTTTGAATTATGGGTTGGGACCATTTAAGTATTTCTTGCATTTTACTGTTTATAAGGAAAACAGGGAAACAATGGAAGTTGCTTCGACTATATCGAAGTTTTTAAGAATCCCATCCAAGTCAATAAGGTATGCCGGTACAAAAGATAGAAGAGGTGTTACCTGTCAAAGGTTTTGTATTCATAGGGGAAAGGTAGCAAGAGTTACTTCATTAAATAAGGGATTGAAGAACGCCGTGTTAGGTGGATTTGCATACGAGGACTATTCTTTGGGTTTAGGAGATTTAACAGGAAATCAGTTTTTAATTACTATAAGAGATGTCAAGCTGTTTACTGAAGGTGAAGATGTTGAACTGGTGGTTGAAAATTGTTTCAATTCTTTGCAAACAAAAGGATTCATAAATTATTATGGTATGCAAAGGTTTGGGACTTTTTCTATTTCAACTCATGAGTTGGGTGTTTATATCCTTAAGGAAGATTGGAAAGGAGCGGTCGAATTAATTCTCTCTGAACAAGAAGTTGTCGCTCCAGATTCTATTGAAGCAAGAAAAGTTTGGGCAGAAACCTCCAATCCTTCATTAACATTAAAGAAGATGCCACGTCGTTTTACAGCAGAGCATGCAATTTTAACCAGTTTAGAAAAAGAGTCAATGAATAAGGATAACCAATATAGCAGCCAATCTTACTTCAAGAGTATTATGTCTATTCCAAGAAATTTAAGGATTATGTATGCTCATGCATATCAATCATATGTTTGGAATTTAGTCGTTTCAAAAAGATTCGAATTGTTTGGGTTAGAGGTTCAAGAAGGTGATTTAGTATTAATCGATAGCGAATCAAAGAAACTCGAAATTGAAGAAGACAACGATTTTGAAGAAGATGTCTCTAATAGTAAGTTCGTAAGAGCAAGACCATTGACCAGGGAAGACATAGAAAGTAAAAAGTATTCTATTTACGATGTTGTGTTACCTACTCCTGGATTTGACATCATTTATCCTGCTAATGAAAAATTGGAACAAGTTTACATTGATACTATGGCTAAAGATGGCTTGAATCCACATAATATGGCGAGAAGAGTAAGAGAATTTTCTCTTGCTGGGTCATATAGACACATTATGGGGAAGCCAGAGGATTTATCTTACAATATTGTTAAATATGAAGATGATGAAGAAACTTTGGTAAGAACAGATTTAGATATATTACGCTTAAAAAAAAAAGGAGTGGAAGATCCTTCTCAAATCATAGACAATAAAAGCCCAGCAGCTACAAAAATTGCTGTAGTTTTGAAAATGCTGTTGGGTGTAAGTTCATATGCTACTATGGCTCTTAGAGAGTTTATGAAGGCTGATACTGCTAGGTTAAGTGAAAACTTTAATGTAAAGACTCAATAGATTAGATAGTTATAAAATATCATTCCACGTGATCTAACTTTTTCGATTCGGTGAGGATTATATTAATCCAATTTGGGGTATCTTTTTTATCAGATTCTGAATTCATATACAAATAATTAATTACTTTACAGTATCAGTCTGGTGAATGTCTAGAAAAATACTCTCTATAATCACACCTCCGGGATTCAGAGCTCTTTTAAGCAGCTCATCCGAACAATCGCGTGTTATTCCGTTAGATGCTACTTGGTATATGCCAAATGTTCCGGAGGAGGGAAAAAAACAATTTTTAGAGGAAGATCGTATCAGTAATGCTGCATTCTTTGATCTTGATAAGATATGCCTTCCAGAATCTAAGTATCCACACATGCTTCCACCTTTTGGGCTTTTCAATGAGTCATTGGCACAATTGGGTATCAGGGAAACTGATAAAGTGATCGTTTATGATAAGTCAGGTATATTTTCGAGTCCAAGAGTGGCCTGGATGATGGCTTTATATGGTCATAGACAGGTGTACCTATTAGATAACTATAATACATACAGGGATTTCAGCTATCCAATTGACACAAATAAAGTGAATTCTTTAGCAACCAATTCAAAAGAAGAAGATCAATACATGTCAATTAGTGAGACCGAATTTAGTGACGCTTATTCAAAGGAAGTTGTTACTTTTGAGGAATTGTTGAATCTAGTAGAAAGTGGAAAGTTGCAAGAAGACTATTTTACTTTTGATGCACGCTCTGCTGATCGTTTCACTGGAAAGGCTCCAGAACCTAGACCAGAGTTAAGCTCTGGTCATATTCCAAGCTCATTATCACTTCCATTTACCAAGGTTTTGAATTCAGAAAACAATACTTTCAAATCTAGAGGAGAACTAATTAGGTTGTTCAAAGACGAATTTGGATTAGACTTATCCACTCCCGATCTACAAGATAAAAAAGGAATTATTGTTATGTGCGGAAGCGGTGTTACAGCTGTAATTTTAAAATTAGCCATAGAGGGGATTATAAAGGCTGATGTTCCAGTTCGTGTGTATGATGGTAGTTGGACTGAATGGGCCCAAAGGGCACCCAATAAATTTATCATAAAAGATTATTAGGTATACAGTAAATTTAGATTAGATCTTCAAAATTAGATATTTTATTACATTGTATTGTTATTTAGATCCATAATTTTAAAGAACTATCTGTGCCACCACTTATGAATAAACATCTTATTTTAGCTTCAACTAGTTTCATGCAATCGTTATGTATTTCCTCAGTCGTTTTCTCCTTGATCTTACTAGCATCAGGTGTAATATCACTAGATTTAATTTCAAAGCTAGCAAAGTCTAAGTCATTAACAAAACTGTTATGCCCACTTAGAGTACTGATACATTTGAGTTTTCCGCTAGTTGTTAAACTCTCTAGATCCCATATTTTGATATTTTTATCATCTCCAGCAGAGAAAATAAATCTACCATTAGGATGGATTGCAATGGATTTCACCCATGATTGATGTCCTACTAAATCTGCTATTAACCAGCCCTGTGAATTATTGAATTGTGAAGGTAATGGAGGCCTATGTGGTCTTATCACTGGAGGTGGGAGTAACCAAAGCTTAACCAGATTATCTCGTCCTGCAGAGACACAGTATTTATATCCCAATGATTCGGTATAAATAGGATTGGTTATTATGTCTTTCGGAATATTAGGATATAATGAATAATTTTCAACTAAATATTTATCAATTAGAATATTAGAATGTAATGGCAAAAATTTGACTTTTTCGACTACATGTGTATGTCCAAGTAAAAGACATAAACCAGTTCCAGATTCAGCATGCGAGAGTCTAATGGATTGGTCATTTGAGCAAGAAATAATAAAGTCACCTAAGTTACTTGAACTTTGGATATCTCTCAACTGTAAACTTGAATTAATAGCAATTACATCTAAATCTCTCACCCAATCACTATGACCAATGAAACTTTTGATGCAAAATCCATCTGTTAGATCCCAGATTTTCACATTTTTATCACGAGAAACTGAATACAAAACATTTGGCTTCGATTCAGAAAATGCAATCGACGAAACAGTATGCTCGTGGCCTGCTAAAGTCCTCAAGTGTTTATAATTGGAGCCATCCCAAATTTTTATCGATAGATCTGCTGAACATGAAGCTAGGATATATTTAGGATTACTCAAGTCCTTATTTATTATGTCAACAGGGCAGTTAGACCATTTTATCCTATTTACGTTCCTGGTATGTGCTTTTATAATCTTATCTGGTATTAACGATTCATCATTTGTTAAATTCCATACAATTATGGAACCATCAGAACAACCCCCCATAACGCTCGGAAGTGTAGGATGGACTACAACAGTTTGTACTAATTGATTAGCTTGAGTCTCATAGGACTTAGAGACACTTCTAGGAAGCCAATTTTTCTTATCTTTACTGACAAAAGTAACAGTTGAAGCAGACAGTTGCTGAGAATCGATCGCTGCTTTGAGGTTTCCAATATCTGATTCTAAATCAATGATCTTTTTCTGCAATCTTAAAACAGTTGACCACTTCTTTTCCAAATAATTTGGTATAATTTCTCCACTATTTAAATCGGAAACGCCAAGTATGTTTGCTACCTGATTTAATATTAATCCATCGCTCTCATTCTCAGTATCTTCTGCAAGTATAGGTTTTAAATATTGTAAAACAGCTTTGTTTAGCTCCAGTTGCTGTCGCTCTGTCAATATTTGAGAATTATGCATTCTTTTGTTTCAATTTGATCAAGCTGAAACATACAAATTAAAATAATAACTTGCCTTTAAAAAAAATTGAGATTATATTATTCTTTGTTGACATTTGATAGTAAAGTGATTTCGCACATTAAAAAATATCAAGCCTCAATAATGTTACAGTATAATTACAAATACATACTTCAAAATGAATAATTTTATAGTAAAATATAGAGACGAGCTCTCAGAAATATCCTACTCTCAAGTATTTCCTTTTAAGGCAGCAAACCGGGCTCTCAAAGCATCATAATCGTTAATTTCTTTCTTTGTCCCTACAGTGGACTCTGAATTTGGATTAGAATTTGAGATCACTTCGCCAACTAATTCAGTACTCTTGTTTTTAATTCCAATTCCAGAATTAGGTTCATCATC
Organism: Schwanniomyces yamadae; assembly: GCA_030565025.1. NCBI lineage: Eukaryota > Fungi > Ascomycota > Pichiomycetes > Serinales > Debaryomycetaceae > Schwanniomyces > Schwanniomyces yamadae. Next base: position 177,462 of record JAJMAU010000014.1, on the reverse strand, counting down.
ATCATCATCGTTGCCATCATTATCGCTGTCACCTTCAATTCCTTCTAATGCCTTTAAACCTGAGTAAGGTGCACCGTAAGCTCTAGCTATCTCACATAAATACAAATTGACTAATGTTTCTGAGGGTGGATCAACCTGGCAGCGGATTAAGATCTTATTTGGAACACTACCGTCTATATTTTCATTAGTAGAGTCCAAAAACTCTTGACCATATTTGAAAATTAAAATATCCCTAATGGAAGTCAATTCTTTGAGCTCCGTATAAGGTGCTGAATAAACAATTGATTTGGCTGCTTCATTTAAAGATTTATCTATTGCAATTCTATTAGGATCCAAAAGTATTGTAATTCTTGCAAGAAGTAATTCACAGTACAATTCTAAAAATTCTAATAATTCAATGTAGATATCGTCTCTTATTATATTTTCAACTCGTATCTGTGCACTAGATTCTTTACCTTGATTCAATAAATCTGCAAGCTGGCGTCTTTGTTGCTTGGTCATTGCAGTTTTCTTATCCTGAACAAATTTTAACTTACTAATGGCTATCTTCAAACTAGTTTTCAACCTTGAAGGATTAAGATGTGGAGGAATTCTATGGTTAGACATATCTATTTCGATTATTCTCTTAGATGTATAACTTGAAATAATTAATTGTTCTCTTGTGGAATGGTCCTTGAAATTCTCATATATTCAACTTTCGAAATCTCAAAATCTTAAATATCGCACTGAATTTAGTGATATACATACAGAATTATTGAATGCTTCCAATGCTTTTATTGTTGATACATAAACTATACTATAAATCTCTAGCCAGTTAATATACCCAAAGTCTTACTCACCATTATCCACCACAGATGTATGATCATGAAGTGGATGACCCTTGACAAGTACTTCCACATCATCCTCATCCATATCCATAGAAGTTTGTTCCCTACTTTTTGATATTCTTTTGGTTGTACAACATTTAATCTCGGAGATCCACTCATCACGCATTATTTCTTCCATACTAGCTCTTTTGCGTGGGTCGGTTTGCAACATTTTATGTATTATAGGTCTAGAAGCATGAGGTAACAACCTCATTAACCTATAAGGTCCATGGATCTGCTTATGCGATTGCTTCTTCTTATGAGAGGAAGCGTCTTTATCTTTTTCAGAATCAGCGTTCTCAGAGCTTTCAGTTATTTCTTGTTTTTTACGCTCATTGAATTTTTCCTTCATTGCATTTTTTTTGGTTTCATATTCCTCCAACTTATTATCTATATAGTTAAGCTGATTCATGACTTCTTTCATTTGCTCTTCAGTCAAAACTTCTCCCTGAACTTCTTTTTTGTCTTCACTTACCCCTTCTTCGTTTGAAGGGAACTCCATTGTTTCCTTCATACCCTCCTGAGCAGTCGCGGATTTCTGTCTCTTGTTCAGTCTTACTATAATGTTTTTTAACTTCCTTTGTTGCAATAATAACTTATGACATTCATTACTCAAATAGTAATCGTGCCAGTTGTCATCATCCATACAATAAAGATTAAAACTGTTATCCTTCTCGGGATTTGGAATTTTCCAAGGAAATCTTTTTAATGTCATACAACAATATATTATTGCAATAGACCACAAGTCTACAGGCTGAGGGTTATATGAATTCGAGCTCTTCAAAACCTCAGGAGCCAAGTACGGATCAGAGCCAACAACACCATGACAAAAGTGGATATGATCTTTGGCTCCAATATCGTAAGGATACTTGAATATAACAGCGCTTCCGAAATCGATGATTTTTAAAATACCGTCTGTTGTCAAAACACAATTATCAAGTTTTAAATCTCTGTGAGCTAAACCCAAACTATGTAAGTAATTAACGCCTTCTAATATTTGTTTTAAACAACAATTAATTTCTTGTCTTGACATCTCTCCACTCATAACTACGGCAAAGAAGTCAATAGGTGCATATTCCATAATTTCGAAATACCTGTTATTTTCATGAATGATATCTATTGTCTTGATAATGTTTGAATGTTTAAGAGTCGAACCAATACAGTACTCTGCTGTACATTTCCTTGTATATTCTTTCAAAGATTCTGTGTTTCTACGAGGTCTGAATTCTTTCACAGCAAAAGTTTTTGCATCAGAAGGACGAGTGATCAACCTTACTGACCCCCCTGCACCACTTCCCAATTCCTTACCTAATTTACCGTATTTCTTTACCAATGGAGAGTCATCATCTGTAAAAGGGTCTTTCAGAGATGGATTCGAATGAGATGCATTATAAAGTAATTGTGATGATGTTTGATTGATCAAATTAGCTAACGAAGTAGACAGTTCCTTATTTGTCACTCCATTAGAAACTAAGTTAGTATTAGAATTAACGGCAATAGGGGGTGGTGAATGCAAATTATTATTATACTGTAATTCGTGTTTTCGTGATATAGAGTTTTTCTTCGTTGGCTTGAAAAATCGCTTAAGCTCTACCATAGAATTAGATTTCATGAAATTATGGTTCGAATCTTCCTTATTCAAAGCGCTCGAATGTATGTTTGAATGAGTACCATGTGAAGAATTGTTATGCAAATGCATCAGGGGTGATTGTTGTGGTGAATGGTGATGTTCTGACGAGTTTGTCAAGGTGGGAGAAGTTAAGGATTCATTTGATTCATGTTTACCTATGTTGAATCCTAAAAATTTTCGATTGTGTGAATGGTTGGAGGTCGATGGAGTCAACTCATCATCAGCAGTAGTAACTGGCTTGAAATGGGAGAATAACTTAAGCTTATGCTTATCTGGCATCTTGCTATGTTTCAATTATTATTCAAAAATTTTAGTGGTCAAGATTTCGACTTATTATCTTCAATACTTCTAAGCTCCCTAAGTGAATTTATTTAATTTAAACTTATTACAGTAAGCTCTTCTCACTATTTGCTATCTTCTGAGCTCTTCCTAAAGGTCCGTCTTTAATTATTTCAGGATTGCTGACAGTTCAAGAGATTTCTTATACAAAAGGGATAACTAATTTATCATTCAATTTTTTGCTTCCAAATCTAACTGTAATCCCATGAAGTATTAAGTACACCTTACTTTTGATAATTTCTTAGAATCAACTAATGATTCCTTCAATAAGCATACAATTCTATATTATGGATTCTTAAAGGGCTATCAAGTGGCCGCGAATTAAACCATTTTAATTTGACAAAAATTAAATTATTATAATCACGTGAGGCCTGATGTGATTGTAAATTTACGTTGGCTACAAAGCAAGATAAGTTTTGCAATAAATATAGAGAAATTGTCTAGATAAGAATAATAACATAAAGTGATACATCAAATATCAGCAGTAACAATGTAATATATTTATTAAAAGTTAGAAAAGCTATATCTATTCAAGTAGTAAATGTGATTTAGGAAAGTTCAGGTAATTTATTGGCTGATATTTAAATAGAGCTATTCCTTGATGGCCGTTCCCCTGATATGCTTTTCTCTTTCCGAACTATATGGAGTGGATCCTGGTTTGCTATGCTTTCTTCTATTGTCTTCTCTCTTCTTCAAACTGTCAATTTCAATTCTCTTGATTTCTTGAGCCTTCTTAACAACCTTAGGAACATGACGATGTCTAGCAATCCTCTTAATTTCTGGCATATGCTTGTATCTCTCCTTCAAAGCTGCATCATACTCCAATTTAGACCTTTGTCTTGCAGATTTTATGTTAGATCTATCAGAAGCATTGGCTCTCCACAATCTGATATTTGCATCATCAGAACCAGACAAAATATATCTAGCATCAGTTGTAAATTTGGTACAGAAAACATGCTGCATTCTTTTCGTATGATAAATTTCTCTAGAATGTCCTTCTCTTGCTCTAAAAATACGGATTGTCTTATCGTATGAACCAGTCACCAATTCTTCACCAGTAGGACTAAAATCAATATCCAAAATAGCCGAAACATGATCCTTGTAGACATTTATAGATCTATTTAGGTTCCTCATATCCCACAAATAACCATTGTGATCCTCACAACCTGAAGCAAAATTAAAGGCTTCCATTGGGTTCCATGCAATACAATTGTTCCTCAAATTAGTAATGACTTTTTGAATAGGAGAGTTTGTTCTTATATCGTATAGAACAATAGAGTTGTCAGATCCCGATGATGCGATTATGTTCGTTTCAGTCTTGTTAAACTTAACTGTGTTAATATTATCTGCTCCCCAACTTAAGTTGGAAATATATTGTGATCTATTCATATCCCAAAGCTGAATAGAAGCACCCCCTGTTACAAAAACATCATCACTTTGATGATGATCTATTCCTTTGAAAGCATGTTCTCCTAAAAATGATTTAATAAGACCTTGATTCTTATACATTTCTTCATCATTTATATTCTCGTCAAATTCGTCGGATCTCACAGACCATAGCTTTATAGTTTTATCATCACCACATGATAATAATCTAGGGTTATTAGGGGTTACTACTAGTCCACTAACCATACCATAATGTGCTTTAAAGCTAACAGTCTCATCTTTGGAAGTCATATTCCAATATTTGATAACACCATCTCCTGACCCACTGGCAACTTGGTTTGTAGACGCAAAGTTTTTGGCAATAGAATAGATACCATCTCTGTGACCATCACCAAGCTGACCAAGGAATGGTTGTGCAAACATTCTTTCTAATTTTGTTGCTGTTAAAGCTTTGGTATATTCTCTTGCTCTTTCAAATGGATGTAATGCTGGATTTAAATTTCTCGGTAAAGATGACTCCTGTGTGTTTCTTACTGGCACGTAAGTGTCAGACGATCTACTAATCGTCTTTACTTTCATTTCGATGTCTTATTGTATCTTAGAACGTTACAGAGATCGATATAAAAAAAATTTTGAGATGAGAAACCAAGTGCGCAGATAAAATTTATACTATGCATGAAATCTCCTACAATTTACCAACTTGTGTAATTGATATAGATATATTCAAATACTAAATAATGGTAATAATTGCATGAAGAAATAATGAATGATAATAAATATGTATTATTCAAATAAAAAAAATATAGTATTACTAGAAATATAACGACCTCTAAATAGGGGAAAGAATTAGTTTTTTATAAATAATCATTAGCCAACAAGGAAAGCATTCTATAATGTGATTTAAAACTTCATAAGTCCTGCTTATGGTATATTCTAAAGTTTTCCATAATTTCCCCACTCTTTTCATCTATTCCCTTATGTATGTATGTTTCTTTTAATTAATTACATACACAAGCTATGATTTTTGGTTCTATAAAGTTATATCCAAAACCAAACCTACGTCTTCGACATTTGGTTTTGAAATATCTTCCAAAAATGGTAATAGATCAGTTAATTCATTGTCATGCGTGTCACTGAACCAACTTGAAATTGGAATAGAATGTTGAGGATGAAAAATATATGAAGCAGGAGAGTTGTCAATGATGATAGAGTCTGTCAATGGTCTTCCGATTTGAGATAGATTCTTGATAAAGTTTCCTTGATAATTATAGCAAGAATCCCTGAATAATCTATGATGCACTGAATTGTGAATATCTAATTTGTCTAATAACGGGTTACCGTATTTCAGAACAGATGCAGTAAATACAACAACTTCAAACCACTCACCTACTTTTTTTAAAAACTCATCAACGCCAGGTCTTTTAATAACATAAACGTGATGCACTTGGTTATCTATTTCGACTGGTATAACGAAGTCAGCAACTCTTAAATATTTAAATGATGAGTGAACCAAAGTCTCATCTAAATCTAAAATGAGACATTTCTTTTGATTAAACCTCTTTTCTTTAAATCCTAATAAAGCGCCTGTTTCCGGGTGAAACGATTGACCTTCCTGTATTTTCGTCAAATCTAAAAAAGGGTCCTCATCTGGTGTTTCGGTGCCTTCATCAAAATTAACGAGCTCTGGATCAGCAGAGCCATTTTCATTAAGACCATCAACATTATTGGAGTTAGAAGGAGTGCCATTGTCCTCGTTTGTATTTGTTATTGTATCAGTTTCGTTGACAGAATTGTCGTCGTCGATTAAATCTTTTTTATCTTTATGCAATTTTTTAGCCTCTCTGGTGTCGTCAGACTCATTATGGCCATTAGCTTTATGAGCAGAGGTTTGACCTTTATAAGAACTGGTTCTTTCAGCCTTTTTTGGGTTCACTTTGCTTGTTGTTTGTTTGCTGTGAACTTTGTCTCCTGAATCATCTTGAGAATCCACAGAGCAGCAAAACAATGCCCTTATTAACTTTTCCATCTTAATATAAGTATCTGATTCTGTAGTTTTTAAGACTAGTTTAACTTTTAACCTTCAACTTTTTTTTAATTACCGCTCGACTATCAAGGAGCTGGTATCTTTAGTGAACTAATTTTAAAAGATACGAACAGTTGTTTAATACTATTCTTAATACTAAAATGTACGAGAGAAATATATTATAATCCGAATATGCCCTTTCCACTCTATGTATGTGTTCTTGTACTCCAGTTAAATGGATGATAAATAGCTACGATACTTTGTGGTAGGAAAATTGGGAAACAGCTAAAAAAAATATGAAAAATGTAACGACATCATATAAATGTCGTAATTGCTGTTATTAACATGTGCGACAATTTTGCTTTTCTTTGAGTCGAGCATTGACAATAGCTCTATCGGGCTTATTGAAATTCTACTGAGTCATTTATGAGATAAAATCTACCCGTAATCGGCTACTTAAAATAGGAGTATGTAAGTATTACTATAGATCTACAAATACCGCTATTGCTATTTCACAAAATAACTCCAGTAAATCTATTATGTGTCAAAATTGATTGGCCAAAAGATAAAGCTAGAAGTAAGAAAGTGCAAAATCCCCCAGTCACCTATTTAATAAGTCTATGAAAGTCTGGATAATTAGGAAGGCCTAACCTCAAAAGCCATTCAATGCTGGCATAATATGCTAGAAATAGAATGAAAGTTCAACTATCAGGTTCTAAATACCCGAAATAGTATAGGGGAAGTGAGTCCGAGGATATATTAGATGCAGTACTATAGTCAATTGTCGTATAAAGGTGCAATAACACAAGCAATCTGGGTTAAATATCTGTCTCACATATATGCAGTATATCATTTATTAATGACAACTACATGCAGGTGATTAAGTATTATTGATTGGTTATAATGTTATTATAAGCAGTACCATAATAAGTATGTGCAGTACCATAGATATTTCAAATAGATGTAATAACGTAATCATGATATATGAATTAGATTTATTAGATGTGAAGCTGGAGAAAGAGGTTACGATGGACTTGAAACTATTTCTCGAGTATCTACCAAACCTTCCGAATAATGTGATATTTGATATTTTAAAATACCTTCCATCTGAGTACGTGATGGAGGTATTTTTGAAGATAGACAATGAAAATTTCAGAAATTCTATACTAGAACTTTATTATTATAAGGAGCTTCATTTCATTTTGTCACCCACAAGGCGGCCGCATTTTTGTACAATGGGAAAAGGAGGTTCTGAGTTAATGGATATAGAGAATTTTTATGTGATTGATGAGTTCTTAAGCGAGAATGAAGACATTAATCCTCAGAAATTGGTCCTTATTAGTGGTGGTGACTTTGTATCCTTAAAATTACTTTTGAACAAGTATAAAAGCAGATTCATTGAGAAGATACGACATCTAGAAATACTCCTCGAGAAATATGAACCATCGAACGAAGATTTAGCATTCCTTCTTTCATTTCCAAACTTGAGGAAGTTACAATTTTCTGGAGTAAAGCTTATCGATTGTCAAGGGGAATTGATGAGGTTGAATAGACACAGCAATTTACAAGAAATTGTTTTTTTAGGCCATGGTATCAATAACTGGAGAGATATATTCTTGCCCTCCAACCTTAAGCATTTAGATGTATCTTGGAACAATAACTCTAACATAAATACCATTGAATTGCCAAATTCAATTACAGATATATATTGGAATCAGGCTGGAATAAATGACCAAAAACTACTCAAACAAAAACTACCTCCAAATTTAAAGGTGTTGATGTTGACATATAACAATATTTCATCTATTGATATCTCGTCTTTACCGAAGACACTAGAAACAATCGACTTTTCTCATAATGCAATAAGAGAGTTTACTACTTCTTATGCAAATGACTCTTGGCCACAGAATTTAAAGTCTATATTACTATCCCACAATATGATAAACAATAACACATTAACATCATTATCGTCAATTGAGTGGCCAGAGTTTTTGACGGACTTAAAAATTGATAATAATCCATTTACAGACTTGACAAAATTGTCAAATATGCCGAATAATTTATTCTTTTTAGACATTTCGTCAAATAAGTTATTCAATCTTGAAGTTAGTGACGGCACTCGTTTCAGTTTTCCAAAATTTTTGAAGATATTAAACTTATCAAATAGCGAAAGGCTATCTTATAGAGCAATTGAAACTAATTTTCAGCGAATAAAATTTCCTACCACGCTAGTTGATTTAAACTTGAGTGAATGCAACCTCAAGAGTCTACATCACTTCGAATTTCCTTCTTCCTTGCAAAAGCTTTCTCTTTCCGGAAATAGAATTGAGGATTTGACTACATATGATCTAGTGCATGATGGAAAAGAGATTGTATGTTGGAAAAAATTGGTCAATTTGATTGAATTAGAGTTATTTTTTAACAATTTATCAGATTTGTCATCCTGGGAGATACCCTGCTCTCTAGTGAAACTCGATTTGAGACTTAATAGAATATTCAAATTAACAAAAAATTTTTTCAACAATACTTTAGAGTATTTAAATGTGGGAGAAAATGCTATACAGCTGGTAGAATTGAATTTAGAATTACCAAATAGCTTGAAGTCGCTCAAGCTCAACAACAACTCACTTATTGGTAAATTTAAGTTTTTTAAATTAAATCCAAAATTAGTAGAATTAGATCTAAGCAATAATTCGATAAACCAATTAATATATCGGAATGAAAGATATGGTAAAGTAGAGGGCCCGATGAATTTACGGTACCTTGATCTTTCGGGAAACATGTTGTTGAAGGATCGAACGAATGATAGTTTGAAAGAAAAAGTTGATAAATTTTATGAGGAATTAGAAAATGGTTTGAATATTGTAGTTAAAAAGAAAAAGTTTAATGTAAATAGTTTGCATACTCTTTAATGTAAATTAGAACATCGATAGTTAATGCTGATGCCGCTATGAACTCTATATGCACACTTTTTTTTTGCAATATATTCTCAGGTTCCATTAATATTCCCGATTTGGATAAAATCACAAAAGTGGTATAACCAGCCATCGAATTCAAATAAGTACATAGGTAAAGACGTGTTTTTTTTATGATTATCAATATTTGTTTTTGATCCAGTTAATATTCATTCCGTCTAACAATCTTCAATTTTATGTCACATCAATTTGTTCCTCCACTGACTCCTCCCAGGATTAGCAAATCAAAAGCATATAATTTCAAAACACCAAATGCTAAAACACCAATTACTCCCCAGAGGCAAAGAAATGCATTAACCACCCCATCTTCGAGTACTAAGAGCAGAAAGCAATTACCTGGTATCACGCTCAGCTCGAGCCAGAGCAATCTGAATGTGCTTGGGGGAATGAACTTGTTGCCAATAACACCAGAGTTTACTCCTAAGAAATCACCTTTCAGATCGGTAAGAAAGAAAAAATTTAACAGTGATGAGATTTTCAAACACACCAAAAATAAAGAGCAAAGCAATGAATCGGATGATTTTCAATTTGGACTCCTTTTACCAGCCCCATCAACTATCGGGTCAGGAAGAAAGCTCACAAGTCCAAATAAGAAATCGAGAGCACATGGCTTAACCTATGAAACTTTATCTTCAATGAATGATAACTTATCTTTTGAAATCGAGGATGTTGAGAGTGAAAACAAACATAGCCCCAATAGGAATTCACAAATTTTTACAACACCAGGCACCCCTAAGTCTAACTTAATAACGGAAGAATTGATTGATCATTGGTATAAGAAGTCTTATAATAATGTATATTCATCTGAAGAAGAAGAAGAAGACTCCCATGTTCCTTTAAACAGGAAAGAATTTGATAATCCCTTCATATCGAATTTGAATTCGAATTCGAATTTAAATGATGAAAATACCAATAGCCGTTTTATTCAAGAGAAGGCCTTTAACCCTTTTAACTTAGATCATGTATGCAAATCGAATCATTTCCAAAATGATTTAAAGACTCATACTGAATACGTTAACCATATAACTGGAGAGAAAAAAATGGTCAAATTGACACATAAACAACAGCAATACAAACCCAGAAAACTAGATTTCTCACAGATTCACTAGCTCTTAATAACCAATCTGTCTCTTTGAAATTTTAGACTTTCTAAATTTCAACATTCTAGGGTATTCAAGATACACTGGCTGTATTTGGAAATGCATGTATGTACCACTATGTCAAAGAGGAAATGGCTATGACAATCATAAATGATTTAAATATCAATGAGACAAAGATAATATCAAAAATATCATCATGTATTATATAGAATATTTACATGTAATTTTATTTAGTTAAATTCATTAGATATATTTGCAATCTTAGCTCTTTTGTATGAGCTCGCAAAAAATTGCGCAGTGCATATTGAATCCAGCTCCAAGTAGATATTCAGTTTGCTTCTTAGTTTCTTAATTATGGCGAGGCGATAGGATGCCTCAGATTACATTCATAAAGATCACTGATGATTTAGCAGTTCCTGTTAAGATTTTTATTAATCGAAAAAAAATCACTGACACAAGTCTAAGACATAGCTCTACTATTTCAATCAATCAAAAGTCCACCATAAAGTTGAACAAGATAAATTATATAAAACTATCCATGAATGATTTAGTTGCATTACTAGATGATATTAAAGAAGGTTTGATTTATAACTTGCTAGACAGACCTTTGATGGACCTTATGGAAACCGCTTTGGAGAAAGGAAAATTAAACATCGATTTGAACAATTCTTGGAAGTGTAATTTAATTCTAACTCTTGAATTTATTATAAGTCTTAGGGGTCATTTGAATCGCCTAACAAATGAAGATTTACAGCTAGTTGAAGAACAAAAACTCAAATTGAATTCTCCAACGGAAAAAAATTTAAGGCTAGCAGTAAAAGACCTACAATTTACATTTCAAGAAGCGGAAAAGGAGGGAGAAGATGCAAAGAAAATTGTCGATTATAATATTCGTAAGATGGATTTGCTAACTAGCATTAATAATTGTATGATTTTGTATATTATTCAGGTACCTATAAGTTGAAATGAATAATTAACAAATTTATTGATCATTTAGTAGCAATTCTAGCATATTTCTATTTACATATATGTGCTATAACATTTGATGCAATTTCAAGCATCTATACGACATCACTAATAATTCTAGAGGCTTCTCTGTATGTCTTTAATAAATCAATACATTTTTCCCTTTCAAGTTGAATAGTTTCATCTTCTTGTAACAAGTCGTCAAACATATTTTCATTGTACAATTTCACAACTAGCCTATTTTGTATATGTTCTTTAATATGGTTTACCAATAAGCACATAATCAGTTTAGGAACTTGATCTTGAATCATTTCTCTGACAATACTAAAATACGAAATAATTAACCTTCTTATTAATTCGCATTCCAATTGCTCTCTTTCACTCAATTCAGTGATAGATTGATCAGTTTCAAAAGAGTCATCTTGAATATTTAACGATTTAAAGTCCACAGATGGCAGAGAGTGAGAATGGAATCCATTAACAAAGTTGTTGTTGAATTGTAAATGATTCTCATGGTTTTGTGGAAACTTAAAGGGAGTAGGATTTAACTGTGCTTGGGTTTGTAATTGTTGTTGATGTGTAATTGGATCTTTACCAAAAAAGTAATTCAAATATGATTCATGATTATTAGTGGCACTTGGTAAATTCGGAGTTGATTCCGATTTAATAGAATAGGAAGTCCTACTTGAGTCAGACCTCTTGCGCCTGATAGGCTTGATTTCATCATCCACCTGATTAATATCGTCCATGTCATCATCATTCTCTTCAGTTTCGTCCGTTTCATCCTTTTCATCCTCTTTATTACCCTTGCCGTTCAAAATTCTTTCACTAGCTAATCTCAACTTCGAATTCAGTTCCAATTCCTTTTGTTTTTGACGTTCAGCCACGACTATACTCATAGCCTTTGCTGCTCCGACAAAATTAGGATGGTTTGTATTGATATAAGCCTTATGGATCTCAATCAAAGATTCGACATATTTAATAGTAGGACCTAATCTTTCTCTCAATAAATCAGAGACAACTTCAATTAGCTTACTTTGCAATTTAGGGTATCTGTTTAGCTCAATGCCGGCCCCAGTAGAGCACACATTGTGGACTATTTTCATCAATTCTTCGTAAACTGCTTCTACACATCTATGAGAAGGTTCTTCAAGGAGCATTATTTGAGGTTTAACCAACAAATCAAATGCCAATTCTGGAACAAATAATGAAGGTCTTGGCCCAGTAGAATTCCTTATTGCTGTTCTGATGTCATGGAGAGTCAAATTATGTGTTGGATTGATAGCAGCCAACTGTGAACCGAAAACTTCATTATAAATATAATAGATCCTTGCACCACCACATAATTCCTTAGTTGATATATCCGTAACAGAAGTACCTTCAATAGAGGTAATAAAACTAGTCGCGAACTTTGTCATCAAGGTTAAAACTAAAGCACCTCTACTTTCCTTCATTTCAGTCAAGTTTGAAGGTATATCTCCATAACATGCTAATTCTTGCTCAGCTTGTCCCATTAAAGTATTTAATTTCGCCTTGATATCTGGCAATCTTTCTCTAATATGATTCATCAAAATCTTGTTCAAAGTTTGGGCCAAATAACGGGTTCCGCACTTGTTAGACATGGAACGATAGGCAGGATGATTCATAAAGAATTGCTGTTCAGAATACAAAGAGTCTTCCAAAGATTTGTGTTCAGAAATGTCTTGTTGAGATCTGTTAACAATACCAATAAACCCTAACTTCAAAGGATATACATTTCCTTTCAAAATATCCAAGGCGTTGGTTCCTTGATCCATCAAGTCTAATTTGGATAAGACACCAACAGTTCTTTTACCAGTTGGGTCCACTTGTCTTGCAAGTTTTAATGATTCAGAATTAACCAAATCAACATTTGCAGGAGAAACAGCCAAGATAATACAATTTGGTTTAGAAACATATTCTAAAATCAAATTTCGGGTTTGCCTCTCAATGTCACTAGGCTGATCACCGATTGGAATCTTGGTCAAACCAGGTAAATCAACCAAAGTTAAGTTAAGCACTTTAGTAGAATAAATTTTCAAGTTAATAGGTAATCTACTGATTCCTTTATTCTGGCCCGCGATTCTTGAAGTTTCATGTTCAATTTCTCTTCTTATGCTGTGAAAATCGTAAAATCTCTTGTTTGGAAGATGTAAAAATTCACCCCACTTAGTCTGCTTCTTGTTACCGCTAGAGCGTTTTCTCAAATGCTCCTCTAAATTAACCTCTTGCTCTTCTGAAGAAGCAACTGAGGAATTATACTCGTCTGAAGATCCTTCAGATACGACAGCGTCGTCTTCTTTGATATTAATCAACTGCAAGATCAAAGGTCTTCTGGTTACAATCCCAGTGCCTCTTGGAAGAAAATCCTCTCCAACAATGTTTTCTAATACCGACGACTTGCCACAAGATTGCGATCCAACCACTGCCAAAAGAGGCAAATCTAAATCTGCTAGCTGGGTAGTAGTTACAATATCTTGCAACTTATTGACCACTGGTATAAGATCTTGTAGCGACATAATTACTAATCTTATTAACTGTATAATATAGGTTTACACGAGTGGTCCACTTCTATTAATCAAATTAACTTAATTGGATATACTTAGTTTGCTAGTAAAAATAAAATCGAGGTAAATAACATATTTCGATTATATAAGAAATGATAAATAATTATGTAAGCAAGAGCATGCTGTTCTCATTATTTCACACCGGTGTCAACTTTTAGTTATAGAGTTAGATTAATACCTTATACAATGTTAAAATCGTGGATCCATATATTATCCAGCTTCTTGGTATTGGGTTTATGCTTAGGATTTAGCGCCGAGTCGTTAGATTGGGAAAATATACACTATACTCGTACAATTGATCTTTCTCGCTCTTATGTTAGAGAGACAAGTTTAATCGAAATAAAAAACATAAAAAAGACCCCAGAGGACGTGTATTACTATAGAATTCATGATGGATTTGATGCTGTAGGTAATGTTTCATTAATTTCAACTTCATTGGTGGAATCAAAGGTCCCTCTTCAACCACAGTTAGTCGAAGGACAATTGTATAAAATAAAACTTCCAGTCCCAATTGCACCGGGCTCCACTGTTGAATTAAGAGTTCAATATGCTTACACGGGTAAATTACAGCCATTGCCAAGTAAATTAGCTATGAATGAAGATCAAAATTTGTTGTTTAGATTTAACAAATATCCATATACCGATTATGTTACTAAAGAATATCTGTTATCATTCATCGGTGTACCAAAGGGTCAAGAAATGGAATTGGTTGATTATCCACTCAAAAATGATATCCATAGTTTGAAACCAAGAGTTGATGATAAAGTTTTAGTATATGGTCCTTTACTCGAAGATATCAGCCCATTAACATCACAACCAGTAGGGTTATTGTACGAACACAATAGACCATTAGGTAAAGTTAACAAATTGAATAGAGATATCTGGATTCCTGCCTCAAAATCTGGTAAGTTAACTGTGGAAGAATATTACGAATTGACCAACGATGCAGCACAATTATCCTCGGGGTTTTCAAGAGTGGATTGGATGAAAGGCCGTTACGAACAAATAAGGAATCATTGGGCCCTTTCACACTTAGAAATTCCTTTCACCCAAACAAATAGATTCAATGACTATTATTACTCTGATTTAGTTGGTGTCGTTTCTAGTCATCAAACTGTTAAAGAGCATTTGATTTTACAACCAAGATTTCCGTTATTTGGAGGTTGGAATTATAACTTTACATTAGGATGGAATAATGATTTAAAAGACTATGTTCATAAATTAAATGCAGACCCTGATGTGCACATCGTTAAAGTGCCATTAGTAAATACAATCAGAGATCTCACATATGAAAATACCTACTTGAGTTTTTATTTACCAGAAGGTGCTGAATATATAGGTGTTTCTTCACCAGTTGAATTTGAACTGATAACTATTGAAGATGAATTATCTTATTTGGATGTTTCTAAAGGTCACAAGAAAGTTACTTTACACTTCAAGAACTTATTTGATGATTTGAGCATGATCGATGTTTTGTTACAATATAGATACACCGAAGCAAGTTACTTCATCAAAGTCTTGAAAATTTCCGGATTCGCATTTGTTGGATTATTCTCTTACTATTTGTTATCATTAATTGACATTTCAATTGAAAAACAAAAAGCTTAAGAAAGGTCTGATTCTATATTTCCCCTGACTTTTAGATTATATAAAGTTCCTCATCAATACTCGAGCAAGTCATATAATTCTTGTAATTTATTCTATATTATATTGGTTTTTTAATTTCTCTAACTGATCTTTTCTGATTATGAAGTCATCCTCAGACAATTTAGATCTATCAACTTGAACTAAGTTGGCAATCAAATATCTTCCTTGAAAGTTAATACCATTTAAACCTTTATTGGCATTTATCGCACTTGATATATTATTGTATATTACGATACAAGTTCCAGGTTGACTTGATTCAGAGGAATTATCTGCAATTCTTACTTGATGAATATTTCCAAAATTGCCAAACAATTCATATAATGAACTAGTTGATGCTGAATATGGCAAGTTCTTTACTAGAACTATGGGGAATTCAGAGGGTTTGTTTGACATGCTAACCTGTTGCTGATTCTCTCATCGATGAATTAGTTAAATTTTTACAAAGGTAAATTTTCCCATGCTGTATATACAGATTTGCGATTTATCGAGGAGGGTTCAAAATACAAAGTCAAGGGACTACCTTGATTTCTGACCATTTAGATTGTTTTGAATAGAGATACGATAGAAATTAACTATAAGGTAAAGTGATTTGTGCCACAATAACAAAAATCATTCATTTTCTGAGCTGGTTAAACTTTTTTTTGTCGCTCAACAAGTAGCAGACGCAATGAATTTCAATTTGACCAGTTGCTCAATATGCGCTCTATAGATTCTAGAATCAAGTTTTTATCTTGATATCATTCTGAATTCACATCTACTCACCTTCTAAGATTATCTTTCTCTTTCCTTCTGACTCTGAATTTGCAATACCCTATTTTCTGATTCACATACTTTGGAAAAAGTATTTCTACTTCAATTAATACTTAGAGCACAAATTATTCTTTTAGCCAATACTCAACAAATATCTCACTTTATGCAAATATTTACAACCTGCTCTTCAATATTTCTAAGAATACATGTGGAACCTGATCGATTCCACATATTTGCGGCTCTCGATATCGCAGCCACATGTATTTACGTAATATTGATAATTTCAACAAATAATTATCCAACCACCTATAATTCTTAAAATATATAACGAGGCTTTAAAACATCGCTAACAAATTGATTAATATTCACGTTTGATATCACACAGTAAAATCTCACTACGGTTTTCGCAGTTCAAAACTGAGTAGAATACTTCGAATACTTTGAGTATGGTCAGATTTGCCAATTTCTTCATAACATGATGCTTTTAAAGTCATCTCAGTAACATCTATATTTCTTAAATCTTCAGCAATCTCAGCACATTCTTTCAAGTACTTGATATGTGGCTGTTTGTACTTGTGTCTAAAATATAAGAAATTTTACTAAACTTTTAGTAAAACTCACCTAGTTAATCAGAGACTGCACATAAAACCACTGATATTATTAATTTTTAAATCTGGAGTAGTATATAAAGAAAACAGAATTAGCAAGTTCTTTTTTCTGAAAAACCTATATAGTAAAATTATACTAAAAGAAATCAATTAATATTTAATAAAAATAATAATGTCTAAGCCAACAGTTGCAATTATAGGAGTCTCTGGATTCTTGGGTAAGCCAGTTTTGGAAGCTTTCGAATCAGAAGTATTCGCCGATAAGTTCCAATTCCCAATAAAAGCATTAACCAGATCAGACAAGCCTTCTACAGACAAGGTCGAATATATAAAAGGTGATTTGAATGATCCAGAAAGCGTTGCATCTACATTAAGTGGCGTTGATGTGATCATCGAGTTACTTGGTGCTAATCCAACCACTTTTGCTGCTGTTGAATCTATTGTCAAAATTGTCAAGCCAAAGTTGTTCATTCCTTCTCAGTTCGGTACTGAGATTGAAGCTGTCAATAAATATGCTTCAGGATTTTTGGCATTAAAGACAAAACATTCCCAAAATATCAGAGATGAAGGAATTAAGGTTGCTGACGTGATTACTTCGCTTTTCGCAGTTCCAGGTTCCTTATTATATGAAGTTGTTGGTGCTGTTGGTATTAACCCCGAGAATAAAACTGTCACTTATAGGGGTGATCCAGAAACTGAATTTGCTATCAGTAAGTTGGGTGATGTTGGTAGATCTGTTGCTTCTATTGCTTCTCAAGATCCTTCATCGATTCCAGATAAGTTCAGAGTCTATTCTCAAACCATCACATACAAGGAAATTGTTGAATCTTATGAGAAGAAGCATGATGTCAAGTTAACTCCATCTTATGTCAGCAAAGAAGATACCAAGAAGGAGTTGAAAGAGAAATTAGACAAGGGTTTCAAACCAACTGAATTCCTCTTCTATTTAAATGCAATTGTTGCCCAAGGAATTGATGGGGGTTTGTCATTCAGTGAGAATGAAAGAGAAATTGTCAACCCAGGCGAATCTTTGTGGAAATGGGAAAAGTACTGATTTGTTCATGCTCTTTACTATATATTGTATATGTGGAACGTTGAGCAAAATGAATTTTATTATTTGTAGTGTAAAAATGAAAAAATCTACAGTAGTTTGAGCAAATGCCTATATATTTATTCGATGTCTCTAGTTATTTCTGGTATTCATCTGGATAAAATATCAATCTTTCCACGCCATTTTCTGTTAAAATTACCATTCTAATAACACCACCAGAGGAACCATCCCATTTAATTGCTTCTGATAAAGCAGTTTTAATGAATTGGATACAGTCGTCCTTTTCCATCTCTTCCTTGAAGTGTTCGTGGCACCAACCGTATATAAAGGTAGAACCAGAACCAGCAATAGCATATTCTTGCTTGTGTATAGAACCACCAATTGGAATCAGGTATACACTTCCCTTGTTTTTCTTGTCATATCCAGCACAGATGATACCAGCTGTAAGGTTATCTTTGTTGTTATAGCACAATTCTTGAAAAACATTGGCCGCCACCTGAGTTGTTGGCTTTTCGCCATTTGGTAATTGTGATGCATACATTTGTAAATGATATTTTACAATATCTGCCACGGCTTGTGTATCTGCAGCTGATCCTGAACGACAGCAATATATGGTATCATGGATTTGGGTCAATTTATCAGTAACTCTATTAGCAATGTATGATCCAGTTGTAGTACGAGAATCCGCTCCTAATATAACACCATCTTTGAATCTAACTGCCATGATAGACGTACCTAAGTTTACCTCACCCTTCTTTAAGTGATTAATATCTACTGAAATCCCATTCATCTTGTCTATCTTTATTAACTATTTAGAATCAACTATATTTCCTAGAATTCAATTGATATGAACGATATGAACCGTTTCAATCAATTGCCACTATAATGGAGATTTCGCTGTGAACAGGATTCTCTTTTGTGCAATATTTGCTTCACGTGAAACCCGAATCTTAAAACAGCTGAATTTTTTAAAACCTATCTATAGAGCTACTATTTAGGAAAAACAAATGAAGTTTTCGCTAATTGCAATCGCTTTAATTTATACTTTTGGTGCTCTCTGTCTGGTAATTCCAGAAGTACCTGTGTTTATTCCATTGGATTTGACTAATAGTGAACTAGAGCACCTAGTTGGCGATCCACAAATAACGCATAAGGTTCGGTTTGAAATCTCCAAGAAGGTCTTAAAAGATTTTGATGAAGTAGTTACTACAAAATTAGGTGTTTTGACTTTGGGGTTATTTGGCTATGATGCTCCTCGTACTACCAAAAACTTTATTCATCTTGCTGAAAATACGTATGAATATGGATATATTGGATCCCCATTCCACCGTATTATCCACAATTTTATGGTTCAAGGAGGTGACTTTCAAAATCGTGATGGTACTGGCGGTTATTCGATATATAATAAAGGCAAATTTGATGACGAACCTATTTCTGTTAAGCATGACAAACAAGGGAGATTATCTATGGCCAATAGTGGAAAAAATACAAATGGTGCCCAATTTTTTATAACAACGCAAGAGAAGTGTGACTGGTTGGATGGTAAACACGTTGTGTTTGGGCAATTACTCGATGGCTTTGATATTTTACTTCAAATGAACAATGTGGAGGTGAATGCACAAAGTAAACCTTCAGATGAAATCTTCATTAGTAATGCCCAAGTATTGTACTTCAAAATAGAGCCTAATATGGATGGATATTTCAGGAATACTAAAATTGCCTCTATGGAAGAAATTAATGAAGAAGGAATAATAAATTATAATTATTTATTCGTATTCATCTTAATCGCAGCATTGGGGCTTCTCTTTCTGCAGAGATATTATAGGAATCAACTAATTATGGACATTAGGCATAACAAGGACTACTATTAGGGAACTAGATATGTATACAATTAATATTAATTGCATTTAGGACATTTATGAATTAAATGTAGAACTATTTCTACTGACAAATTACGAAAGGGACGCTAATATTAACAAAAATAATTATACTATGAACAGGTATGTGTTAACACCAGAAATGGTAAGTTCTCATGTAAAATGGCTTTGAAGCAATGTATGCCTTCTCTTCGGCAATTTCTTGTTTGACTAAATCTAAATCTAACTCTCTTCTACCAGTATCCACATCAATATCTTTAGCTCTAATGAAGAGAGTCCAATTTCTCTTCCAGATCTTATGTCCAAAGTAAAATACCATTACAACAGGCAATGATAAGTAATCTTGGAAGAAAACACTAGCATCTGGTGAACTTCCGAGTGGAAATAATGCAACCCAAAATTGAGCAATCAAGACAAGTATATTAAGACATGCTCCGTAGTAAGCACCATAAATACCAACTTGAGAAGTAAAGGTGATTTCTGAAGTGTCTCTTCCTCTAACGGACAAAGCACGTCTGAAACGAATGAGACAAATGTTAATAGACATCCATGTGAAAATAGACGAGAGACCAGAAAGAGCCATAAGCCAGTCGAAAACAGTTCCTTCTTGATTAGATGCAGTAATAAAACATAATAAGCCGAAGACACATTGTACAATAATACCAACTAATGGGCGACCCATCTTATCAATGTATCCAAATATTTGAGGAGCTTGACCGGATGCTGCTAATGCAGCTAAAGTTCTGGATGAACCGAAAATAGATGAGTTACCAACTGATAATACAGATATCATAATAACGACATTCATTACACTTGGTAGGCCACTGATACCGGCACTTCTAATAGCGATAACAAAAGGAGAAGCAGATGCATCGACTGAACTATTACCATTAAGTAAATTATCATCATTGTAAGGAACTAACAAACCGATCAAAGTCAATGAAATAACGTAGAATAAGGTAATTCTCCAGAAAACTTGCTTTGTAGCCTTTGGTAAAGTCTTTCTTGGATTGGCAGATTCAGCAGAAGCTAAACCGACTAATTCAGTACCGGCAAAAGCAAAAGCAGCAGTAACGAAGACGGTACAGACCCCTTTAAAACCATGAGCAAAAGCGCCTGGATCGTGCCAGTATTTACCGCCGATGTAACCACCGTGTGGACCACCACCACAAACTAAGACAATGCCTAATATGATGAATCCGATCACAGCGATAACTTTAATAATGGAGAAGATGAACTCGGCTTCACCATATCCTTTAACACCAAAGAAATTGATTGCAATAATTAGTACGTAAAAAATTGCGACAAATGCAGCCGAATTGGTGGTCGTGTCCCAAATTTTGATGGTAATTGCTGCTGCAACCAATTCTAACGGCAAAACAACTAACCATTGAATGGCATAATTCCAAGCCATGGCAAATCCCCATGATGGATCGATAAATCTGGTGTTGTATGTGACGAAGGCACCTGAAACTGGAAATGTAACTGCCAATTCACCCAAAGATTGAACAGTACAATAAATCATAGTACCAATTAAAATATAAGCAATTAAAAGACCTGCTGGTCCACCATTGGATAATGAAGTACCAGAACCTACAAATAAACCAGTACCTATAGAGCCTCCGATAGCAATCATCTGTAAATGTCTATTTTTTAATGAACGACTCAATGGAGAATTTGCAGTCTTTATAGCAATTTTTTCTGCTTCAGAAAGATTAGGATCAAGTCCCAATTCATCATCATCCACTCTTTTGAATGAATCTGCAAACTTGGCCCATCCCTTTAATTCTGGCTTTTTATCGACATTGTCGAAGGCATCAATGTAGACACCACCATCTTTTTCACCGTTATCAACAGCCGTATCTCTGGACCTAATATAATTCAATTCCTTTTCTGGCATTGTAAAAGATTTATCCCCTTTATTTCTGTCAAAGCAATGCAGCATAGAATGCTGATGAAATTACATTATTTATATAGCATTTAAGATTTTACATACAATGCCAACTGGGGATGTCCCAATTTTGGTTAGTTGTTATCAGTATAGAATGCATATAAGAGAATTTCTTGAGCTGATGCGATTTTGAGCCTCGCATGGGCTCTACAAATATCGCCGTGTTGGGAGCAAAAAAGGAAATTTGAACAGTGTTTAGGTGAAATTGTGGAATACTATATGATAAGAATGACTCTGTGATAGGTCTACTTAATTCTGTACAGCGTGTATCCACTCTCAGTCAAAGACTATCTTATACTATATCTTTATCATGCCACTTCGGAAGAAAGCTAAGATACCATCTATACAAGATACTCCGACAAGCCTGTGTAAACCTTGCTATTCTGCGTATTACACAGTTCTCTATACACTATTAATCTCTAATCTACTGCAGGGGACGTCATCGAAAACATGGATTAGCTAGGGGGGGAATTAGCATAAGAACTTTTCAGGCTGTTTTGATTGGCAAGATATGATGTGCAAAAAAATAAGGATGATTCGTACTGTTGAAATTACAATTTAATCATGGACTTAATGATCGCTCAATATTGACAATAACACATTGAATTAAGTCTATTACCGATACGATTATAATCCGTTGCGTTTATAGTAGTTATTCACGCACCTAAAAATTGACATGAAGAACGAACTCCATATTGCCGCACCCAATATAAAATTCACGGCGAATTGATGAATATATGTATTTTGAAAGTGTTTTCTCCACTATAGATAAAGTTGGCTATCAAATTGTCAATTGATACTGGCAGTCAACATTTATCTCCGTGGGGGCCATTCACTTATCATCAGCTGGAGTATTTAGTTAATTACAAAGATTAAGCGAATTTTCATAGAAATTCTTGTTAGGCAAAAGTTTTATTACACAAAGAGCATACATTCAAGCAGCGCAACAAAATAAAGATCACAAATTTGATTCAAAATATGAAAAATATGAAAAATACAAGACCAGGGCCAGGGCTTGAAGAATAATGCTAATAGTTCAATAAGAATTAGCAATTATGGTGTGACTTTCAATGCTGAGCATTGCTTTTGGTTGCTTGATATCAAATCCAATAGCAAGTATTGGACATATATCATGTGGAGGACGTGCAGAACCAAAAGTAGTAATAACAGGCTATTAAATTATGTATGTAAGATATATCTGAAGGTAACTAGTAGACTTTGGATGAACTTTGTTTAAATTAAAGTTATTGAGTAGCAATGTAGACATTTCACTGTTTATTTCATACGAGCGAAAACTCAATTAATAATTAATTCTTTTCGGTTAAAAGTCTATGATGAAAAAATATTGCTTGGGAGGTATTTACTTATTTTAAGAGTGAACAGGGCTTTTAAATAGCAGAATAATATTGTCATAGAAAACTATTATTATTGAAGGAAATTTTATTTGCAAACTAAGTTCTTATAGCGAATGTTTTGTCTTATAGATAAAACTGTAATTATTGAGGATGCCAGCTTCGAAAATCAGTAGTCTCTACATCCTTAAATTAATTCAATGTTTAGGGACACATAATTCGTAACTAGATATTCAAGCTTTCGCCATTCAAACTATCGCAATTCTAATTGTAACTTGCTGTAAATTCTAAGTTTCGTCAATTTTTTACAAAATGTAGAAAACGCAACGTTTTGTGTTATTGCTTATTATGCAAGTCACAATTTGTGCTATGTTCTACTAAATGTCTCATTTCAGTAGTGTATGAAATATGAGAATATCAATTGATAAAGAACTCAGATGTTCAATCACTAGTGCAAATACTGAATTAAAAAAGAATGCCTATAAATTCTGTACAATTATCTAACAAGCTCGTTAGATCTCAGAAGCTCATGACAGCACTTGTTGGTTCTATTTTGGTATTGCTATTGGTAATTACTTCCTTCACAGCTCATAAACACATTACTAATTCTGGGTACTTATCAAATGAGACTCCGATTGAAGCTCAGAACCAATAAACACACTTTTATTCAATTTATGTATGAATTTCATTCATCAAAGTATTTAGGAGTCATGCTAACATGTGTTCTCTGTCACAAGGACTGAAAGCTTAGGTATAAACTACAATAATATATCTCAAGAATCGAAAATCTAAGATTGCCCTTTTTGAACTTGCCAGAAGCAAATGAATATACATCAAATATATTCAATTCGTTTATTTCAAATACCTTTCCAAATTGATTTTTCCAAATAATCACCTTTCGCTTTTTCTTTTAATGTACCAATCATGATTAATTCAAAAGCATTTTGGATAAACCAGGAATAAGTCAATTTATCCCAATCCAAATTTTTATCCGTTAATATGTTCATTAATGTCTTCTTATTTGGTAGATCACTTTTAGCTAGATTATCTTTTAATTCAATCAATAATTTTGGCTTATCTAAAGACTGTTTGAATGCAATGTAAAAATCATAAATATTAATAGAAACAGGTGCATCCTTATAAATATTAAATAGACTGCAAAGCGAAGGTTTTGAATTATAGGAAGTATTTATATCCTGTAAAACTAATTCATTTTTCAAGTATGATTGAGCTTCATCGAGGCCCAATTCTAAAATCTGTCTAAGATTTGGCCTTACAAGATTTAGCATCAAGTTATCATATGTTTCTTCAATTTTTTTTATGCTGTTTATTTCCGAAGCACCGCCACTAATTGTGAAGATTTCGCTAAATAGGTTGTCATTGATTGGTTTGCTTAAAGCCTCCATATTTAAGTATTTCTGTAGAATTAAAGCCAATTTTGAAGGAGCCGTTTCGTTTAGCGATAAACTGCACAAATCCTTCTTTAATGAAATTAGTTGACTATCGTATTGTTGAGATACTTCCTCGTGTAAGCATGTTGATGTCTTTATTAAATCAACTTTTAAACCAATTTCCTTAACAGATAATGATTTCAAGCTCATTACAATATCACTTAGATAAGATGAATTGATTAGTTGATTATTGGTAATAAGTTTATAAATTTCGAACTTTTCCTTGTGAGATGCTTGAATATGGTATATCACATTAGTTGCATTTATAATCGATAAAATGTAATTCTGAAATTTGTCTCGAGAAAGTCTGTAAAGTTCAATTAAAGCTTTTTCCGAATTAAGCAATTCTTGAATATCTTTCTTCATAGCTTCAAGTTCATTTCCAATAGATTTTACCTCCTTATTTAACTTTTCGGATGGAACTATATCATTCTTTTCCTTTTCTTTTTCGTAAACTTGTTTTTTTTCATTATATTTATGAAACTTAAATTCCACAAACTTTTTAAAAGAAGGCAATTTCCTTAAGTAATTAATATGCTGGGGACCAAGATGAAAATTAGATTTACACAAAATAGACAATGGCAGTTGATAAAAGTATAACATATAGGATAACTTTATTTCTGAGATCAATGTATCAATAGAATTGTTGGAACCTTCAAATCTCTGAAGTAATATGGTAGACAATGTGGAATCTAATGCTAGAGGGCTTACATCTGAAAGCTCTGGCTGTAAGAATAACTCATTTAATATAAGATATCCTAGCTCTCTATTATCATTACTCTTAAACTTTAATCCTTCAATAATAACTCTTACGTCATTGCTTAAGTGAGAATTAATCCAACTGCTAACATTATGCGACGAAAGACCTATAATAAGCTTTAAAGGAATTTTACTAGAGTATGAATGGCACAACTTTATTAAATGGTTAAGAACTTGATCGCTTATTGAATCTGAATCTTGAATGATCAAGACAATCCTCAAATTAGTGGATTGAAAATCGGATTTTTCTTGAGTGTAATAATTGTAACACCAATCCTCGATGATATCAAGATCATAACTCACTCTTCCCTCAATGTCTACAAATTTGTCTGTAAAACCACCCTCAGGGTCTTTTGCTATTTCATCTTTAAGATCGTCATCGGCATCAG
This sequence comes from Schwanniomyces yamadae, assembly GCA_030565025.1. NCBI lineage: Eukaryota > Fungi > Ascomycota > Pichiomycetes > Serinales > Debaryomycetaceae > Schwanniomyces > Schwanniomyces yamadae. Next base: position 151,757 of record JAJMAU010000014.1, on the reverse strand, counting down.
AATCATTTGATTCACCTTCGGATTCTTCCTCTTCTCCATCTTCTTCATCCGATTCAATTTCTTCATTTTGAGTAGTTCCCCCTATATCATCTAAGCTCAAAAACTGCTTCACCACTTCTCTTAAAGTTGACTTGATATTTGCACAGTTCTTAGAATTCAAATTAATGATCTTCAACACTTTACGATCTTTCTCTGAATCTTTTTTATTAGCCAAGTACTTCGTAAGCTCTTCCAAAATCCTCAAATTATTAGCTGTATTAGAACTTAATGATAAGAACCCAACTGGCTGTTTGTGTCTGTAGTGAATTACATGTTTTGTTGATCCAGTGTCCGAATCGATGTATGTCAGTAAACTTTCAAACAACTGAATATTAGTATTATTCAAAAGCTGTTGAATTTTGCTCAATTGATGTTCCCAAACATTTTTATAGAGTTCGAAACGTAACTCTACATCTTCATTTGTTTCTTTACCACTGTATAAGTTCAAAAATGGAGTTTTGCTGCTTTTTGACAGATGGTTGAACCTTCCAAATAAGGAGGACACATATGACTTTTTAGCCTTCTTGTTTGGTTTGATCCAATAATGTGTCAGTTGGCTCTCCCTACTAAGATTATCTGAAGTGGTTCTTTTGCTCATTCAACCCCTTTCTTATGATTAAGATTGCTATGTGGTTGTAGTCAAACAGATTAACCGCATTTAATTAGAGACGCATTTTTAAAATTTCCATATATTGCTCCAATTATCTGTTTCCGTAAATGGTAGTGAGTTAAGTCCCCTACTTGAAATATTAAAAACTCTGAATAATTTATATATTTTTCGTTCAACTGAATAATATAAAGGCTGAAATGACTGAGGTTGCCTCTGGTAGATGGCTCGGGCAAAATGATCCACATCAACTAGCTAATAGGAAGAAAACTCAAAATAATAAGGTCAAAAGTAGTAGCAAATCTAAAGCAAAAGGAAAGGTCAAGCCAAAGAGAAGACCACTTTTGAATGTGGCACCTTTAAATACACCTTTGAGGAATAGATTGGAAACATTAGGGATAATTTGGCATACCATCTCAATCCCTTTCTTCTGCTGCTTATTCCTTTTTGTCTTGTCCTTAGGATGGGTGGTTTGGTTAACAGTCATTTTGCCTTATTTTATTTGGTGGTATGGCTTTGACCTACACACCCCGAACAATGGTAAGGTTGTTTATAGATCCAGAGATTGGATGAGGAATTGGATTGTTTGGGAATGGTTTGTGGATTATTTCCCAATCAGAGTTCATAAAACGTGTGAATTGGAACCAACTTTTTCGAATGTTTTGGTGGAACAAGAAAGCTTACCTGATGACGAAGAGGATTTAATTTCGGAAGACTCCAGGACAATAATTGATAAAATATTCAAAAAGTTAGGATTGAGCAAGAGACTTCACGATATTAACCCTCATTTTCCTCCTCCTTCGTCTCTGGAGGAAAAGCCATTGAAAATAGGAAACTACAAGGTGATGAGGATATCCACGGGTCCAAGGTACATTTTTGGATATCACCCTCATGGCGTTATTTCAATGGGAGTGATGGGGACATTTGCAACTAATGCTTTGCGGAACGAACCATTCGAACCACCATTAAAATTTTTAAAGCCGTTCTTTCATGATCCCTCTAAAAATGAAAGATTATTGCCAGACATTGGACAAGTCTTTCCATTGACTTTGACCACTCAATTTGCAATTCCATTTTACAGAGATTACTTATTAGGGCTTGGTTTGACAAGTGCATCGGCTAAAAACATTAAAAGTTTAATTAGTAATGGAGACAACTCTGTTTGTATTGTTGTTGGAGGTGCTCAAGAATCATTGTTAAATCATATGGTAGCTCCATCTACTAAGATAGGAAATGGTTATAAAGGTTCTAGTGAATCGGATGATGAAAATAAGAAAACAGAAGAAAATGACACATCAGATTACAAAGAGCATCGGAGGGAAATAAAGCTAGTTTTACATAAACGTAGAGGTTTTGTTAAGTTAGCAATTGAATTAGGAAATGTATCTTTAGTTCCAACATTTGCATTTGGAGAAGCTGATATTTACAAATTGACCACACCTAAACCAGGTTCCTGGGGAAATGTGTTTCAGCAATGGCTTAAAGACAAATTTTCTTTTACATTACCATTTTTTAGTGCTAGAGGAGTCTTCATTTATGATTTTGGCTTTTTGCCTTACCGTAATCCAATCAATATATGTATGGGCAGGCCGATATATGTACCAGATGGAATTCTAGCTGAGTATAAATTGCAACATCCAGAATTTGAAGAATCTGCTTCACCACCTAGCAAAGACGATAAATCTAATTCAATTCGTAGGATAAACTCTTTCACAAGCTTGTTTAAGAAGAATGAGCGCAATAATAAGAGCTCTATAAAGACTAAAATTCCTCCTGAAATCTTGGATCATTACCATAAGCTATATCTGGACGAGCTAAAGAGAGTTTATGAAGAAAATAAGCACAAGTTTGGCTATGGAGATGTTGTATTGAACATTATTGAATAAAAATTGAAATGATTAATTTTATATCATGTATTTTTAAATCAAAACACTTTATTATTATTATTCAAAGTTTGATCGAATATATTCATCTATTAAAAATATACATGTAGATAAATCAATTCGAAATAAAATTAAAATAATTTGTCATCATTTTCATTATCAAGATCGAAGTCTTTTGGAACCTTGCCTTCTTTCTTCAATCTCTTGTATTCCTTCATTAAATGCCTGTCTAGTTTACGTCTACCTCCCTTTGTGGATTTTCTAAAAAATGACCTAGATTTATTTAACGAAAGTTCAAACTCCTTAAATTCCTTTTCGTTGCTTTCCCTTGCATCCTTATCCTTTTTCTCTTTCTGTAACATTTTTTCTTCCCATTTACGAAATCCTTCTGGGCTAATTTCTGATTCAAATGGAGGCACCCCAAATAATTTACTCTTCGGGAGTACTTTCCACAAGAATTCATCATCTATATCATTCAATGAGGGATTCAAATTTATCATACCCAGAAGAGATTTTTTCAAAGAATGTTCAGGTAAAAGTTGATAAGTATTAGAATCTTGATCATAGTATAATTTTATCAAGTTAAGCTGACTTTGCGAAAGTTCAGTATCATCATCAGATTTAAGAAAGTTATCAAGTTCCTCTACCAAAGCCCTATCTTTGTCTGTTATTGTCTCTTTAGCCTTTGACTTAATAAATTTCTCAGGTATAGCGAAATCAACAAATGGTTTTTGAGATTTCTCTTCCTTCAAAGTCTCAGGAGGAGAAATATTAACCCATGGCTTTAGATTTATCGTTGTATATAACTCCTCCAACGACTGATTAAGTAAATACTCTGGTGCTCTAGGAAAGTCTTTGAACGATATATATTCTGGTCGCTTGCCACTGTTGGTACCTTCTGCTAAATCTCCTAGCTCTTTAGAATCATCCTCGAGCTTCTTTGAATTTTTGGATTTGGCCAATATTGACCTTGCCTTAAGTTCTTCATCGGACTTGCTATTTGAACGTATCTTATTTACTTTCGTTTTGTGAAATGATGCTAATCGTCTTTTACCACTTAATTCATTAGTGTCGCTATCAGATTTTGGAGGTTTCGAAGAAAGCTTCCTAATGTGCTGCACTCTCAAACTACTTATTCTATCTAGGTTCCTAGATATAGATTTTAAGTTAGATGCAATCATATTCTCTAAGAATATCACTACTCTAAACGTTGCATTAATATAGGAAATCATATTGAGAATCTAAAATCTCTTTTTGTGATATTAATGAAACTTTACATCTTTTACATTTTTAAACGTTTTTGCAGTTTACACCACAGTTGGAAATGTTGAAAATCTCCCATGTTGTCTAGATTTAAGGGAAATAATCCACAATTTGCGTGCAATCAAATCCATACAAGAGTAAAGATAATTCAAAAGATGTCATTACATAGAGAAAAGATTGATGTAACTAGTTTACCACATCATTACGATGGAAAGGTTCTTTTAGCAGTCATCGGAGGCACAGGTTTATATGATTTACCAAATCTTAAGCCAGTTGCAAGATTGACTATTTCTACTCCGTGGGGATTTCCTTCTGCCCCAATTACAATTTCTGTCACAGAAAGCGGATTCCCAGTTGCTTTCTTAGCTAGACACGGTCAACACCACGATTTGTTGCCGTCCGATGTTCCATCTAGAGCCAATATCGCAGCCTTAAAGAGCTTAGGTGTAAAGGCTATAATTGCCTTCTCTGCAGTTGGATCATTGCAACCAGAAATCAAGCCTAGAGATTTTGTTCTTCCAACTCAAGTTATTGATAGAACGAAGGGAATTAGACCCTCCACCTTCTTTGAAAAAGGTTTTGTTGCACATGCCACGTTTGGAGAGCCATTTGATCTTAGATTAAACAAGTTGATCGCCGACTCTGTTCCATCTAGTGGATTTTTACAGGGATATGATACTGAACACACTCCTTTGTTCCATACTAAGCAAAATACCAACAAAAATGAAGATTTAACAATCATTTGTATGGAGGGTCCACAATTTAGTACCAGAGCCGAATCAAGGTTATACAGAACCTGGGGTGGTTCTGTCATTAACATGTCAGTTTTACCTGAGGCTAAATTAGCTCGTGAGGCTGAAATCGCTTATCAAATGATATGTATGTCAACCGATTATGATTCCTGGAATGAATCTGAAGAGCCTGTTACTGTTGAAACTGTTGTGGGTAATCTTAAAGCAAATTCAGCTAATGCGTGCAACTTAGCTGCTAGATTGATTGATGTTGTTAGTGAAGAGTTTGCCAAGAATACTGGATTTGCTGACAACTTGCAAGGCTCAATGAAATTTGCCGTAAGCACTAGTACTCATGGTGTGAAGAAAGAGTTATTAGAGAAGATGCACTTCTTATTCCCTGGATATTGGCCCGTTCAATAAATAATATATATTGCCCATTTGTTAGATATGGTGTTAATTTCTTATTGTAATATTTGCTAACATCAATAGACGATTATATTCCCGTTCTTTTTTGTATCTTATTTTACAGCATGTTTAATATCGAAAGCTTTACTATGCTTCATATATGGGACACATTGTAACTCACAGTAAGTTGGGGTAGCCTTTACCAACAATGTATGCTGCAAATATGCCGAAAGGTTTTCTCTTATCTCTGCAACAGAATTGCATTTAGTAAAATTTTTATTACTGTGCTTTTCGTGTTCCAACCATTGCTTGTTAAATTTTATAAAGATTTGCTTCAACTATTCTCTTTCAACTTGATCACCTTTGTTTTATAAGCTTTCCTTTTTGGGCTTTGGCCCTTGTGTATATCATTTTGCAATTGAATTCTCATTTACATGTAAAAATTGTATCTGTCAGTTCCTGTATTAGGCGATGCGAAAATATATTTAAATTTTGCAATCGTCTCCTAAATAGCATGTCTTGTATTGAGTCAGCAAATTTGCTAAAGGCATTTCTATCTCATTAGACATACTACATTCTAAAAATTCTAGCTTATTTTATTTGGATCAACAAAAAAACGCCAGTTTAATGAAATGATAGCAATATAATACCATTTTTATTGGAATTCAATGGGGAATCGCTGAATTTGTCGGTCACTTTCTGTACAATATGTCTGGTGCAACCAGACAACTAAGTCAAAAAATGGTAGACTTGTAAGTTAATACAGTCAATAATTAATATTTAAATGAGCAAATACGAAGCAGAGGAAAAGAAAGCAGTAAGTTAATGAATGTGATTCCTCGGAAATTAGTCGAACACAGATCACTTTATGTGTAAAGGTCAGTGGAAAAAGATCAAGGAAGGAAAACCACGGAAGAGGAAGTTAAGACCTTAAGACATGTTTCTGAGAAGATTCCACTTAGTTATTTGTTAGTGACTATTGCTGAGTTAGCAGATAGGTTCTCCTATTACGGCTTAAGTACTCCTTTACAGAACTATATCCAAAATGGAGCTGATGGTAAGCCACCTGGTATGTTAAAATTAAAAAGCCAAGGGGTTACTGCCTTATATCATTTCTTCCAACTTTAGCACTACATTACTCCTATATTTGGTTCCTGGGTAGCTGATACTTTCAAAACTATTTTCGTGTTCTGTATAATTTATATTATTAGAACTTTCATATTCTGTATTAGTTCTGTGTAATCTATAACCTCACAAACAGGTGCTATAGAAGGGTATATCCTTGCACTTGTTATTATAGGCATTGGTACAGGTGGTGTAAGGGTTAATGCTTTTCCATCAATTTCTGATCAAATTCCAGTGAGTTGATCAGTAGTTCAATGTTGTGGGTTTGGTATCAAGAATAAGTTCAACTTGAACTACACAAAACTGTCATTAAACTGAGATGAAAACTATCCTTGGGACGATATTTTTGTTGATAAACGCAAAAGAGCTGTTTACGTCTGCAAGGTTTTCTTGATTTATCCTATCTATTGGGTTGTATAAGGACAAATGCTCAATAATTTTGTTTATCAAGTTGCTTAAATGGATTCACACGGCTTGCTTGCCCAATGATTTCTGCAAGCTTTTAATTCTATTGCTATTATAATCTTTATCCCAAATTGTGAAAAATTTTTGTACCTATTCAAAAGATTCACACCATTCAAGACAATCACCAAAATTACATTTAGGTTTTTTTCCGCTTCATGTTCTATGATCTATGCTGCTATCTTACGGAATTACATCTACAAGGCTGGACCATGTTATGACCATCCGTTAGAATGTGGAAGTGGGGATATACCAAATCATGTTCATATTGAAATTTAAACTCCAGCGAGTGTATTAGTGGCCCTTTCTGAAATAGTCGCATCTATAACAGGTCTTTAATATGCATACACGAAGACACAAATGTATGAAGTCAATTATCATGTCTTCATTTTTACTCATGAATGCTTTTCGGTCTATTCTAGGAACTTGTTTGTCTTTTACTTCAGGAAATCCGAAACTAGTATGGAGCTATACAGGCTATTTCTTGCTTTATAGCTGGTAGCATATTCTAAATTTGCTTCCATCATTACAATGCCAAAGAGCAAGAATTGAATAATTTGGAAGATATTGCTGCCAGAAAGTTGAAGGATGAAAATTTACCAATTACATCATTTTCTAACTCCATAAAGACTTTGGCCTGAACTAGATTTTTAATTAGATTGTTATTTTTAACAGTGGTGTATATTAATCATAAACATTCCTTTCCATATTTCACGGAAAGTAATGTTAAATTTGCTACTCTTGATATCTTTGTCAGTAAATACATATATGAAAAATTTACTTAAATTATTGAAAACAATTGCAAAATTTTCAAAAATTATCTGAAATAATATATGTATCTTATTTAATAATTATATTTGGATTCAAAGAAGCAAAGGGAAATTTAAAGAATATATTTATAGTGATAGCGTATGTTAATATTGTCTCCAGATTTATATAGTTCGAAGTAAAGGTCTTTTATAATGCTTTTGACCATCAATGAACCCTACACAGACTGCAAAATGTACTCAGATTCTGTTTTTGAGTTACCCGGAAACATATCTATCGATTTAAATCTCGAAACATATAAAATTTTTTAACAGTGAAGTTTATTCAAAACAATGATATACCCATAAAACGAAATTTGTAAGTAAATATGGAAATTATGTTTTTAATTACTTAATGATGAAAGAAATAACACAGACCTGTACTGACATTCTTAGTTGGCTTGAAAACTTCTAAGATTTGAGGATAAACTTTGCCTTAACTGACATGATAATTGAAAACAAATTGAAAGTTTCACGAAAGCTCAATGTACTAACAAATCTAGATCTAGTAATATATAGAATTGTGTATTATCAATAAATTTCGTTACATAAAAAAGTCCTTGTAGTACGTATAGTAGCTTACCTTTGTATTTGAAAAATTTAACTTTTAATATTAACTAGCTGTATCAGATATTTTTTTAATACTAGAACAAAAGTTTCATTTTTAAAAGTTTGCAAAACGCTACAATGCTACTAAGAAATATAGATATACTCGTATATATTTTTGTGAAGATTATATAAAAAACAAATTATGAACAAACATATTATATGTACTGTTAGATTAATATACTAGAAAGTAATTTATTTTTTGGCAGTTAATCTTCTTAAGTAGAAAGCTAATTCTTCACCTTCTAAGATGTAACCATCACATCTACCGGATTGACCTGGTCTAGAAGAGATAGCAGCGTATAATCTACCGGCACCGAATTGGGAGTCGACAGCAGATTCAATAGCAGCAGCAGAGGCTCTAGAAGCTAATTTTCTTTCAACCTTTCTGGATCTCTTAACTTCTTGTTCTTCTTGGTTCTTCTTCTTACCTAAAGATTGACCGTAGTGGGTTTCGTACCATTGTCTGAATGGAGTAGCATCGATTTGGACGATAGCAGACTTGGTTAAAGTGTTAGTTCTGACTAATTCGTTGTTAGATGGATGGTAGACGACACCAGCAATTCTGGTCTTTCTGGAAACACCTTCGGATCCCCAAGAGAAGTTACCAGTATCAATTCTTAAAGCTCTGAATTTTTGGTTACCACCTCTGGTTCTAACGGAGTGAATTCTCTTAGCACCAATCTTGGTGTTGGCAGATTGTCTACCTAATTCGAACTTTCTCTTCTTTCTGAATTGAGCTCTTTTAGCACCAGTAGCGGAACGTTTGTGACGAGAATCTCTAGAAATACCCATATTGCTATTATAAGTTAGTAACTTGTTTCAATAATTTTTTCCACGTTGTTGAAAAAGAGTTTGCTTGATTTATTACACCTAAGACTTATTAAATTTTCATTTCCTTAACTTGAAAAAAACTTCGTTTAAAATCTGATGACGGGATGGTAGAAAGTAATATAATCTTTGCTACCTGTTATCCATCTTTATTTCTTTCATCTTATACCACAATAATATTTTTTATACACGAGCTACCATAAAGTTTTTACTTTTTCACGAGTCTTTCAACAACCATAAACTTCCTGAGCAGTGTAATATATTTAATAATAATAATAATCCTCTCAAACTCCTCTCAACAATATCCTAATATCCATTACATACTCTTGCGATTTACTGATATAATAAAGGTAAGAAGTATTTCTAATAAAATTTTCAAGTAGTTAAAAAAACTTAGGAATGGAGGACTGAGGTTAGGACGAGAAGCTCACCAGCTAGTGAAAAAACTTACTTTACACAAAAACTAAAATTGAGCAAGAATTTTTTCAAAAGTATCACGTGAGAAGAATCGTATACGGGGCGCAAACCCTAAATACTTTATGGGACGAATTTCCGTCTTTCAAGAATTGTTTAGAAGTAGAAGATGCAAATAGGAATTGTACTAAAAAGAAATCGGTAGTCTGTAGATGGTCATAATATGATTCAGAATTACATTTGCGTGTCAGGTGGGATAACAGCAAAGTTTTGTTAGTTCTACCATTCATATCAATTAATAATGCCTTAGGGTTTTAACTCCTAATACCTGGATATGACAAGATCACACTTGACACACTAATTAATGACAAAGAGGTAATATCTTAAAAATGAGAGCCAGCTCAAATCTTTAGAAAATTTCTGCAACTGAATATCAGACAATAAATTAGTAGATACTATGTTTTACTTTTTCTAAAGGTGGTAGTTCTTCCTAATCTAATGCCGTACATGGACAAATATTATAACAGCTACACTAGCTTACTACGAAGTGCACGAAAAAAATGCCTATGAAACATACGAAATGAATAGTGCTTATGCAAGTATGATAACTTCTGAAACTTTTCATGCCAATTCACCATTTATTGTACTCACGGAGAATTTTACTGCTTTTGTAAGTTGGTGCAACTGGTAAAAGATATACCATGAGCGGTATTTATTCATACTAATAAAAATATATTCTTAATGCAATCCACTTCAAAATATCCTACATTAGGTTAGTGAAGCATAACGAGAATAATACACGGCCATTATGCAGGATAGTGACATATTTCCGAAGTAATCTGCAAAATTTTAATCGTATCAGAAATGAGTATTGATAACATGTCTGGGATAGCAAGAAATCAAGGATGAACCAAATTTGTTTACAGGTATATATCCTATTTTTCTTTTCAAAAAATATAAAGGAATTGAAAAAGGACATGATTATCTCATTTCCTTTACCATTTATACATTGTGTGAAGAGTCGAATTTCCGAACTTACCATGTCATTTGTATAGTTAACATTGCACTTCTTATTGTATGTATGCTCCATCATTAAAGTACACTACATCACCTCTGATCTCTCTTTTACTTCCAAATTTCCTCTATACAAGCGATAGCTTATATAAGTTTTGGACTAATAGTATTGCTATGATTGGTTCACTTTTCACGGACCATTCCCGATAACGCACGACCATATAATTTTCATGTTCTCATATTTGTCATCTAACATATTATCACTTTCAATGTTTATCTCGAAGTATCCGCTACTGCATGACAAAGTTTCAAAATTTTTTTACAGCTATCTGGTGATGGATTGACTAATTGGGTCTCCAATCAACGATATATACGAACTTTAAAGAATGCATATTCATGTCAAAATAGGATCAATATTTCTAAACATTAACCAGTGATCATATTGTAGAAATGTAAAAATATTTAGATGCATTTTAGCCAGCTAGCCTTACTTAATGCTCAATTACAGTACTGTGATAAAACTCCTCTATATTGAAATAATTTCTATTCCAATTGTTCCCTCAACGGATCGCGTATTTTCTTGAAAAAGTAGTGGCAAAGTACACCAATGCAACATGTTCGCCATCGAACATAGAAACATTCATTATTCTCTGTCACTGATCATTTTTGAGTGAAATATGTACGTGAAAAACATAAAAATCAAATTTATTGCTCGAGTAGATCCTATAAATCGCCGATTTCCCAATTTAGACGAAAGAAATAAGACGATAGGTCAAACTTTGTTGCTCAGTTTGAAGTGTGAAATATTGTGCGTAGAGATACAGCACGATGAAACTTCGGTGACACATGAAAGACCGAACCGCGTACGAATCCTATTTATTGTGCAGACGTTATTCAGTATTATTGCAAAAAACGGCTTATTGGCGATTTTTGATAGAATAATTAAGACAGTATTGCCCATTTGGATTTCAGAAGTAAGTATTAACGGATTGTTTTACATCTCTGCGTCAATGCGCAAATACTGATGCTATTTCATAAACGGCCGTTTGAGGTTATCTCCGAGTCTGCCTTCCGATCCTCCCGAAACTTGGAATACCGATCAAAATAAAAAAAGAAAAAATTGAAAATAAAGCTTACATAATAGATTACTTAAGTTTTTTTCAAATAGTTAATGGCATCTCGTCTCTCTTTATTGACCATGATCATTGAAGAAATCAGAACGTTAGACTAACTTTAGTTGATTTTTCTACAGCAGACAAATTATGGAGAATATTTACGATGAGATTGAGATAGAAGACTTCACATTCGATCCTATTACTCAATTATTCCAGTATCCGTGTCCCTGCGGAGATAAATTTGCCATCTCCATCGATGACTTGGCTGATGACGAAGATATCGCTGTTTGTCCCAGCTGTTCTCTTATGGTTCGTGTAATATTCGACAAGGAGGACCTACAAGAGTATTTCGACCAACTAGAATGATTGTTGTATTTGGAGAAGTTATAAAACATTACATGGAAGCTAGATGGGCTCCCTTGCTTTCCACTTGAGAAAATCTCAGTACAGTACCCCAACTCTGTGGATCTTTTTGGAAAATTATTGTGACCGATGAAATTACTATTAACAATACGATGTAATTTCATACCTGCTGTCATCTCTTACAATTACCTTGAAACTCGATGACGTCCCCCATACCTTAATAATGACCGTTGATCTGCTACACTAGGGTTACTAACGAGTTCGTATATGTTTTACTATGTTTGAAATTGTGCCTGTCTTGTCTGGCGCCATCCTCTATTTTCCTTCTATTCCGACTGTGTGAGCTTACCAGCTGAACCATGCTTGTAAAATAGTCGGTCCATGAAATTTCGATAACGCATTTCAAAACGATAGTTGATTTTAACGCACTAAAAAAATACCACCCGGAAATCCTGCGGAAGAATAATAGGATTTTATAGTAAACTTGACGTATCAAAAGTTTAAATTCCTACCGTTCGGGTTTCCTAGCTTCTTCTTATTCTCAAATTTAATATATTTGAACTTGAAGTTGACTTGTGCCCCAATTGGCATGATCGTTGGGTTTGATTCTGTTATGTGAAAGAACTAGAAAAAATGTGTTTTTTATATGTAAATAGATGCCTTAATAATAATATACGTTTACCAGTTTTCACTTCGTCAATAGCTCAATACCGGCAAAATGGCTATACATGATTCTGCAAATATGTCCGTTGTGAGATTTTTTTTTTCGCTTACATGTATAGGGAAACATGAAATCGCAAGTATACCGTTATTGGCTACTTATGGCTGAGCCTGTAATAAGAATCACACATGGATACATGCGTCTGAATATTGCTTAAGTCGTAGTTATACATCTAAGTCATTTTAGATCGAAATTGCCGTTCCATTTTTATATATATGTAATAAGGCAGGGTCAGATTTCTTTTTTTTTTCTTCCAAAAAATCTTGAATTTTTTTAGCAATAGATATAAGCATAGGTTGTTGGAAGATCTTTGTCAGTTAATTTTGAAGCTCTACCTTCGGAATAATATATGCTGTGTTGATTGATCACAGTTTTTGAAAATAAAGTATTTTGTCTTAGAATTACAAAAGGTTTATCGCCATTAAGTAGGGAATTGGAATTAGGCCAGAAACTTCAAAAAGCCCTAGCAACAGAGAATAGGAGAACGTTGTGGTTGAGCTATCACACAAATGAATGGATACTATATAAGTAATCCCCAGGAGCTGGGAGTCAACCTGAACAATTCTGGTGTGAACTCGACGAGAAGAGGGCCATGGTCGCCTGAAGAGGATAAGAAATTAATGGAACTAATTGGCATCTTCGGACCTTCTAACTGGGTAAGAATTTCCAATGGATTGTCTTCCAGGACTCCGAAGCAATGCCGTGAACGTTATCATCAGAACTTAAAGCCTTCATTGAACAAGACTCCCATCACAGCCGAAGAAGGAGAGTTGATTGAGAAATTAGTGGAAAAATATGGGAAGAAATGGGCAGAAATTTCTAGACATTTAAATGGAAGGTCAGATAATGCTATCAAGAATTGGTGGAATGGAGGGGCCAACAGAAGAAGAAGAACGAGTTTAGCTAGTATCAAGTCTCTGGATGAAATTATTAAACCAGCTTCTCATGTCTTTCAAACACCTGCTCCAGCACAGCAACAGCCTCAACCATCACAATATCCCCAAGTTCAACAGCTCCCTCAAATTTCCTTCAACACATCCATGTTTGGCGGCAGCATAAAACCCGATCACGAAAATAATAGCATCACACTGCCAAGTCAACTTGTGCTAAACCACTCACCTAATATAAAAGTGCCTAGCAGGTCAGCCAGTTTTGATATTAATTCAAATGTATCGCTTCCTAGGGCTGCGCTTATGACGAACAAAAGAAGATTATTGGAGGACCATTTAAATAACAGAAGACATTCTACAGCCAATACAGTGTATTTACAGAATAATACCATGGTTACCAATTCTCATCCAAATTTATCATCAGCAGCTCAATTAAATTCCCAATCTAATGGAAGCAGTTCTCCTTACCATGGAACACCCCTTCTTTTAAGTAATCAAAATTCAAGAAAAAATTCCATATCGCAATTCGAGTTCCCTCCGTTGAACTCAACTACAAATTCATCTAGGAAATCATCTTTTGCACCTGATTTCTTTCCAAATCCTTTAAAGGACTCTGTTTCTAATAACTCCAATCATAAAAAGAACGTGTCACAAAATTCTTTTAATTCTCCTTCATTAACACCATCTACTATGTTTAGTGTTTCAAGTGCTTCTGGGATATCTGCAAATTCAAATATATCATCTAATACTTCTCCAATAACCCAGTTTGAATTGAAAAACAGTAATTCAAGCAGTTCAACTTCAATTCATTCGAATATGCTTAAGGAGCGTGAGAGACACGAGCGGTCAGGTTCAATCATTACAAATAATGTTGCTTCTACTTCGTATAACAATGATGGGCAGAGTAGTTCTCAGGAACAACCGGGAGCTACAAAAATTTCAATTTCTAGTTTAATTAACTAATTATATTTAATAATACATTTATTGGTAGTAATTACTTATTCGTTTAATTTCATTTTAATAGTACTTTTTTTGTAGGAGTTTGACCAGCATCAAAGATATATTTACCACGCACAAAAAATATTTAACATCAAAGTTTTAATTTTACTAGATATGCAACGAAGTAAATAATATGGAAACAAAAATCCCACTACAGCTAGTTGGTAATAAAGTTCTTATATTTGATATAGAACATATCAAATTATTAAGGAATTTAGGAATTTTAGGGATATTGATTGGTACATTGTCAAAATTTCCACAACAAAACGTTTTTTTGTCAAAACCTTTAGAATTAAGCTTCTGTGAAATTTTATGGTTGGTTGAACACAAGTATGGAGAATTAGTTGATAGCATAGAATATAATACATTAGTAGTTTCTGAAGGAAAAAAAAAAAATATACATGTTAATGATACTTTAATTACATTTGATTGTGATGAGGTAAAAGACAAAGAACTGCATCAAATGATAATTGAAAAATCTAAAATCTGTGCAGATGATTATATTAAAATGAATGTTTTCTCTGAATCTCAATTGAAATATTTGATAAAAGTCTATAAGGCATTTAAATATTTCAAATCCTTAAATTATTTTATTTTGCCAGGATTGAAATTTGGTGGAGAATTAATATGCTATCCGGGTGATCCACTTAGATATCACAGTCATTTAATTGTGAATTTGAATGAATTAAAAGTCAACTCAATTATTGTTGGAGGCCGTCTTGCAACTGGAGTGAAAAAACTATGGATTCTTGTGGAAGAAGAAAATGATGAATTTGAATTGAATGACAGCTCAATCAATGATAATATGATTGACCAATTTTCAAATGACTCTAAAATGATTTCATTTTCAGTGGAATGGGCTGGGTTTGGATAAATTAAGAGATTTTTCAATAGAATAAGATATTTTCCAAGTGTCAAATAAACAATCAAATGGTAATATTTACAAGTCACAAGTATTTAGACTGCTACATATAATGTCCGAAATCAAACTTTATCTACAACTAAAGAAAATATTACAGAAATCTGATCTTTAAAAGGGTTTATTAATAACACAAAATAGGCTTGTTCTCATACTAAATAAAAATGTTAAGAGTATCGTCATTTAAAATCTTTTGGGTGAGTGAACCAAAACTTTGAGGGAAGTCAGCCATTCTAAAAACTTTAGAAACTCTAGCTTTTATATATTCATTCAATGATAAAAATGAATTCGATTTGGTGGTTAATTCTTTCTTGTGATTGACACTATCTGTGTCATTAGTAATAGTTCCATTAGCAGTTTTTACTTTTCTCCGATAAATGTATGACTTTTCCGGTGAATCAACTTTCAACTTGTATTTAGTATCAATCTTAGCATTTCCATGATTCCCGCTCTTAGAAATAAAGTATGTCGAAGTTCCATTTTGAACAGACTGTGATTCCATAGAAATATAATCATCAATTGTAACCTTAGCATTCTTCGCATTTACAATTTCAATATCATATTCAATATCATAAGATCCTGCTCCAATGGTTTGATTCTTTTCTTTCAAAGTTAAAACTAATGGATAATCCAAAGTGGTGTCAAACTTATGGATAAAATCATCTTTCCCACCTTCGGCATTTTCAATACTGAAGGATTTTTTTGTTTTACCAGAATGTACTAAAGCTTGGTTGGAACCATATTGCTTATAAGATTGAACGTTTGAAATAGTGGTCCTGGTTAAAGAGGTAACTATTGTTCTTAAAGTATACCCATCCTTCAATTCGAAATTTAAATTACTGATTAATGATGTCTTGAAATCAGATGCTAAAATTTGTTGAATTTTTCCTGAAAATGGAGGAGAAAAATCAATGATACTCAAGTCCTTCTTATCATCCATGGTAATAACTTCACCAGAAGCGCCTACCACATCAGAGCTCTCAAAAGTTAACAAATTTGCAGTAGAAATCCAATTTTCACCGACACTGGACTTGAATGAGTGTTTTTCGTCGATTTCATTGCTAATTTCTATCTCTAAAACCTTATCTTCAATTTCCTGACCATCCCACAAAAATGGTAAAAGTCCAGAAATATCAAAATCGAGAGAGGGCAAGTCAAATGCATCCATCGAAACAACTGCCGACCACAATGCTGGAGAAAGTCCTCCAGTAAAAATGATTGGTTCTGGAGTCTGGGCAGCAATTTTCTCACCGTTGAAATAGACATTAACAATTCTCAAAGGTCCATGCCCAGGAAAATGTCTATCAAACAGATGCGTATACTTATCCAATACATTAGAATACCAAAATTCCTCTGCTGCATTTCCAGACGTGAAAACAGACAATTTCAATCTAGTTGTATTTTGCAGTAAGTTAGGAATCTGAAAAACTAATCTATCAGAAGGCAAGTAAGTCAATGGAGGTGTGTTTTCATCTTTATTTTCAATAAGCGAATAAATTTGATCAGCTGGTTTATTTGTTGAAAAAATATTGTGTTTACCACTTAAATTTTCATCTAATTCGAAAACATTATCATTCGATTGATATAAGTCAATATAGAGCTCGACTTGAAATTGACCTGTAAGTCTGTCATTTATAAGATTATCCAATTGCAAAAGAATTTTAGCAGAATTCTGGAACAATTTCAAATATTGAGACACATCCTTTTTATGTTGAGAAAAAACAGATCTATTACCAGGTTCTATAGTTGAGGTTCTCCATACTTCGACACCATTAACAAATAAATTAGATAATCTATCATATTGAACACCATTTACAGAAGTTTTCAAAGTTAAAATAACCTTGTTAAATTCAACATCTGGAGGAACAAAGTCAACAGCTCTTGGGTGTCCCCAGGAAGAACCAAAAGTATGATTTAATAAGAGTGACGAATAAACAGGCGCCCCATAGCTTGGCTTCGGAATGTAAGGATTGGATACTTGAATAATTTCCTTAGGAGGACCTTCAAATTCTTCAATTGGAAGGACCGGATCATAAGCAACTTTTTTCCAATGAATGCCAGCTAAATTGGTGCCATTACCTTTCTGAAAGTTTAACTTTAACAATCCGTAAGATCTCCAATGATAAAGGAAATAAAAAATTGAAAAGACAGAGACCAATAACAAGCTCAATTTTCTTCTACCATTATTGGATCTCAGAGCTGATATATAAAATGTATTTCTTTCAATACTGTCTACTCTCTTTTCATCTTCATATTCACCTCTATAACTTGGAATAGCCCCTGATACTTCAATATCCGTTGAATTTATTAGTGGTTGGCTGTCTCCATTATTCATATTTGGAAGTCTCGCAGTTCCATACCTCAACATGTTCCATATGGAAAATTCTCTGTGACTAGTCAGCTTCATGGTAAAATGAACTAATACAAGTATACGATTCCGATAATTTTAAAAAAAGGGTGACTTTTTATATAGCTTTCTACCGATAAGAGCCGCGAATGTGCAAACTATAAAATGGTAATATACAGTATTTACAAAACTACACCTTCAAATCTATCCTCTGAGTCCATTTGATCTTTGATGTAGTTAAGAGTTCTTTGAAACGTACTTGATATTTCATTAAAGAACATCGTCTCTTCATCTTCTTCATCATTAGTACTTGGGCCTTGATTTATAGTCTCACTCTTCAAATTAGCTAAGTTTGTCTTTATCAATTCTATCAAGCCGTTAATGTACCTTGAATCAACTAAATGATTGTCATATATATTAAAGATCAAATACCTATTGAGGATTTCGACAAATAGCTTCAAGGATAGATAGGGGTCCATACAAGAATCGGCAATTCTTAAGGATTTTTGCAAACACTCGAGAACCCTCTTTGGATCTCTATAAAGTACATCATCTGAATTTTCAATGGTAGGAGACTTGTCCTTGATGTATAAGTCACACCACCACCACAAATGAGCACAGTAGTAAACAGACCTACATTGGTCTTGCTTTTTAAGTAATTTTGAACCATATAAAGTCAATTTTGTGATTAGATTTTCGTAATTCTCCTTGCTAAAATATCTCAGGTTAGCAAGCTTGTTTGCAATTCCAATAACCGATTGGTATGGGAGAGAGCCACTCATCAAATCATGAGGGTTACTGAAATTCTTGTTAGAGTTCAAAATCAAGTTCTCTTCGTAAACAATAAAACATTGAGTGAATAGCTCGTAACATATAGACTCTTGTTTAAGTTGATCCGAAATCGATGCCGCATTCAAATATAAATTCAAGATCAATTCTGAATGAAATTGTTGGTGATGTTGATATAATTCATCGATTACAACTGATAAATTTTTAAAATTACTTGTGAGCATGAGGTCTCTATTTTCACCTGCCTTTTTGAAATTAAGATGACCAGCTATTTTCAACTTCAACAAGATCTTGGATATCAAAGTAGGATATGTGTAAATAATATTATTCAAGTTTTTGTTTAAATACTTCTTTCTGGTGTAGAATAAGTTAGTCAAGTTCGTAAAAGGATTTTTGGTTTCAATTAAATGAATTATTTTACATATCTTCTCTTGAATATTTAAAAAATCTTGCGTGACAAAGCTTTCCCCACTATTTATTGTTATGGTTTTGGTAATACCTAAGTTTTTCGCTGTATTCAATTGTTTATCAGATTCCTTGATCAACACCAACAAGTATTTGAAGACGCCATCAATTTCATCGGCAGAAGTAAAATATTCGGAATTCTCTTCCTCATTGCTTTGAATTATAAACTTATCAATAATTTCTAAAGAAATCTGCTTTTGGTATTCACTGCCAGATAATTTTAAGTAAAATTCATAAAAGCAAGGTAAGTTTAGTAAACATTTAATTGAATCAAAGTGTCTTATTGGAACAATTAATAATTGCAGCCAAAGCTCCTCTTGGTCTTTTTCGCTTAATAATTTTTCAGTTGCAAATTGATATATAGCATTCAAATTTTCATAATTATTTGAATCAAAAGTTAATGAAAGCTTGATAAATGACTGTAGCATGATCGAATGCTCTTCGGGAGGCAATTCGGGATCGGCTTCAAATATTTTTAAGTAGGCATCCCAAAAGGTTTGGAAAAGCTCTTTAGGTGATAAAATATGATTATCTGCGAGAGAAAGTTTAGAAACATCGTCAGCCAAATCAGTCTCAAATTTATGATACGTTATGAATCTCTCAATTAAAGTCGAAACTAATTCACTCTTTTTTAATAGTGGATGCAAGCTAAGGAACACCCCATTTAATAACTGATCCAAAGTGGCAGAATGGAAATTATCAGGAAAAATTTGAATCAAAACATCTATCAAATAGCTTTGGGCCAAATGATCTCTGCACTGAATAATCTGCTCCGTTATTATCGGAAATATATTCTCCTTGTAGTACTTAACACTAAAGTAATTCTCATCTCCAGAGTAGTCATCAATTATTTGAGATAACCTAACTAAGTTGGATCCAACTAATATCTTGAGTTCTTTTCTTTCCTTATATCTCAACTCCCTTTCAGAAGAATGACCTTGATGTTGTAATCTGACCCACAATTTGTTCATTTCTATGAAATTAGACACTAGGAAATCTACCGTTTCTTTAAAGTCTGCCTCGTTTGACAATGGCAACAAATCTTTTATCCTTTGAGAAAGATAGTATCTTAAAAACAATCCTCTAATTGGATGCTGTACACCCCTACACATTTCAATCATGTCTTTCATGATTTCCTTTGTAGGTGCGTCCTTAGTAGACATATATGTTGTACCGATTACAACCATCATGTACATTCTTGGAACTATATTACCCGAGTATTGGACAAGTTCGTATAGATCTGCTAAAAATGGTACTTGAGTAAGTTTCCGTTTCTGTTTAGAGTTATGAGAATTTAGTAAATATGTTGATAGCGATTCCAATGAGTCAAACACAGCAACGTAAAGCTCGTAGTACTCTTTTGGTGATAATTGATTAGTTCTAAGCTCGTTAAGAAAGTTGGAACAATGTTTCAATGCCTGTAGCAAATTGTTGTCTGATAAACATTGTTTCATCAAATTAGATTGGTGCTTTATATTATTCAAGCAACCCTGAACTAATATCTGGGAATCTTTTAGTTTCATTGCCATCCTTTTGATAATTATTGCTGAATAAGTTTACGATTGATGGATATCTGTTCATTTTTGGTTACAGTTTTTCTCCTTATCGAGTGCGAGCACAATTTTAATTTAGATACAACCTTTGATCTAAATCTACTACACAAGACAAAATATGTCTACATAATTCAGAATTAACAAAATAAAAACGCACAAAGTTCAAACTCATAATTTGGAATATACCTATGCATAGTCATACCAGCAGAAAAGCTTTACTTTTGATTCGCAAGCAAGACACGATGATGTGTTAAATCTACTTAGATTCATCTTGAGGATCGATCCATCTGTACTTGTCCTTAGACTCTATTACATGCTTTGAATTTATTTCATTACTCAACCCCAAGAGAGCCTTTGAGAGAGCTTCCGTAGTCCCAATCATCGGTCTTATCAATATTACGGGACCAGATTTCACTACTGACACAAATGTTTCCTGAATATTGTCGGTTCCATTTAATTCTTCTTTTAAACTCAAAATTTTATCTTTAGTGACACCCAAATTTTTACCCATAGCTTTGTAGGCTAATTTTACACCTTCTTTTATACCTTTAGGCTGGTTTGAGTATAAACTAATAAGCTTACCTTTTTGGTGATCATCTAAGTCGATATCGCTATCACTCATTTCATTAATATCCTCACCTAAACCAGGAGTACTTTCAATACCGGGTTGTAGAAGCATTAACGATTTATCTATTATTTTGCTATCAATATCATTTGATTCGTCTAGTTCAAGATAAGAATATAGTTGCTTGCTTCTATATTGATCTTTGATACGATAGTCGCCTTGATTAAATAGAATGGACGATGCTAGAAAATCATTATTTCTTCTCTTAAGCTCACTTTCTTGTTTTCCTTCTTCCAAGGAAGTGTCAACTCTTGTAGCGTCTTCATTATAATCGCTCTTTTCTTGAAGTTTTGATACCTTTCTTGGTAAGCGGGCAGATGCTCCTTCACCGCCAAATAATTCTTCTCCTTGTTCCAAAATAACCTGAGTCCCTGAAGCCAACTTAGCACCTAAGTTTAACAATTCATATCCAGTGGTTCTAGCAAATGATGAAGTCCCTTTTTGGAGACTTCTAATTAATCTTCCATCTTTTTTATATTCTTGAAAAGGGATAACTAAAAGATCCTTGAACCCGCTACCAATGTTCACTAATGATCTTATTGGTGAAACACCAGATAATAGGCCAGCGATTTGGGTTTGCTGAATATGAGGTGCCCAAACTTTCATCAATTCATTGGACAATTTCAGAAAGCCCAATATGCCATGTACCTTTGCCTTCGGAAGAAAAAGGTCAGAACCATCTAGTATAAAGAAATTAACAAATTCAGAAGTCTTGCCAGATTTTATTCCAGAATAGTCCACGCTTTTCGGTTTATAATCTAATTTCAACTTCAAATTATCTATTTCGAACTTCTGAATAAATAATATTTCGTCAATTGGCAAATTGAACCTCTCGTCTTTGAACTCTAAAAATCTGATTAAAAAATCCAATGTATCCTGGTCTATGTACAACCTTAATGGCAAAACAGAGACATTTATGATTGCTTCACTTGCAACTAATTTTGGATCTGGTCTAGAATTGATAATGGAGAGTTTAATCATGCTTGTTCCAATTTCTCTTTCACCTAATATATTCATATACGTTAAAAACTTGTTCCAAGTTGATGTACTTAAATTATCTATTACATCGAATGTGTCAACTCTTAGGTCGATCTTATTAAGAATTTCAACATTCAAGCTTTCGTCAGTTTTATCCTTCCTTGGATCTCTAGTAGTAAATATGGTTGAGTTTACTTCAATATTCTTGAGTTCAATTAGCACTTTATGTATATTAGATCTCCGTAACCTAAGAGTTTTACTTTTATCCTGATTCAATTTTTTTTTGGATTTTACTGCATCGTATTGAATCTTATTATTGACATCCTTCGTGAACTCAGAAATGTCCATTCCCTTTGGTAAGGACAACTGTATTGATTTGTATAACATTTCACCAGGAATATTCTCATCCTCGCTTTCTATCTCTTCTGTAAGATGCACTCTACTGTGATCAACTTGTGCTTCCATATCATTAATATTTTTGGCTGCTTTTGTTCTGTTTTTTTTCTCTTCTTTTTCAAGAACTTGGGACTCTACTCTGTTAAATGCTTTCTTAATTGTCCTTCTTGTATCTTTCCAATCATAGCCATCGTATAAATAAACGCTTGTTTTCGAAAGATTGATATTTATACGAATTGGATAAACTTTTGTACCTGACTTTCTGTCTTTAGGATCCCTGAAATGATCTTCTTCAAAAGATAAATTTGAAACATTATCTTTTAAATCAGATACGTCTGATTCAGAGAGATTTAAATTTTTAAGATTTAAGTGAACCTCTTTTGAATTATATGATCTATCATAATAGCCATCGATTATATTGAAATCATTCACCTGGGTGGAAGTTGAATCGGAATAGATATCCGATTTTGCAAGAAATTCATCTTCAATTATATCGTCTAACAAGTTCACTGACTTATCTAATTCAACTTTTATTTTATCTTCGGCTGAAAAGTTAAGTGGGAGCTTTAAATCATTCACTAATTGTACAAATGCTTCCATCGAATCCGCACAAAGATCGAGCTGATGCTGATCAGAATTGATTTTGATGTCCAATCGAGCCACACTCTCCTGAAGTCCTATCCTTGCATTTCGTCTCAATATTTCTTCGAGATCTGTATTAATTGTAACACCCAAATGAGTGCCGTTAATATTTCCTATCACAATATATCCAATTGAGGAGTAGTAAGAAAGCGGTGAACTTGAGGTAATTGGTAACTTTGGATCCATGGAAGCACTTAGAGGATATTTTAAGTTCTTCAAGTCATCAATAAGTAATATAGACAATTTTCTCAAAGAGCTCTTTACAAAGAGTTCATTTGTCCCGAAAGTTAAATCGGCATTTCCTTTATTAATTATAATCAAACCTTTAGAGGGCAATCTCCCAGGATTCACTCCAATGACGCAATCATGAATTTTAAACCTAAAATCGAACCTTTTAGATTTAGAATTTTTAACTGATTTTTTAGTTATTTTAGAATTGTTATGCTCCTCCGGGGTTTCATTGACTAAAAAGTTGAGCCAATTTGTAAAATACTCAATCAAAAAATGGCGAACAACTATATCAAGATTGTTTGATTTTTCTCCCAATTTTAAATGAATTAAAACAAGTGGAATCATAATTTTGTCAATTGGATTACCTTGAAATTCTTTTATAAATCCTTCATGTAAATCATCCTTAGTGATTCTCGTGGCTTTGAAGTATTGAATTGATCCTTGAAGATTATTTTTGAGCTGATAAAATGAAATTTGACTAAACTTAATATTTATTCCGCCAAATTCAGGAGCGATATCCGATATTCTGAAATTCACATCTTTTATTAGTACTCTGAAAGATGCAAGATTTAATCTGTTTGTATTAATCAAAGATGATGTATTAAAAGTTGGACCCAATCTCCTAGATTTTCTAGATATGTACGTCGATGACTGCAAGAACATCGAATTCTCTATCTTATTATCAGACTTTTTTAATAATGAGTTTTCGATTGAGTTTATTTGAGAAGATAGCTGCGAAAATGATGCGAAAAATTCCATAGCTTCTTGCAAAATGAACTTCAATTCTTGAAAGCTGATCACAGAAGATATTTTTTCGAGTATAATCACCATGGGCGTACTCATAGTCACTTCTCTAGGTAATTCACTGGCTCTGTTACTATCATTAAGGTTATTCCTATCTACAAATCCTTTAAATTCTTGCAATCTAGTAATAAGCCTGATGTCAGAAATAGATAGAAGGATGGCCTCTTTGCTATGAATGACTGAATGGATCAATATCTTTTGAACAGTCAAACTACTATTAACCGAATTGTAAGAAATTGGAAAAATTATACCCTTTAGCTTCAATTTATTAGATATCGTCATGTCTAAAGTAAAAGAAGCAGTTTGAAATAATATTTTATTTTCTTTACTTTTAAACTGATCCTCTTTCTTCTTATCTTTCTTTAAGCTGGTAGCCTCAATTGCCAGCATCATTGATGTGAAAGATTGGTGAATTGAACCAAGTGAAGCTCCAAAATTAATAAGCTTAAGTAAAACATTTGAATCAAAAGTAATAATTGCTGGCTTTGACAACAAAGCTGTGATATCTGTTGTTAGTATTAAGTCTTTCACATCGCTTTTTATTTCGAAACGAATATCAGCTTTTCCTAAAGTCTTTGGATGAGAATTGGAAGTATTCAAATTCAGATCAGTGTAAAAATTTTCTATTTTTTCATTGGGGGTGGAATTAGGGGGCTGATTGTTCTCGAAATAAAAAAGATCCTTCGAAATTCCATCAGAAAACTTTATAATCTTGAAACTTTGGATTCCCCCATATACCAACAGTTCATTTTTTTGCTTAACATTGAAATTCGTTAAGCTTATATTAAGATTGTTTAATGGAGAGCCAAATTCGCCATTTGAAGACAAAGAAGATGACATGCTTACAGTAATATTAGCGACGTGAATCCTGTTGAGCTTCAAATTTCCTAGTCGATCATCATCATCTTCAAAATCAGCATCGCTGATATAATCGTCCTTTGCATACTGTGGGAATTTTGAGTTTTTCTGAAGTTTATTATTGGAAATATCTCTTTTTCTTTGTTGATAATTCATGATTTTTATGCTGCGAGTAATGCCATTGAATATCGATATTATGCATGGGGCTGCTGGAACCGCAGATATCTTTATAACTCCGATGTCTATCTCCAAATTCGAAATGGAACTAAGACCTTCAAATGAGGCATCAATAAAATCTATGAATACAAGAACTGGGTTTTGACTCTTATGACTGTTCGAACTATCCTTCAGTTTTGAATTAGATAACGATTGTGATGTTGCACTCATGTATATGGAACTAGCTTCTTCGTGAGTAAAAACCATACTGTCCATTAAAGATTCATCACCATATCCATCACCGTCATTTTCATAATCTTCGTTCTCATCCTCCTCGTCTTCATTCTCATATTCGCCCTCGTCGTCTTTGCATCCATCATCCTTCTCTCTTTCCTTGGTCGTATCTTCATACTCCCCAGGATTAACATCAGGCTTTAAACTAATAAACTTTATTCCTCTTACTTTTATATTCCTCAAACCATTAATTGTATTTACAGACACTTCATCAATTTCTATACAGATGTCAGTAAACTCTGAAATTACCTTTATCTGTATATTCGTAATCTTGACTAGTAATCTCAGTAATGCCATCTCAACCGCTTTAGACATTACACCACTTAAAGCAGATGTCTTACGCTTCGATGAATTGCTGGAAGTACTTGATTCAGACATTGATGGGGAAGACCCCAGGTCTTTATCCATCTCTTCATTTGAAGATTCCAAGCTATCTTTTTCTATCATTATTGTATTAGCTAAATCGGTAGTACTTTGCGCTAACAGAAATTGCACATTGCTTTTCACTTCTTCGTTAATTCCAAAGTCTGGTGCTATCACTAATTCCACATTTTCTGCATCTATATTAACGCCATCCATCACCCCGCCATTCAAAACCAAAGATCCAACTTGACCATATCTTAAATTACATCCCGGTAACTTTCCTACCTTCTCGGGATCAATTAAAATGTTCTTTAGCTGTATAGTATTAAGAGAAACCTCTTCTAAATTAGGCAAGTCTATTTCAGAAAATAAAGAAAGTTGTTGTAATACATAAAGTAATAGTCGTTTCTGTATATTCTGTGGCATCCACTGGGGACTCATTTTGAATTTTTAGTATATATAGAATGAGCTCTCCTCAAATTCAACTCAATGATACAGAACTTTTATTTTTGCTTCTATTATATGTGATAAAAATTGTCTTATGTATCTATGCTACAAGGACAGTTGCTTTAGATTAGATAATGTGATTCTAAATATTTGTTTATCCTGCATATTGATTACATATATAAATTATACAAAATTACCAAAAGGAACAGCTTTCCAATCCAAATGTTTCTCAAATATAAAAGTCTTCTTCTCGGAAATATCTCTGTCAATAGGCGATGACTTTCTTCTTTTATTGCTAGCAATTTCCAAATCATCTTCTACTCGTTTATTATAATTTTTCTCAAGTAAATCTTCTAATGATGGAGGGGCAGAGAAGCTGTCTATCTTGATTTCCTTTCGGACTATTTCCAATTCATTCTCTAGCTTCTCCTTTAAACTTTGATCAAATGCATGCGGCTTCTTTCTGATCGCTTCCATCGCCGCTCTTAAAATTCTTTCCCGGTACTCATTTGGTAGCTCAGTAAATTTATTCAAAAAGTATTCAAGCAAATCATTTCTGGATTTTATTTTATTTTGGCCCTTTTTGAAGTTATATTTCTCCTCTGAAAGTAAATCATCAATTAAGTAAGCCGCCCATTCTAAAATCTGGTTGATTTCGTCCTCATGTTTGAAAATAAATCCTAATTTTTCATCAATTATATAGTTGATTGATTTATCGTCTCCATTTATGAAGACTTCCAAGTACCTTATTGTAGTTACTAATAATTCTAATTTGAAATCCGGGCCAAACTCATCTATTAATGGCTCATACAACTTAATCAATAATGTATTAAATTTAAATTTCTTATTTTGCTCCCTCGCTTGAAGTTTATCTATGTTATAAATTAAAAAGTTCTTAAAAATTAGTGTTTTAACTATCAAAGAGGCATCATTTTTCAAATAATTTTTGATTGCCTTCACACTAAACCAATATTTTTGACCCATCTCTGATGAATTTCCGTACTTATATATAATATCGAGATTCTGCTTCCTTATTTTCTTGAATGATTTCAAATTAGATAATATATTATTTATCACCACGGTCGACGAATTGACAGCTTCTCTAACCTTATTCAAAGTCACCTCTGAAATTTCCTCTTTCGTATCTTCAGTATTATAGTCACTAGATGAATTCAGGATATCATTCCAATAATTGTCGTACAACCAATTCAACGCCTTATTGCAACCAATTCTTAAAATGTCTAAATTTGGAAGCTTTTCATGTGTACCCATATGTCTTAATTCTACGAAAAAACTAGGCAACTTCAAATTTCTTGCTAGCTGATGAAGAGGTATGGCGAAATTAGACTGCTGAAAGGGATCTAGTAATCCATTTACAAACCGTATTATGGCCATGGAATATGATAATTTTAGTATATTGGAATCCGTTTGTTTTACAGTATTGGACGATACTGCAGGATCAGAAAGATATATCGAGGATAATAGAGACGTTGACTCTATTGCATGGGGTATATTCCCTCTAGAAGATAATGCCTTTACTCTCTGTATGGCTTTGAATCGATAATCTTGTTCTTCGCTGAAGTTATAAAACCATTCCTTTAACAATATTAAATCATCTACAGACCTATAGCACGCTATTGACGGATGTTTTTTTAATTTTATCTTCTTTTGCCCTTCTTCTATTACCATCACTTATATTAAATCCTCCTGTTCAGCTTTTCCTACGGTGTTCACCTCTCATCAATATCAAAGCGAGATGAGCTAGCTTATCCGATTGACACCCTAATTGATTTTTGATTTTTTATGCAGGATTGTCGGGAAAACATAAATAGATATATTTCAAATCCTTTGATAGGCTCTTCACAAAATAAATAATTTAATGAACTGTATCCTTCTGATAATATACCTTAAGAGATTAAGGATATAGTGAATAAGATCGCATCAAAAGTAGCTATGACAAAACTGATTTGGCAAAGAAGTGTAATAACATAGGTGATGTTTTCTCAAAAAGTCGATTTAAAAACTTACATTTGTGTGTTTCAATCGTATGATCCTTAAGGTAGCTTCTGGATTCATGGTTAATTCATATCTACATACAACTAATTATTATCGACACCTACCGTGGGCTTAAGATAATGTCTCAAATTCCGAATTCTCAATTAGTTTAGGTTCAAATGACGGTAGGCTCTCAAATGGCAAGTCTAGCTACACGGGAGATATAGTGTCGTCTCTTTCTTTATTATACTTTACTTGTGACTTTTTACAGCAATCCCCATCCTAATGAGATGCACTGGTTCCGTTTAATCGGTTTGAATGAAATTTTGTGGGGCAGACATTGAGGTACAAAAGTTATTGCGATGGAGTTAGGTACAAAACTAAAACGAGCCTGATATTTGACCGGGCGCAAATAGCTTTCTACAGAAAATGTATTTAAGCTCCTGGAACATAAATAATAAAGTCTGTGAAAGTTGGCTGGATTGATACTTTTCTTTTGGATATATATATCAATCAATTTTAAACTTATTTGAAGTGATCGTAAGAGATCGGACTTAAGCTCGACAGATCATTCTATAAACTGTTCCTAACGCCTAGTGCTATAAGGCCGAATTCTTTACATCTAGCATCACCTCATCTATTCAACAAAGAACATAGGTTCGGGGTTTCCAAGAACCCCTCAAATTACTAAGTAACATATATATATAGAAGTATATACACTGCTGTTATACTAACGATGATGCATAGAGGAAATAATGGTATCATCGATGTCTTCTTTATCAAATAAACCAAGTATCGAACAGGCTGACTCAATTCAAGCTAAGATTGAATTGAGTGGAGATGGTGATGAATTTGTTATAATGGGTGACAAAAAATACTACAGACACGAGCTTATGAGAGCGTTTGGAGGAACATTAACTGCAGAGAGGTATTCCACGTATCCCAAACATAGCATAGGGAATGCATCCGCATTTGGTCTTGCTGGACATGGATTAAGTGCATTTGTATTGGGTTTATACTATACTGGAGCGATGGGTATTAGTACAAACAATGCTATTGTAGCTTTATGTTTCTTCTATGGGGGATTGGCGGAAACGATTGCTGCGATATTTGAGTTATATCTTGGAAATACGTTCGCAGCCACAGCGTTTGGAAGCTATGGTGCTTTCTGGTTTTCATTCGGGGCTATATTTGTGGATAGCTTTGGCATTTCAGCAGCTTATGGAGACGATGCTGTTATGATGAGTAATGCTACAGGATTTTTTTGCTTGGGCTGGGCTATCTTTTCATTGATATTGACATTATGTTCGGTAAAAGCAACATTTGCTTTCTTCGGGATTTTTTTCTTCTTATTCATGACATTTTTGATTTTAGCAGTTGCCAATTTTACTGGAAACTCTGGTTGCACAGTTGCAGGAGGAGTATTTGCAATATTGGCAGCTATATCAGGTTGGTATTGTGGATTTGCAGGTGTAGCAACACCTTTCAATTCTTATTTTACCATAGATGGCATACCAATACCAATTTTTAAAAGCAAAAAATCTAAGCAGAGCTTAGAGGTGAAGGCATAGTGAATTTTAAGGAGTGTTTTTTCATCTATTATTTCATGAAAACCTATTTTCAACCAAGAAAATTTTGAACGCAATTGATTATATACGCTTAAACTAAGTTTGGAATATTCACAATTTCATTGCTCCTGTTCGGTGTTTTAGCATTACAACTTTTGATAAATTCATACTTCCAAAAGCTTAACTGTTGTTAATTAATTTATTATTAGATAATTTAATCTTATGCTTAAATGATTATTTATGATTTTCCAATGTATTTGATTATAATTTAAAAAATCGTGTAACTTATTTCTGATATAAATCATTAAAAATTTGCGGCCATATCTTAATTTCTGCATAGTGTAAAATTATTAGTCTGTTCATTTAAATAAAAGTTCAAAGAACGTTTTTTTGTATTTTAGGAAGTTGACATTATAAAGTAAACTTACTGCTCTGGTTGAAAGGAATTATCTAAATTTATTATTATAATTGTATTATTATACACTAAATCTATAAATCTAACAGATTCAAAAGCTGATCCTCTTCAAAGGAAAGTATTCTCCTATGATTACGTTTATTATTCTGCATGTCTTGTGAACATAATTGAATTAAATTCATATCTGTTGCGTTGAATGTATTATTGTTGAAGTTTGTTTCAAAACTCTCAACTGAATATTGAGGCAACAATTTTGACGTTTCATCAGGAATAATATTATAAGGGAATTTGAGATAAATTAATGTGTCTTCCTCTGAGCTTAGATTTCTTAATTCCTTTGTATGATTTCCAAAAGCACTATCCCAACTAATCAAAACAACTCCGAATAAAACGCCAAATAATCCGACTATAATCCAGAATAGTTGCCTTGAAGTCATAGCGTGTTTGGATAATAATGAATTAAAAATTAGGTCATTAATTAAATTCACCAAATTGTAAACTAGAAAGCAAAGAGGGTACAAAATCGAAGT
Source organism: Schwanniomyces yamadae (assembly GCA_030565025.1). Classification (NCBI taxonomy): domain Eukaryota; kingdom Fungi; phylum Ascomycota; class Pichiomycetes; order Serinales; family Debaryomycetaceae; genus Schwanniomyces; species Schwanniomyces yamadae. Next base: position 121,105 of record JAJMAU010000014.1, on the reverse strand, counting down.
TGATATCTGAGAGAGCCCTAAATTAAATGCAACCAATTGCATGCCTATTATGCAAAACATTATTAATAACAAATAATAAGCACAGATACTAGATTTAGAAAAAAGTAAAGCCAATTCATGTCTGTTTTTCAAAATTATTTCAACTACTGTATCCACGATTGATTTTGCAAATAAAAATGTGTGTGCTGTTAATAACCCGCTAATAATACCATAATTAACACCCATAACAAATCTAGATCTCTTTAATGAATTTATCAAATTCCTACTGGTTCTTTTTACCAACTTTATCTTCATTTTATTCTTTCTCCTCTGTATCATTACATTAACTGATGCTAAAATTATGACTATGAATACTGTGCCAATACTCCACATGAGAAAAGGTCGTCTCAAGAACTTCCCAACAATAAAACTGAACCGCTTGTAAACTGGCATATCATAAGGTGGTTCCACTGGCGTAACATTTCCATTATATGCAATAATAACAGCTCCAACTGCTACTATCACTGTTCCCCAACCCAATTTCTTAGTAAAGGGTTCACCTAACAACATACAACTCATTATAGAATTGAATATAAGTCCGATACTCTGTAAAGGAGAAAGTATTATCAACGGCAATGTTGTTATTTGAATGAGAGATCCTAAAACATTAGCAATAATAAAGAGCATAAATCCTAATACCCACATATTTCTCTTTTTTCTTTGATGATGGCTGTGAACAATATTATGTGTACTGGAGCAGCTATTATATACTATCAAATGCGATTTTCTTTGTAATGTAATGCCTAAGGATTGTATAGCTGATGATATTATTGCCACAGAGCATCCTAGCACGATTGATGGGGCTGAAGTTGACAGCTCAGATGTTACCATCCAGTCCATCTTAATCTTTTCAATGTATGTTCTCTTACTTTGATTAAAGTGATAGTAGTTATATTAGCTTTTGAGTAACTTCTATATATCAATTATTGCACAATAAATAGCTTATATACAAAAGACGACAAGGTATTGATTTGATCCACTATCATATCATTTTGATAATATTACCCAAAATGGTAAAGTACAGGAAAGAAACAAAAACAAAAACTTCAGAATTCTTTTTACTATTAAAAATGGAGAAAAATATTATAAGAATAATTGATCTTTTAGATTCTCTGGATAAATCTAATGTCAGGATTGGAATAAATCAATTGGATTTGTTACTTTGTGAACTCTTGCCTGAGATACGTGAGTATCAACAGAAGTCTCAGGTTATAAATAATTCTCGCTTAATTCAATTCATAACATTACAAGATAATTTTCAATATAATATAGCCAGCTACTTGCTACTCTTTTATAGCCGCTATGCTGATAACCCTCTAGAAGATATGGAGTCCGTTTTGGCCTGCAATAGATTGTTGCAAGGTTTGTTGTTACTTCATCCTAAATCGAGAAAGCTTTTTAATAGATCTTCAAATATGAGGTTGATATTACAATATATAGAGAAAGCAAATGCAATGATTGATAATTATCCAATGAACATGACAATATCATTTATATCCACATTAATTCATATTTTATTGAAAGACTTGAAAAATTTTAGAGTATTTGAAGTAAATAGAGGTTGCTCAATTGTGATCCTGAATTTCAAATTAACATCATCGTTGGAACCACCATCCAGCTTATCTGAATCAAAGGACTTAACTCAAAGGGACCTCAATTTCAAGATTATTGAATTCCTTGTCCTTTACTTGACTGATGAATATACTTTGGCTCAAGAAGGTGTCGAATATAAGTCGATCGAGGAGAAATCGCGTCTCTTTGAAAATGATTTCCCTGAGATCTATGACCTCGTTGAAAATTTGAATGATTTGAAGGCATCCTAAGAACTATTGAGCTGAAATATGTATGTTCTCATACAATAATTAAAATACTAATTATGAATTATGCCCCAAAATTATACTATAACTGAGAATTTAGAAACCTTACCTGACAAATCACCAATAGAATGAGGTTTTTATAAACTTCAGATGCTAATAATCATATATAAAGAAAATTTAGAGCTTTTTTAGATTCTTTTAGATTTAAACAACGAAGAAGAGGGAATTTACTTATCTGATATTCTAATCTTTTTTGGGAAATCCGCTCTTAGTCAGTTCTTTGTATCCTGCATATAGTAATATATTTGACTTAATGTTTGTTATTATATACTAAAACTCATAAAATTGATTATCAATTCTAAGTTTATTTTCATTACCTGAAAGATATATGCGTCACTGATGTATACATATATGGAATACCTTCAAAAATGCTTCTATAAATCTACCAATTGGAACGAGGATAACATATTTTCGAATATTACGGGAACGTCTCAAGCCATATTGGAATTTTCCACACCGAATGGATGTAAGCTAGACGTATCCTCCAAATCTACAGACCATCTGGCATCAAGCTTTACGCTCTCAAATTATCTGTCTATAAATGGTTCCATTGCCTATTTATATTCTTCGATTCCTTTGAGAAATACCATGGGAACAAAGGATATTTCTTTGCAAGATGCCATTGCTGGGTTTCGAGTTATTGAACCTAATTTTTCAACAATAAATCTGAACCCTGCCTACAAGGGGAGTAAGGACTCTTTACTATATGGCAGAATGTATTTTCCTGGATCTGCGTTAGAGGCGATGATAATTAAAAGAATTTCAGAATATACTCAACTTTCTATTAAGTGTATCAATAATCCCCATCTAAAAAAGAATGGAACTATGATTGTATACTTACAAAAAAATACACCCCGGTTTCTGAGAGAATTGATTTATTCTACGAACGAAGCTCTATGTGGTTTTAGATGTTTATACAACTTCAATAACCAAAAGCAGACACCAAAGTTTCAAAATAACGCATTACTTGTTCCAAAGTTCGACAACTCGGTTGTTTCTGTAGGGCTTGAAATGTGGTATGCAGCAATTACTATGAGTCCGGGACTTTCAACTGCCTTTCGCTACTCCACTAGATCTACCTCAACTGGGAAACCACTAACCATGACTTTAGCATGCAACCCAATTTTAGGACATATATCATCAACATATACAGTTAAAACATCTGTTGCATCTACATTTTCCTCCAAATATGACTTCAATTTTTTTTCCTATGCCAGCGATTTGTCCTTGGGTTTCGAATTGTACAATTTTTCTAATGCCAATAGATATCATGCTCTCACTAATGATACACAATCTAATGAAACCGATAGCTACCTACATGATATTAGAAATCTGAGTCATCATCTGAATGATCAAGAAGTTTTAACAGTACGACCATCTTCTTATCCAAATTATAATCACAACTCGGGTAACTTTATCAACCCTATCCAAGACTTGGACAATTATTACCACATAAATCCGACTCTTATACCCAATAAAGACAAAAACTTTCACAATATTCACAAGCAAGAGGTTGGAAGTGAAACTGTTATGACAGCATTTCAAAATCTTGTAAATGAAAGTGATTTTTCTAGTGTCTTAAAATTATCTACAAGTTTAAATGATAGAATGGTTAAATTATTATGGGAGGGCAGATGCAAAGAATTCTTAATCAGCACGGGTGTCAAATTTGGTCTTAATCCTGTAACTAATTCACCTGAATTCAACAGGTTTGGCGTAACTTTATCATATTCAATATAATAAATCTAAATAGTACAGTATAGTTTTTTCCGGGTAAATTTTAATTTTGTGTAAATAATTTTTAAATCGAAATTCAATTTAAGATTTTTCCAGTTATTCAGCGACAGTAGACTAAACGACGAACTTTAAAGGGTTGATTTAAATATGAACAATCAAGAGCTTTATAAGTTAGTTAAACACTCCAAGTTATCCCAGGTTGCAACACCCACAAGTAAAACCTTGAGGGGAACTTCTCATATACCAACTCATCAAATTATACATACACCAAAGTCAAGTGCTATTAGATCAAACTTTGGTATAAAGACGGCTTTGCCAAAACAAATCGGATACTCCCATATTGTGTACAATGATATTGACAATTCCAAGAACATGCCAGATGTAGAAAAATATTCCGGCAAATTGTACAATAGAATTAAATTTCAAGAATCTGGTCTTGTGTTAAAAAATTACTTTAACGACAATAACCCATTATTCCCATCTCATTCTACAAAAACAAATTCATCGACAAAGGATGATAGTATTTTGGCAACTTTCAATTTGAATAATAAATCCACTGTGGGAGAAGTGAAATCTCTTTTGGCAAAAAATCCAAAGTTGAACAAGGCTTTTCAAAAATGGTTGTTGAAAAATAATCCACAGGCTATTCTCTCAAGCGTTCCAATGAAAAAAATGTTAGACTTATTAAAAGAATTTTTAAATAGTTCCAATATTAAAAGAAAAGAAATAGGCTTAGAATCTTTAACTAAAAAGCAAGGACAAGCTTTCTCCAATAAAATTCAAGGTACTGGTGGATTTTCATACGCGCAAAGAGGCAGATTAACTAACTCTCCAAATGGTGTCAGGTATGGTGTTATTGCACCTGGTAGAATGGTAGGTGATAGGGAAGCAGCAATTGGTGGTTTCGTAGCAAGCGTCAATGACCGTACTACTTTACTTCAAAACAATTACTCAAAGAACTTCCCAGGTAAGCATTCCAGACAATTTGTTATGCCATTTAAAATTAATGAAGCAGAAATTACAGAATCTGGTAGAATCAAGATTTATGCTGATGGTGTTAAGGCCGGCTCATGGATGCAAAGAACTAATAGCAACATAGAATTGTTCGACAGATCAAATTACGAGGCTTCTAATCCAAATTTTGCCAATGCTGCTGATCGTAATGCAAAAGATAATGCAAATCTTGAAAGTTTATTAAATCTAATTAATACCTCTAATTAAATTCTATAAACTGCTCTTGTAAATATAATTCATAAATAAATATCATATTAGACTAATTATGTTGGATTTATTGTGGTATCTGTATGCATGAAGGATTCAGATTTTATTACAGATGGATGAGGATCAGGGTCTTCTTTGTTATGATTATTTAATCCTTGTGCAATCGGTTCTGTTCCTTGTATGTCTAAAACTGGATCTAAACTGATTTCTCTGGGGACCTCTGATACTTCTTTATTTTCCTTTATACCATCTTCATTCTTTTTTCTTTTCGGCTTTGGTTCAACTTTTTCCTTTTTTGGTCTTTTCTTAGAATTAATCGAAGAAGTACTCACAACACCTGGTAATTTCTTTTCTTCTTGATTAAGCTGAATTCTTACTTCCTCGGCTAAAGCTTCATCTAGCTTTCCATCAACTTGGTACCATAGGTAAAAGTTAGACATTCTGGTTCCATTGACTAAAATGTATTGCATTCGCTCTTGGACTTCTTCTAATGGTTTGAAGCTATTGGTAATAATAGGAACATATCTAGATGGAATACCGCGAATTGTAAAAGACAATGCTGTATATTTAAATTCAGGTTCAGTTGGGCGCTCTAGTTTCTTGACTGGAACCTTTTTGTGAGTTGTAGTATATCGCTTTTTACGTCCTTTCCTGACAGGCGGTACTCTTCTTGTAGATACTTCAGGTTTAATTTCCTTTGCGCACTCTGTAGCTTTGTCATCATCTGCAGCAATCTCCGTATGAGATTGTAAGGCATCTGTAGGCTTAATTTCATTAGAATTTTCATTAATAGCTTCAGCCGAAGTATCCTCTTTAATTATAGATTCACCATCATTGGAATCTTTCATGTCCGTATTCTTTCTTTCCGCCTCTTTTTCTTCTTCTTCTTTTTCCTTCATCAACTTTTCATAGTTCGCAAGATTTTTTTCATATTCGTCAACTTCGTTCTGATTATGTATCCATAAAAAACTAATAAGAATATCTTTTTGATCTGATTCTTCATTATCTTGAATTTCGTTGACTTCTACCTCGGGTTTCAAGACTTCACAAATTCCATACTTAGGAAACATGAATCTAATATTAGAATTTTCCACATATTCAAACAAAATAGTTGCATCAGATAAATATTTCTCCTGAAATGCTGTTAATTTTTGATCCTTAGGGATTTTACTTTTTAGTTTTGGTGGTTTTTTATCCTTCGGTAATTTTCTTTCCTTCAACATTTTTTTCGACTTATCCAAAAGCCCTCCTTTTTGCAGATAAGGATAATATGGTTGCTGAGAAAATAAGTACGCATGATGTGGTTGAGGTCCCATTTCACGAGCTCTTTTAATATAGCCTTGAAACTTGACAATCTCCTGAGGTGACGCATTTCCCAGAGCGACGATTTTCATTAGCGCATTTAATGATTGATCAGTTTTAGCTATCATATTTAAATTGGATATCATTATTGTGTTCTCTATTGATTGCATATTATTAGCTTCAGCCGGAGTTCCTGTTGGTTTTTGTTGGTTTAATTGAACTGGCTCTGCTACACCGGCTTGACTAGGATTAGGGACATTTGCTATTCTTTTATCCTCAAGAGGTGGCGGATTTTGATCTCCAGTTGGAGCTGGTGATGACCTACTTTCAGAAGATTCAATTTCAGGTTTAGAATTTATCTTATTAAAGGGCTCTTTATTTTTCGTCTCTGATTTTGCCTCACTTTCCTTCATATCCGTATGAGGTCTTTCTGATAAAATATCTTGAGTTGACTTCTCTTGTTCTTGAAGTTGAATTTTCTGATTATTGGATTCCTTAACACTTTTTTCATCGTTCTTCAAATTATCTACATTTTCTGAATCAGACTTTTTCTCGTTCTCTGAGACTTTGTTTTCATCGTCTCTAGGAATCTGTTTACTAGTTTCAATAGGAACTTCAACGACTTTAGTCACGTCATCGGGCTTTTTAATACCTAACACTGGTACATTTGAATCTTTATCTTTCTTCTTAGATGGTTTATCAGATCTTTCGTCTTTTGCTATGAACAAACGAATTTCAAAGTTATGAGGACCCAAAGATAAAGATGCATCACATAACTTCACCATCACATCTCTAGCGCTGACATCACTGCTCAATACTGGTGTCCTGGACAGTAATGTCTCATCCTTTGCTGATTTGGGTAATGGCTTATCTTGTTCAGCCAACTTTTTTGCATAAGAACTTTGCTTGATCCAGTATAACTTGAACATAGGACATATATGGACATATGAATACCTTGATTTCATTAAAGATCTATAGAAAATACCTGAATCTTTAATGGTTAATGGATTTTTCAAAATACTGTCATAATTTCCAGTAGGAGGTTGACTAAACGTTACAGGCAAGCCAGATAGAACTTCAAAGGGTCTTACTATTACCCTAGATAGTTCTTCTTGTTGTTTCTCGAATTCTTCCCTCTTAGCAGACGTAATTCTACGTCTCATTCGAGGTGGCATCTTTTGAATTATAGATAATTCTTAATGAATGTATTCAAGGTCCCAATTATTCCTAAAATGTGAACTGATTCAAATTGCGACATTATAAACGACATTATAAACGACATTATATACTTCTGAAGGTCGTTAATTTTATCTATATATTTACTGATTTATACTAAAAATTATCCTCAAAAGCTTCTAAGCCTTGGTTAAATAGCTTGATCATTGTATCCAATTCATTAATAAGGTTCTGCTTAGGTGCACCGTCCAAAAAGAATTCACCATTAATACTTGGAATATTTGGAAATTTAACTTTAGTAGCACCATTCGAAAGAATACTTGGCGATGCACTACTCAAGGAACTTGATCTGGGTAGAAATAAATTATGACTTGAAGCATTAACATTCAGAGCTGTATTGGATAGATTTGAGGAGCTCATTTTCTTTGTCTGAATACCGTAATGTCTCTGAGATGTAAGTGACTCAGCTCTCTCTCTATGTGAGGTTTCTGGTTCATTTTCATTATTGCTACCGTCGTTGTTTAAGCTACTAGTCAACGGCTGGTTCTTCTCGGTTACTGGCGTCATTGTAAGAGGAATGTTTGCAACATGAGCAGGATTAATACCAAACTGGTTTACATTACCATCCTGTTGAGAGTTTTCAAATTCTCCATTTGTCAAAGCCGATAAATTATTAAGATAATTGGAAGGTGTTGGCATTTGAATATGAAGACTTGGTCTTACCTTTTTCTGCAAGTTGGATGATAAGTTGGTAGTAGAATTTGTTGTTGTTTGATACTGTGGGACTTGACTGGCAGAAGTAGCAGTCGATTGGTTAGTACTTTCACCTGTGAGTTTGAAATTTATTGGTTGCAAAAGAGGGTTTGAATTCGAATGTAATGCTTTCATTGATTTTGATGGGGACACTGTATTGAAATTTCCCGCAGAATTCACTATGCCTGATGATGATGGTGGCTTTGGGGATGGTGTATTTATGTTTGAAATAGAATTTGAATATGGAGGGGTGTGTGGAGTCGTCTGTTGATTCGCATTACTTGATATACTACCAAAACTATTAGATATAGTTTTCTTCCTAGGGAGTTGAGATACTGAAGATGTGGTGGAAAACCTGGACTCAAGGTTTCCTGAGGCTGATTGAGAATGATATAAAACAGGGGGTTTGCTTAATGGTGGATGTGAAGCGTTTAATCCTGCTATATTAGACGATGACTTATTACCTGTGCCAAAGTTGGCCAAGTTATCCATGTCCGGAATTTCTATAGTTAATGATTCGCCCCTGTTACTAAAATTTGTTGCTGGGGGTACCTCATAGCCTGAACTCATATCTATAGAAGAATTGTTTGGAGAAGATTCATTTTCCTCAAATAACAGAAGTAAAGATTTTGGGATTTCATTTTGCGAATTATTCATAGTTCTACTTATTGTAGAAGTATTATTCATTGAAATCGTAAAATTGTTGTCTGTGTTGAATTTACTACCACCTTGAAGCGTTGGTTGGGTGCGATACGTCTCAGTATCTTCTTCATAAGAAAAGTTATTATCAACCTTCTCGATGTCAATATCATTTTCGATTATGTACTCTTTACTGCTTAAGGAGTCAAAGTCCCATTTTACGTGCAAATGCTCAGCGTCATTTTTATTTGCATCTTCATCCAAATTCATAACCACTGAATCTCTTGAAGAATTGCGATCCCTCCATAATAAATATCTTGTAATCAATTCCTTTAATATGACAGTGGTATGATTTTTGTAAGTTTTAACCAACTTACATTTAAGTAAATCTTCAGCCAGTGGTCTTTCGTCCGGATTTTCATCTAAACATAATGCGACACATTCTTTCAATAAAGAAGAATGTTCCCTTCCCTCTAATCTAGGAGGCGTCAGTTTAGAGATCATTTGCATTGCCCACATAGCTTCTTTATCACAATATGGTGGATTCCCCGTAGCAATTTCGTATACTGTAATACCCAAAGACCAAATATCAGCCTTTACATTATACGTATCGCCTTCTCTAATCACTTCAGGAGCCATCCAATAAGGAGTTCCAACCATAGTAGATCTTTTAGAGCTATTGGATGTTATTTTAGCGGCTACTCCAAAGTCACATAATTGAACGTTACCCTCATTAGTTATTAATACATTGGCTGCTTTCAAGTCTCGATGAATCACCCCCAATTTGTGAACCGCTTGCAATGCCATCAGTAACTCTCTAACTATGACACCAATATATCTTTCCTCAAATATTCCTGATCTTAATAAAGTCCTAACAGACCCACCTGCACAGTAATCCATTATGATCCATAGTTTGGTATCAATCAAAAATGATCCGTAATAATGAGTGACATTAGGCACACTTTTGAGCTCGGTTAAGAACTGGATCTCTTGTTGTACGTCGGCTACTTCATCTTCCTGTGTGTCTAGGTTCAATACTTTGATTGCAACTACTTGTTTCGTATGCTTGTGATATCCTTTGTAAACCACTCCAAATTTTCCACGTCCTATAACCTCCGTACGTTTGTACAGTATTGTAGAATTCATCTTGAAAAATGTTCTGGCACTTCAATATCCAAATTTAATTAATTTTTATATACAAATCTTGATCTAGACGACTCTTGATGTGTCTATTAGTTATTTGAACCTATTTTCTGATGATCTTTGTCTCCTGGTTCCATACGCAGGATAAAAAAAACACAAAATTTTGATAAGGTGAATAAATTTTGAGTCACCGTAGATATGAAAAAAAAAACCATCTTTTATATATTATACTAACAAATACAAGATGGTCAGAAGTGCTACCGTCAAAAGAGATACTAATGAAACAAAAATCCAAATTGTTCTCTCATTAGATGGTGGAAAAATTTTTGTAGAAGAGTCTATATTTGCCCATATCGCAAAAGATACCAAGGAAGAAGAACATGCTACCCAAGCTACTCTGTCTCAGGTGATTCAAGTTCAAACTGGTATTGGCTTCTTAGACCACATGTTGCACGCGTTAGCCAAACATTCGGGATGGTCTTTAATTATCGAATGCATTGGAGATTTGCACATAGATGATCATCACACTGCAGAAGACGTTGGTATCGCCTTAGGTGTCGCATTTCACAAGGCCTTGGGTCAAGTAAAGGGTGTGAAAAGGTTTGGTACAGGGTTTGCTCCATTAGACGAAGCTTTAAGTAGAGCTGTCGTTGATTTATCTAACAGACCTTATGCAGTTGTGGAATTAGGGTTGAAGAGAGAAAAAATAGGTGATTTATCTTGTGAAATGATCCCTCATGTCATTGAAAGTTTTGCTCAAGGTGCCCATATCACCCTTCATGTTGATTGTTTAAGAGGTTTTAACGATCATCACAGAGCAGAAAGTGCTTTTAAGGCGTTGGCTGTTGCTATTAAGGAAGCAATTTCAAGCAACGGAACCAACGATGTACCAAGTACTAAGGGTGTCTTGTTCTAGTTGATTCGAAATCTAACTAGTATTTGTAAATATTAATATTCGAATTTTTTTAGTTATCACTCCTATTGTTATTTATTTCATTTTACAATCTATCTATTCTTTAACTTATTTCAATCCCAAAAAATAAATACCATGTATTAAAGAGTACAAATTCATAGCACAAAGTGTTGATTGTAGTTGCTGATTGAAGAAGTGCTGATTGAAAAAGTGCTGACTGAAGAAGGCTCTGAAGCTTTTTTGGGGCAATTTACATATTTGAAAAATGCTACAACTCTGCGCATTTTTTTCTTAATATAAATTGGCTGAACTTTTCACTCTAATTTCTAAAATAATACCAAAGATGTTAAAAACTAGTATCAGAACTGCTTCTAACTTCAGTAAGAATAAAAAGCAATCAGGAGTAAAATATGCAACCAAACCCCATTATCTGAATGAGGGAATTAGAAGTTTTGATAAAAATCTTCCTTTTTCAAAAGAGAAGACTAAACCTTGGGAGAAGCAAAATATTACCAAAGATGAGTTTTTTGTAAGAAAATATGGTTCTATTAGTCAGGAAGAAAGGCAAAAGTTGAATGAAAAAGTTGAGAGGCAAAGAAGAGCTAGAATAGCAAGAAAGCAAACGGAATATGAGAACAGAAATTATGATAACAGAAGTAGACATAGTATATCAAGTTTTGCTCAAGCTTTTAAAAACCCTCTCAATGAATATCTATTTGGAACACACCCAGTACGTGCAGCTCTCACAGCCAATAAGAGAGAGCTGTTTAATAAATTGTTTGTTCATAATAGTAAGGACTCTGAAATATTAAAATTGGCTAAGAAATACGGCTTAAAAATTGTAAAAAAAGAATCTAAAGGAGATCTAAATTCATTGTCTGATAACGGTGTCCATAATGGAGTAGTTTTAGAAACAAAACCATTACAATTACCAATTATTACAAGTTTGACAGAATGTAATCCAGAAAGTGGGGAATATAAATTGACAATTTTCAACGATTTGTATAATACTGAGGTAGAGAAAGTCGACGTTACAGTACGTGAATTCAAAGACAATTCAGCAAAAAAATATCCTTTAGGCATCTATCTTGATGGCATTACTGATCCCCAAAATGTGGGAGCTATTGTCAGATCGGCTTTTTATTTAGGTGCTGACTTCATTGTGGTTCCGGAGCATGAAACTGCAAGGTTAGGACCTGCGGCAAATAAGGCTTCTTCTGGTGCTATAGAATTGATGACCATTTATCAGACTGAGGATAGCTTCGAGTTTGTTGAAAGCATTAAAAAGAATGGATGGAACGTCATTTCTACAAGTGCCAAACCAAATGAAGATGAGAAAGTTAATTTACATCTGAAGCATGAAAAAGTGGAGCAGCATTTAACGAAGAAATTTATAGATTCATCAGAGTTGTCGAATATAATGAGCGAATCTCCAATTCTTTTAATTATGGGCAGTGAAGGTGCCGGTGTTAGAACCAACTTGAAGATCAAATCTGACTATTTGGTAGGGCTCTCCAAGGGAAGACAATCCAAGGACACCATTGTCGACTCATTAAATGTTAGTGTTGCTGCTGGCTTATTGATAGAAAAGTGCTTCGCATAAATATGTATATTATCCTGTAAATATCAAAATATATGCTATGGTGAATATCAACCACTTTTATGCAATCATCTCACCACTGTTTTGTAATCATCTAACCATTCGCATTTTTTAAAGTTTTAGTCTCTTATATCAATAACAAAAAAAAATATGCAATAATCATATGCTATTCTCTGGATTTTCTATATAACTTCACTCAATTCCTAATCTTATTTCTAATGTTTTTCTTCAACTTAGCTCTATAATATTGAAAAATTTCCCTGCAATACTTGAAACTCGGCATATCACCAAATCCGAGAAAATGATTATATAGATAACGAATTATAAAATATACATTTTAGCTATGACAAGAAAAAAGTAAGAAATGACCTTAGTCCCCGAGGGATATTATCATATGTAAACCAATTGGTATATTTAAACCAATTGGTAAAAGTAACTATATTTGAAATCAAAGGGATATTTCATATAAATAAAATCTCCTAATGTAGTATATAGAAGACATGGCCGGAAATTGACGAGCATATGTCCTTGCGATAACGTCCCCTCGCTATTCTAGTATGGGCCCCTCCTATTGATAGTACATAACACAGAAGTAATTGTTACCATATGAAAGAAATAACTTAGGCGCCTTTATAAAATTTGTTCAAGTTAAAGCATTAGTATAATTAGACAAACTAGAGACTATTATTTTCAATTCAATCCAAAAATCAAGGTATTGAAGTCTCAATGGTTGACATTCATTTAGTAGTATTGGTTCATGGGTAAGTTAAAACAATTTTTCAATAATTATTTATTACAACCAAGACGGTATTTACTAACAAGCGCTACAGACTCTGGGGTAATTCTGGACATATGGACTACATTCAATCCCAGCTTGAAAAGCAAAATGAAAATAAAGAACCACATGAAGAATTGAAAGTTCATAAGACAGGCAGTCATTCGGGTAACTTAACGTATGATGGTATTGACGTTAATGGTAAAAGAATATCAGATGAAATTATTGAGATTATAGAAGATCTTACAAGTAATGGAGACGTGATCAAGAAGTTTTCAATAGTAGGTTACAGTTTGGGAGGATTAATTTCAAGATATGCGATTGGGATCCTATATTCTCATCACTACTTTGATAAGATAGAACCCGTTAACTTTATTACATTCTGCTCTCCACATGTTGGGGTATTGACTCCAGGAAAATCTTTTTCTGTATCAATGTTCAATAGATTTGTTCCTTACTTTTTTGCTCACACTGGAAGTCAATTATTCCTAAAAGACACCAAATCTATAAAATCCCATGATAATAAGAATAACCTTCCCCTTTTGCTCTGGATGACTGACCCAAGCTCATTCTTTTTCAAGGCTTTGGCTAAATTTAAGCACAGAAGCTTATATGCCAATGTGATGAACGATAAGAGAACTTCGTGGTTTACGTCATCGATTTCATTAAATGACCCATTTGAGTCTGCCTTTAATGAAGATACAAAAGCATTTCATTTTGAATACATAAAAAACTATGATCCAGTAGTAATTGATTATTCGAAACCAATTCAAAAGAATTTTCACAAAATGGAAAATTCGACTGAAAACAAATTCTTTTATTCAATAGGATCTAAAGCGTTCAATTCACTAATCTTGCTAGGAAGAATAATGTTATTGACGCCCCTTTGGTTTATTTGGTTTGCCTCTAACTCGATAATCGAAAGGATCAAATTAAACAGAAGAGTGTCTGCATTTTTTAGAGATACATCAAATAATTTATTACACTTGTATGACATTATTAATGAGGATATTAATAGTGGTACAGATGATTATATTTCCAGGGATGAATCATTAAAATCAGATGAAGAATTGAGTGAATTTAGTAGTTCCAAAGGACATGAAACACTTTTCACCACACTAGAAAGAGACCTTACAGATCAAACTGATATTGTAGTTGAATCAGTTTTCAGTGCTCTCAACGATAGTTCTGATAATTTACTTGAGGATACAAAATCTGATTTAAGGTATGGTGCTTCATTTTTGCACTTATCAGATGATCAGACCCACATCATAATGCAATTAAACTCCTTGCAATGGAATAAATATCCTATTGTAATTAGAAAAACCAAAGCATCGCACGCATGTGCGATAGTAAGACTGCTGGATGAAAACTTTGCAGAAGGAAAGATCGTCATACAGCATTTCGTCCAGGAAGTTTTTCAGTATACTTCCTAGACTTCTTTTTACTTGGGCACATTTATATAATATGTTACTTGTTTTTTAAAATTTAGGAACAAATGAAATTAGTTATAAAAAAATATATATTATTTTAGTTTTTAATAATACATCAAATTAACTCAACATAATTTGCAGGAAATATTCCTGTAACACCATTGTTTCTTCCTGTCCACCAGTCATCTACAGTCTCTGACTTTTTAAGAATATCAATCACGTCACCCTTTCTAAATGGTAAATCACCGGTTTGCTCTCCCTTAAACGAATATAATGCAATTGCTTGATTGGAATTAACCTTTGGCTTGCCTCCGAAATTTGGCTTAGATGCTGAAGAAGGCCTTGAAGGGCTATTGTTGTTGAGCTTCGTGTTGCTAAATCTAGTATTTAAATCATCAACATCCGACTGTCTCCTATCGTATATATCATCTTCCCAAGTTGATTTTCTTACCCCCGAGCTATTATAAGAGGTATTTCTTGTAGAGCTTTGTCTTCTACTATTATTTCGAGTGTTTTCAAATGAGTCGTCCGAATAGTCATCGGAATAATCTTCTGAATACCTTCTTCTAGATGATTGAGATTTTGCTCTTGTGCGTCTTCTGCCAGAAGACATTTCTGAGGTTGAATCTGAAAACTCATCTGGAATATCATCATAATAGTCGTCGTCATAAATGTCGTCATCTTCATAACCTGACCTATTACTAAAAACTCTACTTTCTAAAATTCTCATCAATGAGTCACATGCTGGAGGTATATCGACTTCTCCAGCCAAAATATGTCTAGCTTTGCAGTTATTTCCGTAGAATTTTCTGTTAGCTTCTCTTCTTTCAAGAATTGCTGAACCCTCTAATGAAACGCCTGCAAATAAACCCTTGGTCTTGGAATAAGCAAAGACAGCGGAAGCACTTCTCAAAGAAGCAGTACCAGCAGCTTCAGCGTTTCTACCAAGTGGACCTGCAGCAACAGAAACATTTGTACCAAGAGTTACAGAACCCATTTGAGCAAATGAATCAACTGCAGACTTGGAATTTAATATGAAAACAAAATCCGTTAATTCAGCTCCAATTTGCCCACCAACACCTGCACCTGCAGTGACAATTGCTGAAGGAGCTGACCAAGATCCATCGGGTAATCTAGCTACAATCACACCAGAACCTGCTCTACCTGAGAACAAGAAACCTGCTTTTAATACTGTTATAATTGCTAAACCTTTGGCATTCTTTAAGACATGTGGAGGTATAATCTGATCAGGTCCTATCACTTGATTTGGTTTAACGAAAGAAGCAAGAACTTTTGCCGCTTTTCTGAACAATTGTTAGTATTTCCATTTATATAATGAATATCAAAATCTATACTTACTTCGATTCGCTTCTCAAGCTTCTTGGAATTGGATTATTGATACCGAGTCCCATTTTTTTAATTCAATATATTCTTTAAACAGTCAATTTCTCCACTCTTTTTACCTCTATTTACAGAAACAAGTGCAATAAACTAATAAATTTATCTTTGAGGTCTTTTGTATATATTAATTTCAAGGAGGCTTGCAGTTGGTACGGTGCCACCTAAGCTCGATTTTGTTACACAAACGTAAACGTATATTCCTGATGCAAGACTCAAATAAAGGAATAATAGAAAATAGAATCGAAGTCATTCATAGAGTAAAGTCATGCTAAAGTATGATTATCATATACCGAAATGTCCGGCGCTTTTCCTGACAATTTGATTAGCTCAATACTTGCTTTTTATATCGACATTCAGATGATCAATGGTAAGTACGGTATTTCGAACTGCTCTGTTAAATAGTCATGACGGGAACAGTATGCTCAACTTATAATATGGTCTGTATGATTATCTCACAGATAATGGAGATATAATTAACTTGTATACACATTCAAGGTAACTAATATCACTAGTTAAATGCAAAAGAAAGATCATGCAAACTGATCGGATTGCAAAATTTTGTCACCCTCCTCTCAGATTGCAACCACTTTTCAATACGAATAGTTAGAGGAAGCATTGGAAAGAAGCAACTTGTAAATAGAGCAAATCGTCTCTTTTGTTAGATTAAAGCCGTTTGGCATATCAAAATGGTGAAGTATTAGGTCGTATATTCCAACCAGATGCAAACTTTTTTGGGCATATCAACTAATTGCGAAACTCATAAAATAGATATAAAACCACTAATAAAGATTTTGGATACTTGGATCCAACATGAAGATAATATTTGATTTAATAATAATTAGCTTGGTATGCATTCTGAAAGCTATTGCTGGTTATACTGACGTCAGGGATATAAGAATGCTTCCTGCTAAAGCTCTAGATAAAACGAATATTGTGAAAATTCCTTCAATTGATTCTCAAGATTTAGATCTTAGCCTATTTGACAATCATGATAATATATTAGTATGTGAAGATACGGGATCCACGATAATGCACTCCACAAAGTTGAATACTGTCAAGAGAACGGTAGGAATTTCTTCTGAAATGTTTGATGTGAAAGAGACTCAGAATATTAATTTTGAAAAGACATGGTATGAATTTGCTAGTGCAGACTACGACATAATTTCTTGTGATCCATTACCTTTAACAGGGTGTTTGAATAACGAATTTGGCGATGGAGGATCTTTAAGAGGAACTTTTTTCAAAACTTTTGGATCTTCGGCTACATTAGATTTTTCAGCAGGTTTTTCAATGTCAAGCTTCCGCCAATTATTTAACTATAACGTTGTCATCGGCTCTTCCGTAACGATAACTGCCAGCTATACGTGTACTGTTCCTGCGAATAAAACTGGACAGATGTTTATTCGACCCAGTTACGTTGAACTACGTGAGCCTAAAAGCCGATTAATTGAAGTCTCAAAAGTAAGGCACTGGCAAAACCCCATGGTTCTTTCCAACAATCTTGAATTGAGCGAATGGATTGAACATCCTGAGCCCATTCGACTACTATCTTATGAATCGAAACCAATTTTTACATGTGTAACAGATACTGAATATCTACAATGTGATTGCGATATAACTGAAGAATCTTATCGATTTTGAAATATGATTTTATAGAGTAGAATAGTATTTTTAGTTCTAGCTGTGCATTATCAGTATTTCGAATTTTGTTCTGGCTAAATTTACAATTTTGCAGCGCATACTCCTGTCGTTTGAGAGAGGTTGAAAAAAAGGGGCGAGCTGGGAATTGAACCCAGGGCCTCTCGCATGTTTGTAGTAATCAACCCAGTATACTGAGTCGTCGCCCAAAGCGAGAATCATACCACTAGACCACACGCCCAATTTATGGTTAATTGAAATATATTATTCACTTGAATATATTATGATATAATAAATGCTGAATAAATACATTTATTCATTTTCAATATATTAAAATCATTATTCATTATCAATATATTAAAATCATTTTATTTACTTCAAAATTTTTAGCTATTTGAAATTATCAAAAAACATTTCATTTAATAAACTATATGTTTTAGCTAAATTTTTAAATTATTGCAAAATTCTGAAAAACATATTTACACACTTTAACAAGAACTCTTCCATAATACCAATCAAGGCCAATACTTTCAACGATAATCCTCTACTGTTCACGTGTATCTTACGTTTTATGCTTCTAGTTAGCCTACATCAGCAAAATATACAATATAGTCATATACATAATAGTGAGATCTTACATCTTGCAGGTCGTGCGATTGGTTTATTTACATTATTTTATACTATTTTATATATCATTCTAAAACTGTTAATACTTACAATTTCAGAAATCTGTATCTTCCATTGCTTTAGAAATCAATTTAAGTTACTAGAGATTCCTAATATTTTTATAAACCTACTTCGAGAAATACATTGAATTATAACACGTCTTGCACAACAGCATTTAGCTTTACATAAAAGTGAATGAAATATTTATTATCCTTATGAAGAACATTGATAAACAAGTTAATGCTGGATTATATTTCGGATTCTGAAGAGGATGATTTCAATCTTTTATCACCTTCACAGGTGTCAAGACAGAAAATTTTCAAACTTTTGCTGGATTTACCAATAGAAAGGCAGGGTGAAGTTCGTAATAGAATAAAAAGCTCAAGATTTTCTGATTTGCTAAATATTTCAATAGGTAGTCAAAAAAGTATAAATGAAGACAGCCATAGAGAACATGTGTTATCGGTAGATGCGAGCAGGGATCACAATGATATTAATTCAGAATTACATACAGCGACCGCTGTCCCAGTTGCAGCGCCCGGTAGCGATGTTGACCAGGAGGAAACAGAGAACACAAATAGATTAAAGCTATTCCTTGAATCTAGGAAGGAAAACTCGATAAGACGTAGTTTGAGAAAAAGGAATTTCTCTAGCACACATCCGTATTTAGCAGATCAAGCTAGTTGGCTAGGTTTGGCAAGTAAAGATTACCTAAATCAGATACACGAAGAGAATACAGAATTAGAATCAATAGTTAAGTTTTTGAATCAGGCTTACTTAAAGAAGAAGCAATCCTATCCTAATGAAGAGAAATATAAAGCAAAAAATTTTTATGCATTTTTAGGCAAAAAGCCCTCTTTACTGAGAGAAATTGTAGATGATACACAAGTTACCCATGAATGGCCAGCAGAAAGTTTAGAAAAAGAAATATACCAATTTTCTCAAAGTGTGAACTCATCCAATCGCAACCTGGATGATGAAGATGTTGATACTCTTTCACCCAGAGAGAGAAACTCTTCTAATATCAATCATTTGCACAATAGAACACCGTTGGTTATTTCAGATTCAGATTCAGACTCAGAAGGTATGGGGACTTACTTACATAATAACATTGTAAATAATCATGAAGCAAATGCCGGAATAGATATTTCAGTTAAGGCTTCATTTCCTTTTGAGGACAGAAATGAAAATCCCGCGTTTGATAATGATGTTTTTGTTCGGGTTGGGGGTAAGATTAGAAGAGAGAAGAACGTCTTGAAAGGATTACTTCCAGAATCAGCCAAGAGATTGGACATTTACAAAACCAAAAAATCTTCGAAAACCAAGGTTGATCGTAAACAATTTGAACATAGAAAAGGATTGGCCATAAAAAAAAAGGGTTCTGGATTCCTAAGAAATAAAAACGATTATGATTTAGTCAATTTTGTTGATGACAATAACTATTATCATGAAGAAGATCATTATTTACAGAATTTAGATTCCTCTTTAGATGGTAATGTTGACACTTCTTTAATTGAAAATCTTTTCGAAATTCCTGATTCCCCAATGCATATCACTGAAGAAAGCGATGCCTCAATTACTGCATCTACCTTATATAATAGGGATCACATAAATAGTAAAATTTATGATCTAGTGAATGAAGATGAATCTTCACGGGACACTAATTTATTAACAGATTCGACTCTGAGCGATTCTGATGTTGAGGAAATATCTATGAGAGTGCTAGAACCAACAAGTAGTTCAAAAGCCTCAAGCGGACTTGATACGATAAGCAGAAGAAGTTATTCATCTCTGAAGGCTAGAAGGAAATATACCGCCAGAAAGAATATGAACTCTTTAAATTTTGGGAAATTGAAATGCAAGAGTGTTAGGCATCTGAAGTCAAGGGCTAATACAGAGAAACAAACCAAATATAAACAGATTATTTCAAAGTCTAAAATAAATCCAAGAGATTTGCTTAAATCTAATTATTATTTTCTGAGAGATCCAAACCAGGCTACAACTGCGTTCGAAGCTGAAAGTTCCGAAAAATTCATTAAGAGAAAGGAACTACAAACTTCTGCTAGATCATATTCTCACATTCTTAGCATCGAAGATATACTAATGAAAAAAAAGTACAACTTTCCGAAAGGATTCATTTTGAATGACATAGATATGGAAACAATACGCAAGTTGAAATTGGGCAACAGAGTTACTTTGGAAAAGGATAACGTAATAGTAAATTTGATTGGTGATAGATATTCTTTCCTACTCGTAGATAAAACTTTTTCAAATACGAATTTCAAACGGTTATTGTCACATCTTTTGAGCATATTTAAAGATGCTAAAAACATTAAGTCTTCTATAACAGAGGAGATCTATAGTGCAATCAAAGGATTAATAGAGTGGCTTTTAATCTTACAAGAATCACCCAGTGAAGATATTTGGTACATATTAAACTCTTTATTTCGTGAATTATCTCATATCAAAAACAAAAGTGAAGCACAGAAGAAAATGATATTTTACCCTTATTTTTTGCTACTATTTTATTTGATGACTCTTATCAAAAAGAAAGAATCAAATTTATCTGGCGAATATATGGAAGCTAAATTTTCACGTCTTTGCACAGAGTATTGGATTGTGTTCTTTGAAAATTTCGATCTTAATAATTTAGAAGGTAGAGATAGCGAGAGTACTTATTACTTCGAATCGGTGTATTCAATTTATTTACTATTTCAAGATAGAAAACAAACCTGGTGGGTGAATATTAATGATGCACTAATGAAGTTGCATAACTCAGGCTCACCAATAAATAGATTTGATTTGGTTTTTTTTTTGGCATCAATTGTATCTTCCAAGGAGAGAGACTGGTCTTGCTTCTATACAATTTATGATAGCTGTAAATCAGACATCAGTTCAAAATGTCATAACCATTTTATTGATATAATACACTCTTTAAATGAACGATTTTTGTGGAAACTTGAAGAGAGATTGGTTACAGTGATTTATTCAACCATTACTAGCAGAAAATTTTCAAATTTTGAGGACGAATATGGCCTGCCTCAAATACTTCAAGATATTACAACTAGAGATGATATTCCAGATTCTAGTTTTTTTGAAAGATTTATGCATTTACTTTATTCGTTTGTATCAAGTTTACCCTTGGGCTCAAACAAAAAAAGATTAATTACAAAGCTCTTGACATCAAGCCATTATCATTATCAGAAAGATAGGGAACATTTTATTATGTTTATAAACAGACTAAATTTTATATTATTGCTAACCAAGCTTTCTGAGGTAGACCTAAAAAATCAGCTATATGACCTTGCAATTCAAGTTAGGGATTCTTATGATGTTAATATTTTGGAAAAAATGATCCAAGGAATAAGTTACTATTCGAAAATTGCTACTGGTAAAGGTAATTCACTTCCAATTGAATCAATCGTTGTGCTAATGCAATCTGTAATCCGTTCGTACATATCAGAGCCGGGGTTTGTGAAATTATGGAGACATCTATACCAGTTAATAGATCGTACATTTCTTACCGAGAGCTCAAACTTTGCTCTGACAAATGCATATTACCAATTATTTTCCTTGATTTTAAAATTGGATTTCAAAGAATTACCAGATCAAGTTGCGATCGATCTAACTAACATTTGTGTCAAAGTGCTTGAGATTTCTTTAGTCATAAAGAATGAATTAACACATTCTACAGCATTGAGAGATCAGATTACTGATTTATCTGCTAAAAATTCTATCCTATTACATATATATATGGGGAGATTTCCTATTAATAATCAGGGACAAGATGCTAGAGTAGAAAATGTCGTTGAGAACTCTATGAAAATATGGGTTCTTTGTACTTATCTTTCAGTGGAACAAAATTGGAATATTATAGTTTTGCAGCAATTTCCTTACATTGGAAATTCTTTCCTGAGGCAAAGATTTGCTTTGTATTTATACAATGAACTTTTTCAATTTACTAATTTGGACTATTGCATTGATACTGTTCTTATAACAATAATGTCCAGTTTAGCTTCATTTTCAACTTCTAAGTACATTCCACGAATAGTAAATCTGTTCAATAGGATCAATAAAGAACTGAACCATTTAGAAGCTCTCACTGATAATATTACTTCCTTTCAACTTCAAAATTTCAAGTTACAGATTGTTACAAATATTATATCAAATATTTCAGCTAGTAGATGCTTGCCAACTCCCACGAAGTTTGTGTATTTGACTTCATTTTTGAAGACGCTTGATGAGAATTTCGATATATATTATATGTTCAAACAGTACTCTGAGTTTTGTAAAGGACTGGTAAGAGCATTGCAAAAATACAGTCTTGAAATTATTGGCTCTGATGCAATATTTGTCTCTTTTGCAAGCAAATTAGGCATATTGCATCCGCAAATAAATCAAAAAAAATGGTTGAATTTACATCTAAAAGACAAATTAGCACATATTCATAGCGAGCTTACATCAGCGATTCATTTTAAAAAGGATTATAATGCTGTTCTTGACAAATTTATATTTCCAGAAACAATTGAATTGATGTATTATTTAATATGCATTTACATTAAATCACTAAAATCAAACCAATCAGAAAAATGGCCATTAATTTCTTACATTCTAAATTATATTAGCAACAAGATGGGCACATACCTGGTTACGGTATCAGATGCTTCATTTAAAACGTTTTTAGAGCTAATTTGTGAACTACCAGACTTGGTTAATAGTTCGAGAAGCCAAGAATACGTTTTCTATCAGTTAAGCGCTTTGCGCTATGTCTACAGCATTTACTCATATTCATATTTTACTTATGATGGTTTCAAAGATAAAGATTACTTAATAAATATAATAGAAAGGATAACCGGACTTTCAGATGATGAGAATCATAAACATTTAGATTCAAAATTTTCTTCATTTCGGTTGTTCGATATCCAAAATCCAGGAAAGGAGATCAGTATAAATGTAAAAATAAACCATTCAGATGATGAAATTAATAGCATTAGAACGAGAACTGAGAGTAACTTACAAAGTCTCAAATCTATAATAAAAATCTCGAGAAATACAATAGAGGAATGCTTATCGTTCGATCTATAGTTTCGAATTTATTCAATTCTTATAATATACATGTAAAAAGTTGAATTCAAAAATTGATTATTGTAAGCCTATTTGACTTTTAATTAACCTGATTTCTGATTCAAGCCTATCTTTACCCTTTTTAATATCTAATAACGTAACTACGGATTTCAATAAGTCATCATACTTTGCCATTGTTTTTCTTGTTGGCATTACCGGTTTCCAGTTAGTCCCACCAGCTGTAGGAATATCCAATTCTTCCAAGACACTACTAACCGACTTTAAAACCGATTGTCTCTGCTGGAGACCTGGCAATTTCTGCATTGATCTTAATACAACCCCGGCAGTGAGCTTCTCGTTACTGTGATAATGCAAACCATAAGCTTCTTCCTCTTTTAAAGTTAATCTCTTCATCAACAATTGTTGAATAGCAGATGTTTCTTGCTTCACATTCGAGAGCTGGTTTTGTTTCAACACACCAGAAAGAAGCTGTTGTAATGGTGTTTGGAAGTTGCGTTCTTTCTTAAAAGATGAAGAAGCTGCAGTAGGAATGGGTGGAGGTATAGGGTCATGATTATTTGAAGATGACTTTTGATGTTGTAGAGCTTGGCGTTTCTTCTGATGTTTATCAATGATCATTAAATTATTATATAAGTTTGCCAAACCTTGTGATGATTGATATTGTTGGACACTTTGAGATGTTTGGGGAGAATCTAAAAGGGTTAATAAGTGTGAACGCTCGACAAGCATTTTCTTAGCGGCTAGCTCAAACCTACGAGCTTCAATAACCAAAGATTCTTCCTCAGCAATTTCGGCAGGAGTTCTTTTGAGTAAACTTTCCAAGTAGTGCTTTCTCTCTGTTTCTTTGGATTTAGAATACGAAGATAGTGCATCAACTAAATTTGGATTAGAATTAGCTTTTGATTTTAGAATTTTTGCTGAAATTTGGTAAAAATGGTATTTTAAGTCTTCAAGAGTACGATTTGATGGATTTGAAAATCTGTCATAGATAATGTGCCATTTTAGTTCAAATGCTTTACATAATTCAAACAAATATTTAGTCTCAGCATATGTCCATTCTTCTTCTGAGAAATCAGATTCATCGGCAGCATTATTTGCAACTACGCTTTCTATTTCTTTTCCGATTTTGTTTTCTTCATTCTTTGAATCGATTTGCTTCATATCCTGCAATTCTTTATTACTTTCACTTTCCTTCAATTCAGCCTTTTCCTTTAATCGATTTTCTTCTTTTTCTTCTTTTTCTTTTTCTTTTTTTTCTTCTTCTCTTTTTTCTCTTTCTTTCTTCTCGATTTCCCTTCTTTCCTTTTCAACATTTTCTTTCTCTTTTTGTTCCAAGGTCAGCTTCAGTTCGGCTTCCTTTATCTCTTCCATGAATTTAATATATAATTCTTCATCAACTAATTCGGGTATATCCACATTTACGTTGAATTTATCGAAAAAATATGGCTTACTTGCAGCTTCCTGCTCTAATAGTTCTTTTGATCCTTTGACCCAATGGTATAACTTAAGTTTAGGTGACTCAGTATTATCGCTGCCAGGAGAAAATTCCATCCTTGTCCATGGAGAAGGCTTTAAATCTAATTTACCTTTCACGCCTGAGTTATAGGAGGTATTCAGCAAGCTCACAGGAGGAGTATTTGGACCTATTAAGTTATATAATTCTCTTGCCATACCAGATTGTCTGGGAGTTGGTATATCATTATTGAATTTCTTCTTTTTTTTAGGTGGCTGAACCAGATCATCTCTTTGGACATTTAGGACATCCAATATATCGTTAGCAGACATTATTCGCTTTGTATTGTTGAATATTTGCTTTTACGAATATATGTTTACTTGAAATCTTAATAATTACATTTTGAGTAAAATTTACAGTTTAGAATATATTTTCAAATTTACAGTTTTAGTGTACTAAGCAATATAATGGTATACACTTTTGTTGTTGTCATCTCTTTTCAAATATTCTTTATCTATCAAATCTTCAACCCTTTGCTTTATTAGCTGAATCAGAGGTTGAAACCGGTTACTCAATTGCTTGAGCAATTCACCAATAAGTTCATTATGATTTATAGATTGGCGAGATTTCATAATACGCACTATTGCAGCATTTACCTCTATCTTACGCCCTTCAATAATATTTGCTTGCACTTCGGCAAATTCTATATCATGATCACTTTTAGCTTTCTCTACTTCTGCAGCATTTAATTTCGATGTAGCAGAAGAAGCAGATACCGTCAAAACTTTGACTTTAGCAGACGGCGACTTGAATTTTTCATTTAATCTAAATTTATCGTTAGTGTTAACATCCTTAGTCAATGGTGTTTTTATTAATAGCCTCAGTCGCGGAGCCACAGCAATTGATTGAAGTTGCCTCTTTAAATCAGCTTCTGGGATCCCCGTTAGTTCCTTAATTTCTTCATACGTAAATTCCTTTGCTTCTTCAAAAGCCAGGACCATAGAGCCATCTGGATTGGTAGACTGTGGTGCGAAAAGAAGCATAATAATGCCAGCATATGTAGACATATTTATTTCATAAGTTCTCGAGGGATATGTTATTCTTAAGTCGATCGAACCAAACTTAGGGCACCAATACAAAGATTTGTTGTCATTTTTTTTCCCTGTAAACCAAAATTCTTCAAACTCCTTGAGAGTTTGACGAAGTTGACGTGACCAGATAAAAGTAACTTGATTTTCATCATTCTTAGAGAAATTTTTGTAATCCTTGGTCATAGATTTTGGCCAGTCAGAAACATTGCAAATTTTCAAATCCATTTCAACGTGGCCTGTTCTTTTATTTTCACTAACAAATTTTTTCCAATCCCTAGTTATGTCATTGGACAGTTTAATATCCTTATTCATCTTAATTACCTTTTCTAACGAAGCAGTACCCATTTCTTCACTTAGTTTAGAAATAATCAATTCCTCTAAATCTATGCCTAGTTTATTGTTTGCATTAACAACCTGTAAGTTTCCTTTTGAATTCAAGAACCTTTTTGCGAAATGATTAGCATAATGGGCTTCAAAGGAATCCTTGTCCTTAATAAATCTCAAAAATGCAATTGATTGGACAATGATATTCTCAGTTTCATCACCATGAGAGCTCTCTTTTGAAGTAGAAGACTTAGAATATTGCTTGATATAGTAATCCATATAAATTGATAATAATTCAGGAGAATTTATTTCATTACTTCCCTTCTTATTAGGTGGTTCATTTATGAATTCTCTCATGGCCATTGTTACGCATTGTTCTATGGCATAATCTCCCCTAAAAGATTCTTTGATAATAATGGACATTTGTGATTGGTAATTTAATACACTCTCAATATATTTCGTTGCGAAAGATGCAGAATTTGATCCAGCCTTTTTATTTGATCCAGCATTTGTAATACTCGAGGACAATATTCCTTTGACCAAATCTGGTATTTTTAAACCCTGCTGACTAACTATCTCTTTTAATCTCATCTTAAGAAGATTATAATCGGGATCTATTCTACCGCAGAATTCATATAATATTCTAAGTTCCGTTAAATGATGCTCTGTAGAATTGTCATTGAAAATGTTTGCCATAACAGGCTCTAACCAGTATGATAAACCATGCTGTTCTAATGGAAGACAAAAAATTTTATCAATTTTATCTTTAATTAAAATATTGTTCATCAAGGATATAAGTTTAGGGTATGTTGACTGAGGTAGGTAGAAGCCAACCCTTCCTTCCTCATCTTCAATAAATTGGTTAGTATCATATAGATATCTGGAGCCGGACGAAAAACTCATGAATTCTTCCGAAAGACTATAGAAAAAAGTTTCAGACCTTGATAGAAAAGTAGGCTCAAAGAATCGCTGATAGAAGTTTTCACCATAGTTTAGATCCGAAGCACCCACTTCGACTAAAAGTTCAAGCATGCTAATAATTTTTGTAATATACATTTTCGTAGTGATAACTTCACCTTTTCTATTCCTTGTGATCTCCTCAATGACAATTTCAATTATTCGATTACCAACTTCGTTATCATTGTACTTTATTAAATAGTCTTTGAACAATTGAATTCCCAAATCATAGATTAGCAATTTTTTCTGCTCTTTTACATATATTCTGTTAAGGTACATTAGCACATCACTAATGAATTTCATCGATTGAAGATGCTCATCCCATTCCAGTATAATTGATTTCATAAAATCCACATCCGATGTTATGGACATTACATAGTTCCGCCTAACTAACAAATGATCCCTTATTATTGTTGTTACGTTATCATAAAGCTTCCCTCCAAATTTCTTTAATACGAGCATGTATGCCTTTCTATACAACTGCTCGTATGACAAATTAGAAACATTCTTATTTTGGATCTGTGTAATGGCATTCGAAAGAATCGCCCACGATTTATCATATTCTGCAGCTCCATCAGCCCCCGATTCACCCCCGGTGGAACCTACTAACGACTTTCTGGGGGGCCTGATTTTTGACCTTCTACTTATAGGAAGCATACTGTTGATCTCCCTGGATCCAATTTTGATTATGTTTGAATGTCAATTACTATTATACCAATGCTA
Organism: Schwanniomyces yamadae; assembly: GCA_030565025.1. NCBI lineage: Eukaryota > Fungi > Ascomycota > Pichiomycetes > Serinales > Debaryomycetaceae > Schwanniomyces > Schwanniomyces yamadae. The sequence goes on along the minus strand of JAJMAU010000014.1, from coordinate 93,159 downwards.
TATATCAAGAATCTAACCTGCAAAAATGAGAATTGTACTATTACAGTTTAAAATAATTTCCGATAATCCCAAATATATCACGCGTTAATCACGGAATTGAACACGCTTCAAAATCAACCTCACTGACAAACTATATGGCAGTGATTGGCCGATTCGCTCTAAGAAAAGTGCACGCCGGAAGCGGCCCTTCTCCGGCACCGGTGAAAAACTTATGACTCTATGGCACTAGCGGAGAGAAATATACTTCAAAGATATAAAGAAAGCAAACTGCTATATCAACCTCATAGTATAGGTATAAACAATTATTAAAAAACATGACAGGCCAACCAAAGACATTATATGACAAGGTTTTTGAAGACCATATTGTTCATAAAGATGAGTCTGGATCATACTTATTATACATAGATAGACATTTAGTTCATGAAGTTACATCGCCACAAGCTTTCGAAGGTTTAAAGAACGCTGGTAGAAAGGTCAGAAGAACAGATTGTACCTTAGCTACTGTAGATCACAACATTCCAACTATATCTCGTGCAAACTTTAAAGATCTTGATACTTTCATCGACCAAGAGGATTCTAAATTACAGGTTAAGACTTTGGAGCAAAATGTCAAGGACTTCGACGTTACCTACTTCGGTATGACTGATAGTAGACAAGGTATTGTGCATATTGTTGGTCCTGAACAAGGTTTCACCTTGCCGGGTACCACTGTTGTTTGTGGTGATTCACACACCTCCACACACGGTGCCTTTGGTTCTTTAGCCTTCGGTATCGGAACTTCTGAAGTTGAGCATGTCTTAGCCACCCAAACAATTATTCAGGCCAAATCTAAGAACTTCAGAATAACAGTAGATGGTGAATTATCTGAAGGTATTACCTCGAAAGATTTAGTATTACATGTGATTGGTGTAATTGGTACCGCTGGTGGTACTGGTTGCGTAATTGAGTTTGCCGGTAAAGCCATTCAATCCTTATCCATGGAAGCTAGAATGTCTATCTGTAATATGGCTATTGAAGCTGGTGCGCGTGCTGGTATGATTCAACCAGATGATATTACATTCGACTACATCAAGGGTAGACCATTAGCTCCAAAAGGTGCTGAATGGGACAAAGCTGTTGCTTACTGGAAAACTTTACATTCAGATGACGGTGCCTATTTCGACTACGATATTACTATTAAAGCTTCCGATATTGTACCAACTATTACTTGGGGTAATTCTCCCCAGGATGCTTTGCCAATCACTGGTAAAGTTCCAGATCCATCGAAGGTTGATGATCCAATCAAGAAGTCTGGTATGGAAAGAGCTTTAAAATACCAAGGCTTAACTCCAAACACTCCATTACAAGAAATCAAGATCGATAAAGCATTTATTGGATCTTGTACTAACGCACGTATCGAAGATTTAAGAGCTGCTGCTAAAGTTGCCAAAGGTCATAAGAAAGCTGACAATGTCAAATTAGTTTTAGTTGTGCCAGGTTCTGGATTAGTCAAGGCACAAGCTGAAAAGGAAGGATTAGATAAGATATTTGAACAAGCAGGCTTTAGCTGGAGAGAAGCTGGTTGTTCGATGTGTTTAGGTATGAACCCAGATATCTTGAATCCAGAAGAGAGATGTGCATCTACTTCTAACAGAAACTTTGAAGGTCGTCAAGGACTTCAATCAAGAACTCATTTAATGTCTCCTGCGATGGCAACAGCTGCTGCTATCAAAGGTCATTTCACTGATATTCGTGAATTTGATTACGATAACAGTGATGAGCCAACAATTGTTGTTGAAGCTGAAGAAGACAAGGCTTTACAAGACGCAGTCTATGATCATGAAAAAGAAATCATCGAAGATACCCCAGGTACTGTCAGTGAAAAGATTAATGATATTCCAAAGGAACCAGAATCCAAGAAACACAAGGCTGCCGATGGCGCTGAAGGCATGCAGAAGTTTACAACTTTGACTGCTATTGCTGCTCCATTGGATAAGGCAAATGTTGATACTGATGCTATCATCCCAAAGCAATTCTTGAAAACTATAAAGCGTACTGGTTTAAAAAATGGTTTATTTTATGAATTAAGATTTACCAAAGACCCAAAAACTGGTAAAGACATCGAAACTGACTTCGTTTTAAATACTGAACCATATCGTAAAGCTGAAATCTTGGTGGTTACCGGTGATAATTTCGGCTGTGGTTCTTCAAGAGAGCATGCTCCTTGGGCCCTAAAGGATTTTGGCTTGAAGTGTATGATTGCTCCTTCTTTTGGTGACATTTTCTACAACAACTCCTTCAAAAATGGTTTATTACCTATCAGACTTCCTCAATCAGTGATCTTGGAAAAATTATGCCCAGTCGCTACTGCCGGTAAATCTTTGACTGTTGACTTGGAAAGTCAACAAATCAAGAACGCTGAAACCGGTGAAGTTTTAGTTGATCATTTTGAGGTAGAAAAGTTCAGAAAACATTGTTTGATACATGGTTTGGATGATATTGGGTTAACATTACAAAAAGAAGAATTCATTTCTAAGTATGAAGCCATTAGAAGAGAAAGATTTTCGTTCTTAGAAGGTGGTTCGAAATTAATCAAGCCAATCAAGGGTGCTAAGAAGTCTGCTTATGGTCTTAAAGCTCAAGAGTGGTAATTTATTTAAGTTCTTTTATAACATTTATTTATTTAAAGTTTAAAACTAATGATAAACTGCTAAGTCTTTATGTAGATGATATAAGTCACGTGTAAATATTTATCAAATAAAGATTTCTCTCATCGATCTACGTACATCAACATTGATAGATTAATTCCATTCCACTGCGTCAGCGTGAAGCCATTCGATATCTAATAAAGTGTCAATAAGTTGAGGATTAGGATCGGGCTTCAACAATGATAGCTGATCTTCCAGATTTGCGAGCAAATAATAGCTCCAAGAATGTCATGGATTTCGAAATGTGGATTCGTATGGCAACAGATAATAAGATTAATGCACAGAACTCATGGAATTTTGCTTTGATTGATTACTTCCATGACCTTTCTTTGTTAAGGGATGGAAAAAGCATCAATTTCCAGAAGGCTTCTGCCACCTTGGATGGCTGTGTAAAAATATATTCATCTAGAGTTGACTCTGCGGCCACCGAAACGGTGAAATTGTTAAGTGGATTGACGGCATCTAATGTTAAAATAAACCCGCATGATTCTGAAATAATAGAGGAAGAACTGGAAGAAGAGAATTCGAATTCTAAACACAACGAATTGAGAACAAGAAATCGAAACGTCATACTCGCAACTACTTTAGTCAAATCATTTGATGAAATAAGAGTGAAAAAGATAGAATTAGAATCGGCGGTAGATCCTCTATTCAAAACAGCATTAGCACAGTTTGATGAAGGGGGGGCGAAAAGTTTGTTATTGAATATGTTGAATATTGATGCATCCGGCAGAGTTCTGTTTAATAGTACAGATAATATCGCAAGGATAGAAGGATCGACTGAGATAGAAAAAGGGAAAAATGTTCAACAAAAAGCGCTAAATTATGGATTAGAAAACCTTGGAAACATACTTTTCGCCAATAATGATTTCGAAGACTTGGTTGTTTGTCCTTCTATGAATGCCATTGAAGAATTTATAGAGAATGATGAGAACAAGCAAGATATTTTTGATCTCTTCAATAAGAAATCCGACAAAGAATTTTCGGATGACATTTTGGATGATGAAAATAGTGATTATGATTCATATGATGATGATGTTAGGATGGGTGAAAATTCCATAAATGTGACATTACAAAGAATATTTGATGAGACGTTTCAAAAAGAAAATGAGGAACAAAATGGCTTCGAAGAAATGAGAAATGTACCTGACTACGATTTATTAGCATATTTTGATAGATCTATCAAAAGAAACTGGCATGAAACACAAAGGCATTGGAGAGTAGTTAATTTAATGAAAAGACAAAAGCAATCATATAAGAAGAATGTTCTTTCCGAGCCGAAGAAAGAGGGGATTGTAGTAGACTTTTTTGGTGACGATGAGGACGAGGACGAGCTATTTGCTGAACCAGTGGCAAGCTCCCTTTTGCCTATTGTTCACAGAGAAGTTGAATCCAGAAATTGCTTAGTTAATGATATTGATTTTACTGCGAAGCGGTTGATCAGACTATTCAATAAAAGAACAATTTTGAAACCTTTTCAGAAGAAAATGTTGGTTCCATTTCTGGAGGTAAAGCAAGAAAATGAAAATATACCCGCAAATGAGCATTACTGGTCTCAAAAGTATCGAGAGGAAGCCGAAGAAGAACTTGAAAGATCCAGAAGGCTAGATGGAATATTAAGAGAAGATTTAGCTGAATTGCATCAGTCGTACAATCAATCATTCTTCCAGGATGGAGATTTTGATAATGATGATTTGGATCCAATGGGTCTTGGGAATACAGATGAGCTAATGAATACAGAAAAATATCCTCAAGGTTTTAATTTGATCAGGCCAAAGTATATCAACTTTTCAAAAGTAGCAAAAAAAGTTGATATTAAATTATTGAAAGATAACTTGTGGTCTAGTTTAAGCAAATTTTGGACTGAAAATTCTCATGAAGCAGAAAGCGAAGAGAAAATAAACGAAGCTACAGAAGATCCACTAGCTGAACTATCTCAATCAATAGGTGTTCTTTCTCAAGAATTTTCCCAGCTAGATTTAAAGTTCAGTGAGGTTATTTCTGATGTCAGTAAAAAATACTCGAAGGAAGAGATAAGTAACATTTCCACAAGTTTCTGGTTCATATGCCTATTGCATCTAGCAAATGAAAATGGTTTCTCAATTGAAAATACTAAAGAGACCGAAGACTTGATTATAAAAAACATACAAATAAAAGCATAGCATCAAATACAAAGATTAAATAAAACTCTAATTTATAAAGTATATATAGTGCAAAAAATCTCACTTACACTGAGAATTACAACATAAATTTAAAAATGGACATTGAACTAGAAATAATCATAACAGTAGGCGTTAGTCTGCCTTTTCTGACATCACTTGTTTGACAGGTTCCGAATCATAATATAATTTGTTTTGTTGTATGTATCTTATGACCGAATTAGGTAACAAATATTGTACAGACATTCCTCTTCGAATAAACAAACGAATTTTGGTGGAAGAAATATCATTGTAAATCAATTGTTTAATTACAAGGACATTCCTTCTATGTTCATACATGATATCATGGCTAAGTAAGAAGCTTCTTACATCAGACCCGGTTCTTTCAACTATGAGACAACCATATTTACCCAAGATATGGTGAAGATCTTGATCATTCCACACATCTGGCTCTCCCATAGACTCGATTAAATCACCACCGGCTAAGAGCATAATTTTTACACCTCTTTTTTCGCCAGATTTAGTCATAATACCACCTCTTTTTATATTTATTTCTTCATTAAAATGATCCAATACAAGAGCAGTTCTGGTATATTTAGGTTGCAAGGATTCCCAAGCATCTACCATCAACCACGACGACGTACGCTCGCAAGCTAACTCACACATTCTAACTCTATGATGAGCTGGCGCAAGGCCCTGCTTCTTGTAATTAGAAGAAACTGGCGAATAGTATCCACCGATTACCTCAAATCTTGTTTGCTCGCTGATCGCATCAAGCGCCATTTCAAACATACGTAAATGTAAATAGGTGATAGGGGAAAACGAACCGCATGCAACAATTACCAACGGATATTTCGAATCATCCAGCATAGTTGTAGCTAACCTGTGAGTAGGGAATTCATACTTGTCTAAAGTTCTGGCCTGTCTTTGAAGTCCTTGAGGGACTTCTTCCAAATCAGCTATCTGGGTCGATCTGACTTTTACAGATGGTGGTAAGATAGTAGTATTAATTTGTTCGGTCTGTTCTTGTTTAGAAGCACTAGATCCATTCTCTGTCTTGTGCTGAGCTTCTTCATCGGAAGAGGAGTTTACCAATTCACTGGCTTTTCTAGGGATCTTGTTTTTATAATCTTTATTCATGCTACTAATATGTGTACCACTTTTGCACTTGGACGGATGGGGCGATGGAGCATCCATAGGATTGCCTAAATCAGCTAGTACGAATGGTTGAATGGGCATATTCAGAGGTATTTTGGAGGATGGTGCTGGAGGCTCCACTTCTCTGTTTAATGAAGGGGGAATGAAATTGGGATCGTTTGTAGGATCCATTATATTCAATTACTTAAGTTATTAAAAAGAAAATACTAAACCAATCGAAGAACAGTTTCTTTATATTTATATGGTTAACCCCAACTATTTATCGGTGTTTAGATCAGCCTTGTTATAAAGGATCAGGAAAGACTCGACACATTTTTCCGTTCTCGGGTAGAGATTATATCATTATCAAAGATTTGGGCTCACCGAAACAAAAAAAAAAAAAATGGCGTCACAGACAGGATTCGAACCTGCGCAGGTAAAACCCAACGCCTAAACTGCTAGATAGCAGGGCGTCGCCTTAACCACTCGGCCACTGGGACGTCTATATGTGGTGTTTGGAAATAATTGAATATTATTAATCATAATTGTTAGAGCATTAGCAACTATTGCATTTCATGAAGTTTCCTAACATGTATCATTGCATCGATACATACCTGTTAAGAACATAAAAATATTTATCTATGTTGCTAGTACTATAAGACATTAGTTATAGTTACTACAAGACGCTCCTTAGCATACGCACATTTCTAACAAGATATTGCAAATTTTGCTATATATAAAGTTACATAGTTTGCTTGATATTGCGAGTTTAGTATCTTTTGAGTTATGATGACCTACAAGATTTCCTGATAAACGAGGTAGATTGGTATTTTAGCCAGTAGGAATGGTTAATCTGATTGCGTGCGTTGTCTGATTGAGACAATTTTGAGGGAGACGAGGTGTATTTTTGGGGAATTCATAGTTTCCTAACCCATGGCACTACACGGCTCTGAATTCAAGAACAAGAAATTAATATAGGGAGTTCTACGATCAACTGGTACTGGTACTGGTATTGGCATAAGATAATTTTGAGTATAAATTTTTTTTCTCCTAAGATTATTGTCGTTGTTTTTGTGTAGCGCAGTTCTCTGATGTTCCACACTACATAAAATTTTCACTATACAGATTCCTTGGATTAAACTCTAGATTGATAAATTAGACACAATGAGCTCTACCAAGAAGGTCAGACCAGCAAAGAAGCTTATCGAAGCAAGCGGAAAGTGTTCAAAAGAAGGACTTGCTTACGGAGAATGTGTTTTGAGATCTTATACTACCATTGCGCAGAACACCTGTGAGACAGAGTTCAATGTATTCAAAGATTGTGTTAGTAAACAATTGGGGAAAAGGTAAGGTATACGACTTAGGATGATTTGATTCGCCATAATTTAATAATGTCACAATTAACCATACTGGTTTAGATCTGAGGATTTATATGGAAAGAGCTATCTTTATTTGCTATTAATACGGCTATAAATTGTTGCACAGCAACATCTTATACTTCGCAACAGCCTAAACATTACAAAAACATTCATGATAGCTAAAAGAATACCGTTGTACGTCCCGATATCGCATTTGCATTTATTCTGTAATGCTTTCTGTCTTTTCAGATGACCTTTGGTCAAGATTTCCAGATTTAGACAAAGAAGAATGAGTTTTCTACAATAAATTCACTATACTAGCTCTCTTGACTGATCCGTACATATATCCCACTACTTTATTATATCATGGCCCTGGCCCATATAACAAATGCATAGTAACCATAAAAATCATCGCTATCATCATAAAATTTATATAGGGCTTATATAATCATATATTGACCTCGGACAAAATTTACATGTGATGTGGGGCATCAATGTATGAATGATTAGCAATTTCATGGGCGTTTAAGTTATATTGATAAAGTATAGATACCTTTCTGAAGTAATATGAACAAACACTATGGTTAACTTATCTAAATTGACAGGATTCGGCAGGGAAGATGCTAGGAAGTTAGTGTTTTTTTTGCAGGAATTTTTGAAGAGTTACAGAAATTCAAGAGTGAATATCAACTATCAATCGAAACCTGTTGTCTTATTCTTAAGTACATTGGTATCTACGGCAGGACTTGGGATTCTCTTTGGGCTTAGAAATTTGATTCACCGGTACAACGAATACCAGTTGAATAAACGACTCAATAGACCTTTTTTAATCAGACAGTCTTCTACGGTGTTGAAGAATGGATCAAGAGAGATATTTATCCCCAAAGGTAAAGGGATGACGAGAATAATTATACCTAAGCCCAGTGCTGATAAGTATGCTGCAGACAAGTATTTGTATAAAAATTTTCACATCGATCAAGATTTGAAGCAACAGAAGAACATATTTGATTCCAAGTTTTTAAACCAATTGGTGATTATCTGGAGAATTTTGATCCCCAAAGTGCATACAAAAAATTCATATTTGCTTATTTCACAATGTTTTTTCCTTATATTGAGGACTTGGCTTTCCTTGTTGGTTGCCAAATTAGACGGACAACTTGTTAAGGATTTGATTGGCGGTAACGGTAAGAAATTTTCTAGAGATTTAATCTATTGGTTGCTAATTGCATTTCCAGCTTCTTATACGAATGCTGCTATCAAGTATTTGACTGATAGATTGTCTTTGGGTTTCAGAACGAATTTGATTAGATACATACACGATTTATACTTGGATAATGTTATGACATACTACAAAATTTCGTTTAATAACAATCAAATCAAAAATATCGATCAATATATCACAAATGATGTTGCCAAATTTTGTGATTCAATTTGTGGCTTGTTCTCTAGTATGGGGAAACCATTCATCGACCTTGTTTTCTTTTCAGTTTATTTGAGAGACAATTTGGGTACTGGTGCTATCGTTGGTATTTTTGCAAATTACTTTTTGACAGCTTGGGTTTTGAAAATTAACACTCCACCGTTTGGGAAGCTTACATCAAAGAGGACTCACTTAGAAGGTGAATATTACAATCAACATTTAAATTTGATAACTAATTGTGAAGAAATTGGTTTTTATAAAGGTTCCCTTGTAGAGAAGTCAAAATTGAAGGAAATGTTCAACAGGTTGATGAGTCATATCGACAAGGAAATAAACGTTTCATTTTCTTACTCAGTATTGGAAGATTATGTATTAAAATACACTTGGTCCGCTTGGGGTTATATATTTGCAGGTTTACCGGTGTTCTTAGATGATATTTTACCTAAGAAAGATGAGAAGGTAATCAAGACAGCATCAGACGAGAAACTGAATATGAGGCAGTTCATTATCAACAAAAGATTACTATTATCATTGGCTGACGCTGGTTCAAGATTAATGTACTCTATTAAGGATTTATCCGAGTTAACCGGTTATACTGATAGAGTATTCAGTCTATTAGCAAACTTGCATATGGTTCATTCTCCCACATATAGTTATGGCTCTAAACTTGGTCCAAACGATTTACATGGAACCATTCAAAAGAACTACCCGATTGGTATTAGATTTGAAAACATCCCCGTGATTATTCCATCTGGCGAAGGATCTGAAGCTTACAGGCTAATAGATAAGTTGAATTTTCAAATCTCTAGAAACAAAAACTTATTAGTTTTAGGTTCTAATGGATGTGGTAAGACATCAATTGCTAGAATTCTTGCTGGCTTATGGCCGCTTTATCAAGGTTTACTATCTAAGCCAAGTGACGACGATATTTTCTTCTTGCCACAGAAACCATATTTCGCAGCAGGAAATTTGAGAGATCAAATCATCTATCCTCATAGTTACGACGATATGCTTGAGATGGGATACAATGATGATCACTTGTATCATATTCTAAGAGAAGTCAAATTAGAATACTTATTGACTAGAGAAGGAAACTTCAATGTTATTAAAGAATGGAAAGATGTATTCTCTGGTGGTGAAAAGCAAAGGATGAGTATAGCAAGAGTTCTCTTCAAAAATCCAAAATTTGTTGTTTTGGATGAATCAACAAACGCCGTCTCCACCGATGTGGAGGATTATTTATTCGAATTATTGCAAAAGAAAAAAATATCTTTCATTACTTTATCCCATAGACCACTATTGATGAAATACCATGATTTCGTTTTAGAAATTAAAGATGAAAATGGTCAAGAACAATGGAACTTTCAAGATTTAACCTCAGAAGAAAATTTAAAGAGTATAGATAACCAAATCAAAGAAGTAGAAAGTAAGTTAGCTCAGGTAGATAAATGGGAAGCTAGAAAGAATGATATTGAGAAGTATCTTGATGGTAACTACGATGATATTCAAGAGGAGGTTAATCATTGAGATCTCGCACGTTTCTTGCTATTGGTTCTAATATTTCTTCAAGTTCTTCAACCAGGTATTTATATTTAGGATATATACATACATTTTAAATTATCATTTTAGTTTATGATTTTAGTTTATCGCCTTAGTTATTAAGGTTGTATATAGATGTTTGATAAATGATATAGGTTTTATCATCTGTATTGGATATAATAGGTGAGAATTTCTTTTCGATTTCATCCTGAACGAGGCAAAAACGCGTACGTAATCGATGAACTAAATTAAAATCGAAAGAAAAATCTGAATCTAACATTTTTTTTTTAATTAGAAGAATATAATCAATCCAGAAAGATGTCTGAACCTATTAGAAGTAAGAACGGGGATATTGCAAAAGCTCCCACTCCACAGAATACACCTTCTTCGGTTTCAAATTCATACTTGAAATCGCAACCTCCTACCGTTTCAACTATTAGGGAAGAAGATGGCAATCAAATCAGTCAACAATTGGCCAATAACCCAGCACTTTTATCAATGATACAAGGTAAATTAGGTACTTTAGTTGGTCAACAAAGTGGCTATGTCGAATCTTTACCTAAAGTCGTCAAGCAAAGAGTCCTTGGATTAAAGGCTATTCAACAAGAACAAATGAAATTGGAAGCAGAATTCCAAAAGGAATTACTTAGCTTAGAAAAGGCATTTTTTAAGAAGTATGAACCATTGTACGAAAGAAGAAAGAAGATTATCATCGGTGATGAAGAACCAACTGCTGAAGAGATTGAAGAAGGTAAGGCAATAAATGAAGATGATGAAGAAGAAGAGCAAGATGAAGAAGAAGGGGAAGAAGATCAGGAAGAATCTGTAGAATCTGCCGAAAAAGGTATTCCAGGATTCTGGTTAACTGCATTAGAGAACTTACAAACCGTTTCTGAAACCATAACTGACAGAGATAGTGAAGTATTGCAATTCTTGAAAGATATCAAGATGGAATATTTGGAAACCCCAGGATTTGAATTGATATTTGAATTCGCCGAAAATCCTTTCTTCTCTAACCAAACCTTAACCAAAACCTACCACTACCAGGCTGAATTAGGCTATTCTGGAGATTTTGTATACGATCATGCCGACGGGTCCGAAATTAACTGGAAATCAAAGGAACTGAATGTTACTATCAATATTGAGAGAAGAAAGCAAAGAAATAAGACCACGAAGCAAACCAGAACCATTGAAAAGTTGTCTCCAACTGAATCTTTCTTCAACTTTTTCGACCCACCAAAGCCACCAAAGCCCGAGGATGAGGATGACGAAGAAGATGAAGAACAAGATGAGGACGAAGAAGATGATGACTTAGAAGCCAGATTGGAATTGGATTACCAATTAGGAGAAGAGATCAAGGACAGATTGATTCCAAGAGCAATCGACTGGTTTACTGGAGATGCAGTTGAATTCGGTTTTCCAGATGAGTTCGATGATGAAGAGATTGATAGTGAAGAAGAAGAAGACTCCGAAGACGACGACGACGACGACGACGAAGAGTCTGCTCCACAGCAAGAAACTCCAGAGTGCAAGCAACAGTAGGGTTGTTGCCGCGTAATCAAGATGGTGTTCGAATAACCTAGATACTATTTAAGTGCAATCTAGACTCTAGATGATCCCTGTTCCTGGTGTTGCTCTCAATTGCTATAATTGTATAATTCTGACCTAGTCCAATTTTGTCTACATTTTAATACTATATTATTATCCTATACACTAATGAATTATTTTGGTACTCCTATAATTGCACTTAACCATTGCACTGAAACACCAACTTACTTTTTCACTCGTATTATACTATTCACTTTTATTCTACTACAAATTTAGCTTTAGGCCTGCAATTGCCTAACTAATCCCGCATCAAGGATACGTATCTCGACATACCATCTACATCTCTCGCGCAATTAACATTCCAAATCTCGACCATAAACCACATAATTGAGCCCTCAACTGGAATTTTTCACTGATAACCGTATAGTTCTTAAGTGAGCCCTTATCAAAATTGAGAAACCCGGAAGCAATTATATCGTATTCTCACATGTCATAGTTACACAAAATAAAATGGCTGCTAATGATTGTGTTATCAATTTTACACACACACACATGAATATATCCCCTAAACTTGTCCTTGTATATATTAAATAGATATTCTTATTAGAAGAGATTAGATACAGAATTCTAAAAGAAGTATTATACAAACAGGGTTAAAGCAGCAGCAGAAAATTTAAGATGTCCACTGAAGTTAATAAGTTCATTACCAAAGCTAAGAACAAGGCGTACAAATCGAAATCGATAGATCACATTTTGAATTATTCGTTGATTAAAACACCAAAGGACTATTTGTTGACATACGGCTTTGTTAACTTCTTCTATTTGCAGTTACTTTCAGTTTACAACTTGTTCACGGAAAAAGTCATCATTCCATATTCGATTGTGTACGACAATGTTACTTATGTTGACACAAAGTTTGACGAAATTGTGTTGAATAGGATTGATAATGTTTTAGCGAAGTTGCCGGAGATCAAAGAGTACAGCCCCAGCAAGGTGTACACGAAAGCCACAGCCACGGTCAAGACCGGCGTTTTGAAGCCTACAAACGAGTACATTTACAACACGTATGACAAGTACTTGCCAGCTACTGTGACCGAGAACAAGGTCACCTTCAAGTTAGACAGCTTGACGGAAGACTCTGAAATTTCCAAGTTTTTCAAAATTGTCAATGAATTTTTGTCCAGAGCAAAAGCGTTGGTTTCGAACAAATCAACCGAGGTGTCAAATTCGATAGTTTCGTCGTACAATAATGAAGTCAACGAATTAAATGATAAGTATACTGGTATTTCTAAAAATGTCGTTGCCTCATATAACACTTCTGTTAATGTTGTCAAAGGCCTTAACAAAGAATATATAAAGCCATTGAAGGTTCAAACTCAAGACTATGTCACAGAAGTTGCAACCAATACAAAAAACAGAACTGACTCTCTTCTTTCGGATGCAAAACAGCAACTTTCCCCAACGATTAATAAGATCGAAGGTCAAGTGAAAGATCTTTTGAATGGATCAGGTAATACTACCACGTCTAATGGTAACATTCTTGTCAATGCTTCCGCTTAATTGTTACGCTCAAATTTTTTCCTACTTTTTTGATTAATTTTTAGTTTGACTTTTTATTAATTAATTTTTATTTCGTATTTAAATCAATTGAACAAAGTAATTAGACTTTAATCAAGTAGCATCATTTTATACTTATTTATCTAACGAAAGTTAATCAAATTTTTTAATATAATCAATGCCGCCAACACATTGTGGAACCGTAAGCTGACCATCGCCTAATATTCTATTCACCTGGATTGCAACATCCACTGTTTTATCAATACCGTCATGTTCAAGAATTAAACCTTTATTATTATTATCTCTTTGAAATCTTTCCACTTCGTCTTGGATTTGCAATTCCGTTCTAGCTGTTGCAGGATCAGCCAACTTCCAGTCAAATGTATCAAAGTCCCACAAGACACTCTGCATTCCAAATTGACGAAGAATAGTTCGAACTCTATCATCTATACCACCATAGGGTGGTCTGAACCATTTTGGTAAATGGCCAGATGTTGCGTTCATAGCCCATATTGACCATTCAATTTGAGCAATGATTTGCTCATTACTAAGTCCAGGCAAAAACTTATGTGACCATGTATGTGATCCCATAACATGTCCTTTACTATAAGTAGTTCTATAGATTTCTGGGAAACGGACAATATTATAGCCTAGCGTAAAGAAGGTGGATTTGTCTTTGATCTTACTAATAAGCTTCAATGTGAAAGGGGAAGGACCATCATCAAAAGTTTGGCTCAAAATGGGACATGTGTAAACGTCATCAAAAGAAACGCAATTAAAGCATCCAAATGAGCATGAACTTCTATCGATATTACAATCCCCTTGTTCATGTGGTTGAATATTTGCAATTTTTGAGAAATCAATAAAATCCAACGGAATATATGGTGGATCTAATCCTGGCCATTCTGTAATCCCTGTAAATTCAGTGAGCCAGTCAGGGAATGGCAATTTTGGAGTATTAAGTAATAAATCGTTCTTCCCTGTTCCATCATCCTGACCTGCTATGAAGGAGAAAGGTGGACTAAATCTTGAAGTAAATGATCTTGCAAAATGAGCACAAGAAACTGTCTTTGCCGCAACCAAGATCAATGTAATTAGTTTGATATCTTTAAGGTTCATAATTTAAATAATTAGAGATATAGTCTTTGCAATAAGATATTTTATCATTAGTAAACAATAAGTGTATTCAATGAATATCCAAGAATTCTTATCTTGTTTGTGGTTAGGTTTACAATTGGCTGCGAACTTCAGAATTTTTGCGTGGCACTCTTTCGCTTAACTTCCAGCCGATTGAAATGAACGACCAAATCGAAAGTAGGAATTCCTTGTAAGGGTATAACATGTATATTTAATTAAAACTCTAGTCATAGATACTAATAAAAAAAATTAATATTATTTTCCAAATACTAGGTCGAGTTAGAAGTCTACTGATTGATAACGATCAATGTAATCTGCTCCTGAGCATCTTCAATTCTGTCTTTAATGCTTCATTCTCATTTTTTAAGATTTGATTAGGATCTTCCAACGTATCATACCTCGGCGTTAAATTTTCTGGTGGAGGCATTTCATTAGAATACTTTCTCTTTATTTTCTTACGGGAATCCGAGTTCAAAGGTTCATTCTTTTCAAAGCAATCAATATTAAATAGCGTCTTGGAGGAATTGGATTTGGCGAGAGTCGGTGTGGCAACGTAACTGGCAGAGCTTGTAGACGATACTGAGCTTCTATTTGAAGAAAGCGACGAAGTTCTCTTTGTGGAATGTATGCTATTCATGTTTGCCTTGAGTTGTCTATTTTCTTCTTTTAAGCTTGCAATCTCTTTCATAAGCTTTAGCACTATCCCGTCCTGTTCTCTTTCCATTAAATCAATTATCTGTTCGTTGTTCAATTTGGAATTTTCTAATCTCAGTGTTTGTGAGTCGACGTCGTTGTGGGAGTACCGTCTATTGTTAAAGTTGGGTGATCTGTTATTCCTGACATTAGTAGACGAAGATATATAGTTAGGCGATCTGCCTATCCTAAGATCGTTGCTGATTGTTGAAATATGTTTAGCTTGGGGGCTCTTTGGCAGGCCTCCCCTATTACTTCCAGTGGAGCATGAGCTACTTTCAATCGATACTTTTCCTATATTTGGTATGGACATTATAAGACAAGTATTAAGCTTCTGTTGTGTTATTTGATTCAATTTCAATTTTATATACTCTGTAATTTGGATATGTTCTATATTTGAAATAAGGATTAAGAAACAATAATTTAAAAACAGTGAATAAAATGCTCTGAATAAAAAACTTAAATTAGAGATTTATGTTTTGTGGAGAGAATCTTAATATTGCTGATAAAGAAAATGTCTCAATTAAATTTCAGTGTGAAAGACTCATGAATATTGTCAGCACTTTAGGGCTTATTTAGTCCATAATATCGCACTACTTATCTTTAGGGGCTAAGTAAACGAAGACCAGAAGTGGAGTGACGATTGTGGCTACTCATGTTATTGAAATATACCTCTATTGTTAAATCTAGATTCATACATGCCATACAAGTCCATACAAATCCATACAGGATGGAACAGGAAAGATAGTGAGATTTCTTAAACGTGCCAGATAATGAAGCATAGATTGATATGAAATGAAATGAAATTGGAGATTGTTAAGACCTTCTTGGGAATTCTATGCACCTAAGATACGACCGCAGATGTTTCAAAGAAAAACTAGGAGAAGAAATATCAATAGAGTCTAAAAAGAAAGGGCCGAAGGAGTGGTCCTAGGTAGGTAGTAATAGTGGAGTGATGCAAAATAGAGATAGAGACATATTCAAGGGGTAGAATAGAAGGAGATTAGGTGTAGATTAGATTTTTTAGACTAATATTGTACAAATGAAAGTATTAAGGTGAGAAATTTTGCAATTGTAGATTATAGAAAGAAAGTAGCTTCGCTTTCGATGTTACAAACTGAGGTATTTAGATATAACATGGAATTCCACCAAATGACTTCTTTCATTAGGGGTAAGATACCAGTTGAGTGAAGTCGTTTAACCACCGATAGATAAACGATCGTTTACTTAGTCGTTGGGTTGATCTCATAAAATAAAGGGAGAAGACGTGACATGAAGGAGCAGTCTACATGATAAGATGCAAATTTATATAACGTTGGGTAGAATGAATCAAGCAGAAAGAACAAAACTGGTGATATTTTGCTATAATGACTAATACAGAGCAAATAGCGACATTGCAATTGCCGTAATGATTTGCGCACAGCGGGCGTATCTGTTAGTTTTGTCGCTAGCTCTTCCATTAGCATTGCCGCAGTTAAATTTTGCCACTAGCTATTTGCCACTAGCTGCTTACCACTGGCTATGCTATAAATGTTCCATAGCTTCGCCCATTTTCGGCCACAATCCCCTTATTGGATTGTAGCAAGAACTAAATTCTATTAATTCGCAGAAAATATGTGACAGGATATTCTAGCAATCAAGAAAGTAGGCATTGAGTGAGCTGGTATCTGTGGTGTCTGCGGTGGAAGATTGTAGAGCGACGTACAGTAGTGTAAGCAAAACGAGATTTAGTGGTAAATTAAGGGAAATACTTGTAAGCGCATACGCTGCGAGGCTGAAGTCTCTAATTAGATTGATGCAAATTGAGCTCTAAGGTTAATTGGGTTGAATATGGGCATGTGTGTGAATTATAATGAGAGCCTTTAAACTACAAATAGTATAACAAGACAAAAAATTGAATATATAGGTGCCTGCAAAAATCGAATAAGTTTTAGCCCATTGCAAGGACAAATGCAGGGGATATTGCTGGGGAAACAGTGCAGTTTTGATTTCTAATTGAAGTGGAATTTCATTGATCACATCGAGAGAGGAGAAATAGTTTAGAGTGACTAAATGAATACTAAATACGAAAGACAATGTTGATTGTAAATTATATAGTGTGAAGATGCAGACTGTAGGAATGTGGCTATCGCCGACTTGCAGGGGATAAGGTTAAGATGAGATGATCAACTTCTGCAAGACTTACAATAGACGAACTTAACATTGTCCTGAGAAAAATTTATATATGCATTTTGGATATTATGGTAACTTTTTGGGAAGAGGAAAATGATGGTATTAATTTTTCTTCTTTTTGATGAATGAGGTCAAATCATTGGGTTTCGGATTTTTCTTTTTGACTAAGGAATTGAGATCATTCGGCTCTTTCTTTTTTACCAGCGCTGTCAAGTCATTCGTGTCTTTCTTTTTAACCAAAGATGTTAGGTCATTAGGTTTAGTTTTCTTTTTGACCAACGACGATAAGATATTTGGACTTTCTTTTCTCTTAATTGATGAATTGACTGAAATTTCTTTTATACCAGTAATAGGAACAAAAGTATTGCTTAAATTTGCTTGTCTCAAGAGATGAGGTATTTTGGTATCAACTAACTGAGCTACGTCAGTGGTGTTACTAAAATCCTCATTTTCAAAGAGAGTATGTAGTTTTTTGTAATTCTTCACAGTAATAAAATTGTCTAAAGAATTTATTGGGGTATTATCAAGACTTCTGTTTTTGAACTCACACCCAATTATTCCAACAAGGCTACCAAGTCGAAATTCCTGCCTAAAACCTAATTCATTCCAAAATTGATCTTTAGAAACGGATTTATACCTGTTCTCAACCACCAAATGCTCTAAAAATCTGCCCTTTGGATCATCCGGAAATAGGGGTATATTGTTAATTGCCAAACCGTCACGTCTTTCGTTATGGTGTATATTTCCAATAGTCCATTTTGGCATTTGTTGTATAAATCTCGCAATTGAGCCACGGTCAGATCCCGGTATAGTCAACTTACAATCCCAAGCTTCATCTATAAGGGATTCATCAACTACCTTGATCCACCAATTCAAAAGTTGTTTGCCATCTACGACGTGTTTATGCTTGTTCTTGGCTGATTTTGGAAAAAGATATTGATCGGCTGGTCTGGTGAAAAATGATATCTTAATGTTCTCCTCAGATGGAACGTTAATTGAAAAACAATTATCAGATATGCTATTTATTCCTTGTAGTAAATCATCAGTATAGTATTTAATTGACTTGTAATAATCCGGATCAGTCTTCAAAAAGTGAAGTACCTTGTGTAAAGCATTTATGGTTTGATTTTCTGATAATTCACCTTTAGGCTCTTTAAAAAAAATTTTTTCTTCTTTATTTGTTGTGATATTTTTTAGCTTGACATTTTGGCAATAGGTTCTGGTATCAATTTCGATTAACCATTGCAAGTACTCAGATATTAAATGTGTCAACTTGAACGATTTTTGAAACCCAGTGGTGTCACATTTAGATACAAAAATATATCTGTCAACATAATCCTCAAATACTACCAAATAAACAAAAACTTCAATTCCAAATAAAATCAATGATCTTTCATCGCTCAAAGTCAAAAAGTGCTTACTTTTTAAAGTGTGTTTCTGTGCTCCTTCATTTCTATAATTGACAAGAGGAGCCGTCTCAATTGTCTGGGATCGCACATGCAATAAATTATAGTTGACTCCTTTCGGCAAGTGCCTAGAAAATCTTCCAGGAAGGTCTCCCATTTTACAATGTTTGAAGTATTGTTATTATTTCATATATTAATAAATTAAATGTTTGTATGTAATTCGAGGAATCCACGTGACCTCGTATTCAAATATTATAACATGCCTTACTCGTCAACGTGGTAAGCAATCATGTTAGGCATACCCCAACATTCATATCCGATAGATATGGCTCCATAACACAAGCCTTCCGATTCAACACCATCATAGCCTTCTAATCTGTCCCAAGTTGTTCCAATAATATAGTATGGCGGGAATGAGATACCCTGTTTGTAAATAATCGACTTGACAAAAAGAATAGCTCCACCAACTGAATCCAATTTCATAAGATAGTTTTCTTGTTTGAGTGGATCAGATGCAGGCTTTTCTATGTTTTGATTAATAAATTTGTCGAAGTGCATCATTCGGTCAGGAACATCTCTAGGAACATAGTCGAAGTTATCAAAATCATGGTTATCCAAGGCCTTGAATTGTTTTTCATTTGGAACAGTTCTTTGACCCACCCAAGAATTTTTATCATAATCAATATTTGATCCACGAATAATTCTTGGGACAATGATGTCTTTTCCTGAACTAATAAATTCAGAAACCATATTTTTACTCTCCACCTTGAAAACATCAGCGTCCATGAAAATTGTGTAAGTTTCATCCCTCAAGACATTATATATGAGGAAATTTCTGGTTCTTCCGAGCTTTTTTCTTCTGTTTCTCTGTACTTTATCGTCATGCCTGTCGGCAAGGGCATCAGAATTATAAACACTCTCAATAAAGGGCGCTGTTAATAAAGTTACACGGACAATCTTGCTGGATACACCATCAGAATGATCAGTATTATCAAAGAAATTTTGGAAATAAGCATCAACCAGTTGAAACTCCTGTTCATCTCCAATCAAGAACCCCATCGAAACAGTATCTACATCATGGTAGAAAGAGCTAATAGTGGAAAACACATCTTCGAATGTTCTGCCTCGACCGTAAGACTTCTTATTGAAAAAGGAAACCATTATCAACAAAGACTTGTCTGCCGTGTCATCGTCCTTGGTTTTCTTTTTTTCATATATTATCTTCTCAAATGCATCTTCTTTCAGCAGAAATTGAGTCCTACAAAACTTGTTCTTTTTAGGAATCAGAGCAGATGTTGAGTCTATCTTCTGTCCCTTCTCCGTTTGTTCCCCCGTTGCACCAGCAGTCATCAAATGACTTGAGCTTACGCCAGTTAAACTACTATTTTGGCTAACATTAATACCACCCAACGTCAAGATGATTAATGTGACTACTGCTACAGCAATAATCGCTATCAAATTCGTCCTAGAAGTCCTTTTAGAAATCATCAACTATACTCCTTCTAACAACAAACAACAAAAAACAAAAAACAAACCATAAACTGAAGTGTTGAACAATTTACGTAAACTTTTTTTGGAAATCTTGTAGGATCCAGATTCCACTTGCGTACGGAACTGCGAACGTGGGTTACTTACAGAGACGTTTTCCTGATTTTCTGAGCACATTTTCCGTGCATCAAGACATACGAATGTGTTTACTAAAAGAACAGCTATTTAGTCTATTACAATATTTATATATATATATATATATATATATATTTAAAAGCCTGGCTGGTAGTTACATCAACTTCGGTGTCGAAGAAGCTAGACGAAGAATTTTGCAATAAAAAAAAATTCCACAGAAATAGCCTCTCGAACTTAATTTGAAGAATTTTGTTAGGGTGGTGCTCAAGTCTAAAGATAACGGAACTCTCAGTAGAGATAATATGAAATACCCAGAAAACAGATATCAAAATACATAATACTTAAATGAATTACAAAATACTGAGAACTGAATTAGTTAAAAACATAATCATACGGCAACAATAAACGTATTATATGATCATCGTACAATAAAACAATCGTATATCGCCCTGCACATCTCTTCTTAGTTCTATAAATATCCTTTGCATTCGCAGGTTAGGTAGTTTAATTAAGGTTGAATTAGTAATAGGTTGAAATACATTGAATTATGCTGATGTCAAAATTGAACATTCGTGTTGCATTCACAATAACCTAAAATATGTTCTTGTGAAAGAAAAAACATTTAAGATAAAACTGGATTAGATATAGTTACTGTATAGCAGAATACGTATCAATTAAGCGTGTTGATGGATTAAAGGCGGATTGGGATTTGGAAGGTGCCATGACGGAAATTTCAATACGCTATGTGGATTATTATTCTCAGAG
Organism: Schwanniomyces yamadae; assembly: GCA_030565025.1. NCBI lineage: Eukaryota > Fungi > Ascomycota > Pichiomycetes > Serinales > Debaryomycetaceae > Schwanniomyces > Schwanniomyces yamadae. Next base: position 71,958 of record JAJMAU010000014.1, on the reverse strand, counting down.
TAGTGATGATTGGTACTGGCATGGCAGAATATTAATTTAAATTACGAAACAGGAGCCATAGAAGTGTACACTCTGTACATCTGTACAGAGTGTACAGAGTGTACAGAGTGTACAGACAGGAGTCAGAGCCTACAAATGAATTAATTTGCGTGTATCAAGAGATTTATGCATTTATCCGACTCCAAAAAAAAATAAATTGGTTGAACAAGAAAAGATTTCGTAGAATCGGGATATACGCCTGCGTGATTTAAAGTGAGTTTACGTTTATTGGTATTGTCTTTAGAGGTGCCACTTTTTTACACAACATTCAAAGCCACCAGGAGATAGAAGGAATTATCAAAATTACTAGATACGTTTGTGTTCAAACATTATAAATTTTGCGTAGAATAAGTTTTTTAGTTCGACCAAGTATGTAGCGTTATGTGATATTCAGAGGCATTCTGTTAATTTATTGCAAGTGTCATCAGTCATCCTTTCGATCTTGGAACATTAGTGTGGTGTAATACTGCATTTCTCTATTATTATTTGACAATATTGGAAGAGTTAAGTAATTTGTATTACAGTAGTTATATACAGTATATAAAACAAAGGGATACCCTAAATGCTCAATAAGTCTGGCTATTGCAGAAAGAAAGTAGAACACGTCGTAGAGAGACATTGGCTCGTTGTGCCAGGTTAATTTGTCAAGGAGTCATCGCATGTCCCTGTTAGAAACTTTCCTAGGATGGATGGTTGCGACCCAGTCTTCTTAAGATCTGGTGCTATAGGGAGAAAAATTGAAAAATACAGTGTAGAATAGATAATTAAGTTTCTGTGAATCCTAGTCAAAGCTATATTTAGAGAAGATCTGAAAATGTAGCTATTTACTACCAGCGTTCCCAGAATATAGACTAAGTGAGCTCTTGATTGGAACGATATTTGGATATAATTTGTGAGCTGATCAACCCCGATGATTCAGGATCATAGATATAATCCAAATGAATTGCAGAGTGTAATAATTTACTGGAATAGTCAATAAAACCATTGTAGGTTATTCACGGATACGAGACGAAGAAAATAGTAGAATTTTCAGATGCAGTATTTGTAGTTTGAGTTGTAGATTTGGAATCGCAGTAACCAATGTGTTCAATTCACAATGGAGATTGGTCAATTGCAATCATTTACTGAAACTTAGTAGTTTTGATTCCAAGTTTTCAGTTTTGGGTTTTACATAGCGATTCATATTTTACCTGAATGCAGGATACAATCAATCTTACTCTGAATAGTCCAAATACTAAAGAAAGATGTAATATGGTAATGCTAAGAATTTTCAAGTCAGAATTTTCAGCCTGCTGTCTATTTCAACTGTGTCAAAGTAATTAAGTATATGTTGAATAATAATAATACAGTCAACTTTAATATACTTAGCGATATCAAGTATAGCCAATGTGCAGGTCGTGGTACATCTGAAAAATTAAACATTTATCAATTAAATACAACTTACAACTTACTTCAGTGTGAATAAATGTCTGCCATCCCTGGATTTGCTACTGGTTTGGTGGCTGTAGATAATGGCGGTGGTGATAACCATAAGGTAATCGAGATAGATATACCAGGCCACTCAGAATGGAGATTTGAGGTGCCGTTTAAGACAATACTAAAACTCGTCGTAACAAATGGAATAGGAGAAATATTTGGAAATGAGTTGCCATCAAATGTGGAAGTCCAATTGACAGGGGTGAAATATGCAATTTATGCTCCTTTGAAGGAAGGCTGTAAGATCAAATATTACTGTGTGCCAAATAAAAATGATTTAAGTGGTTCGAACGAGGACGGCGAAATAGTGGAATATATTAGTGAAGAAACTTCGATGAATCAATACATCAATCTTCATCTAGGGTTGGAGTATATGCGTCAGAGTGCCTGTGACCATAATATTATGAATCCTAACGATACTAAAACAGGTCCTCGTGTATTAATCATCGGTAATCGCCATTCTGGTAAAACGGCATTGGCTAAGTTGCTCTCTTCTTATGCTTTTAAAATGGACAGGTCTCCAATATTAGTCAACTTGAACCCACAAGATGGGGTGTTTTCATTGCCAGGTTCGTTAACTGCTACTCCAATTAGTGACAGCTTTGATTTAGAGAGTGTAAATGGTTGGGGTGGGACCACTACATCAGGTACCAATTTGCACAACCCTAAACAACCATTGGTAAAAAATTATGGATATACTGATATTACGAATAATTTGGAGCATTTTAAATACCAAGTATCCAAATTGGGAGTTGGAGTAATGTCAAGAATAGAAGAAGATTTAAATGTTAAGAATGGTGGTTTGATTATCGATACGCCACCTTTGACATCCAAAGATGCATCGGTTATCGAGGGTATAGTTTCTGATTTTGAAATAAACATAATTGTAGTCATTGGTAATGAAAGATTATTAATTGATCTTAAGAAGAAGTTTAAACATAAGGTATCTTCATCACAATTGGAATTAGTAAAGGTTCCTAAGAGTGGAGGTGTTGTTGAGTTAGATGATGCTTATGTTAGAAAGTTACAAGAAGAAACTATAAAGGAATATTTTAATGGTACTTTTAGATCTCCATTATCTCCATTCAAAACAGAAGTGGATGTGAAGGACTACATAATTTACAAAGGCGTTGAAACTCTGGAACTCAATGCTAATCTATCCTTCTTACCTTCTGGAGATTCATATACCCCAGAAGATTCAGAATTAAGTGATTTTAAAAGAGAAGAGAATTCATTGGGGAATTACTATACTTTATTGAGTGATGCTTCATCCTCAAACTTAGATAATTCTATTGTGGCAATCACCCAATTACCTCAAAATAACAAACTGGGTAAGGAGCTATTAAATACTTGCATTCTTGGATACGCGCATGTATCAAAAGTTGACGATGTTAAATTGAAAATGAAAATATTATTACCTTTCCCTGGTGCTTTACCAAGAAATGCTCTTATTTCTACAAATATTAGATACACTGAGTAGTGAAATTTAGACTATATAGTTTAATTTTAAAAATTTAATCAAATGGAACCGGTTTGAAATGTTGTTTTTCAGAGAGTTTCAAACTTTCTGATGCTGCAATGGCACTCGGGATTTTTATTCCACAACAGTCGCCCCATGTGTTAATAGATTCATGAGCATGACCACTACAGCTATCCCCCAAATTATCATGAGGCTTACTTATACCTTCGGGACACTCTACTAAAGAGCCGAACATAATATGCTGTACGATGGGTAACTTTGCTAAGATCTCTGCCTTATACATTTTGATCATACCCTCTTTAATTTTTAGCCAGGACTTCGCAGACAGGATATCATCTAACATAGGCGAGTGCCATCTTAAACTTAATTTTTCAGTTTGGCTTCGAGGAATTGTTTTAATTGAATTGATAAAGTGGATGCATTCAAAATACATGTATTTCTCATAAAATTGTTCGACTAACTCGGTATTATGAATCAGTTTTGGTTTCATAAAAGGATGTGTAGAGAGTTGGGAGGCTCCAAATAAAAATGGTAGGAAATGATAATCATCTAAACCCCATACACCATGAGAGCCTGCTGGCTCTAACCAATATGTTTTTTGCAAAGTACGCATTATTGATATGTATTTTGTAAAAACCTTTAAAATTAAAAATGAATAATCCTCTTTCGTTATGAGATTCAACTTCTTCAAACAAAGTAAAAATAAAATTAAGTTTAATTCATGCCCCGAACCATAGTCAATTCTAGTTCTATTCCCCCAGGACTCATTGAAATATGAAGTTAGTTCGATGACACAATTTTCATTTGTAGATACGTCAAGTAATTGACGCAGCCATTCGCTTGACTTTTTTGAAACTTCATCATAGAAATCTCTGAATTCAACCTTTCCAAAACGAGATACATCTTTATCGACAATGACTGGATTAGATTCAGCTACTTTGTTGACTTCGATCATAATTTCCATTAATTTTCTGGCTTTCTCAGATGCATACACCTCAGAATCATTCTCTAAGCCAACCACCAGCTCTTGAAGTTCTACAATAAATTCTAGGATTTCTTTGCAGGTTGAAGAGTCCATCCACCTTTCCACATCCTGAGGCGATGAAAGTCTTCGAACTGGCTTTATAAAGTTTGTCATATCGAGGTAAAAAGATTTATTCCTCAGTGGAATTTATCAGTTCAAATGAAGTTCAAATAGTTCTTTATTCTCGATATTGCGAATAAAAAATGTGTAGATTATGTTCTCTTTAAGTGATTTTCTTTGATAATAAATTTATTAGATACACACGTAAAGAAACAAACCTATCACCATGAGTAAATCTGCTGGGATAGGCAAGTTTGCATTTTATACATTTCCTAGCTCGAAGAAAGAATTTAACCAACAATTAAAGAATTCACAATTATTGTCATCGCTTTGGAATCAGTCTTTTGACCAAAACAATGATACACTCAATTCTCCAAAAACATTACCGATTCCTATAAAGCCGAAAGTGGAATCAGATGAAGAAATTAAAATGCAATTTACAGATAAAACCGGAGCTTCGTTAAAAATAAAGCAATATATGTCCTACGGAAAGTTAATTATTCAATTTTATAGAAAAGGAGTTTCAAATGTTTGGCAAAATAGAAAGGAAATGAGTAAACTCAAGAAATACGATTTTAAATTGATTAATTCGTTGGACAATAAAGGAAAAACAGTCGATATTCGTATTCCATCTTTTGCCAAATTAACATCAGACATGTCTCAAGCTTTGTATTCCAGTCAGGTGGAGTCTAAAACCTATAACGATCTGACTAGAGGGGATGTAATACATTCTAATGTAATGGAAAAAGATATTGATGAAAGTTTGTTTAACTTATCGAGACATCAATATCAATTATTAAAGCGGACTCCATCTGACTTTATGAAATTACCTACATTTGCCATCATATTCATGATATTCTTCGAACTTACACCATTGTTGTGTTACGCTTTTCCCAAAATCACTCCACAGACATGCTTATTGCCTTCATTATTACCTAGGGTTTGGAATCTGTCTGCATCAATTAAGCTACTGGGATCCACAAGGAACCTTGATCGGAGGGAAAGAGAGTTATTAGCTCATAAGAGTGCTTACAGTTTGTCTTTAAGCGATATCAGATTACTTTCAAGAGCATTACTTTTAACCTCTAGATACATCCCTATCTTTTTATACCCTGAGACGACGATCCGCCGCCGCTTGCAAGAATATTACAATTATTTAAAGGTTGACAACTACTACCTTAGTGGACTTAATGGCAAACTCACAGGAAATATTTGGAATTTATCAAATCAGGAATTGGTACATGCAGCTCTAGAGAGAAATTTGATCATCGATCTTAAGTCTGACACCAATGAAATTAATAGCATAAAAGAAATATATAAGAGATCTGAAAGAGAAGAAGAGTATCTTCAAGAATTAAGAATAAAACTATTTCGTTTTATTGTCGATTTTGAAAGATATAATATTGGGTACTTGTTACTTACTGATCAAGTAAAAGATTCTCCTGATACTAAGAATATCATACAATGGAGAAATTCTCAAGAATGATGTGAGTATATCTTTCTACTGTAAATACTTCACTATGAAATTTAAACACTGTATATATACTAAATTAGCATAAAGCTTAACAATTCAGACCTATTATTGTACTTGAATGAATGAAAATTCAACATAATGTCTAATCTTAGCTTTATTAACTTCCCACATCTTGTATACAATGTTTTTATATATCAATAATTACACAAAATTAAATTGATCAAAATCCTGATCGAACTTACTGACTTGAACAATGAACCGTAATAAAGCTACATATACTTCAAGGAATCTATCGAATAAGATGTCTATTAAACAGGATAAGGATAAGGATAAGGATAAGGAGAAGCCTGGTACTCCTTTAGGAGATACGTCTATCAGTATAACCAGTCAACACGAGACCGGTAAAGGAGATAGTTTTTCTGCAGATGAAATCATAATTGGATGTAAGGTGTATGTATCAAAAGATAACGAATACAGACTAGCGGAAATATTACAGGAGTATATGAAGAAAGGTAAAAAAGTATTTTACGTCCACTATCAAGAATTTAACAAAAGATTAGATGAGTGGATAGATGCAAGTAGAATTGATTTTAAAAGGGCCTTGATATTACCAGAAACAAAAGTTGATAAAAAGGATGAAAAGAAGAATCCAAAGAATAAAAGCCTGAAGAAGTCCAAACTGAAAAACTCGAAGAAAAATCAAAAATCTGCTTCTGGCACCCCAGCAGTGAATGAGCCGGAGGATGATTTTGAAAAAGATGAGGATGAAATGGATTTAGATAATTTAAATGTTCAAGGGTTGAAAAGACCAGGTGAAGAAGCTAGTAGAGAAGACGAAATTAAAAAGTTAAGAACAAGTGGATCCATGACTCAGAATCATCTGGAGGTTGCAAGGGTTAGAAATTTATCTTCAGTTATTATTGGTGAACATATTATCGAACCTTGGTATTTCTCTCCGTATCCCATAGAACTTACAGAAGAAGATGAAATATACATATGTGACTTTACTCTTTCATACTTTGGATCCCGAAAACAATTCGAAAGGTTTAGATCAAAATGTTCAATGAGACATCCACCCGGTAATGAAATTTACAGAGATTCCAAAGTTAGCTTTTGGGAAATTGATGGAAGAAAACAAAGAACATGGTGTCGTAATATATGTTTACTTACAAAGTTATTTTTAGATCACAAGGCTTTATATTATGATGTTGATCCATTCTTATTTTATATCATGACTATAAAGTCTTCTCAAGGTCATCATGTGGTTGGTTATTTTTCTAAAGAGAAAGAAAATTCAGAGGGCTATAACGTTGCATGTATTTTGACATTACCTTGCTACCAAAAGAAAGGATACGGTAAATTATTGATTCAATTTTCATACATGCTTTCTCATATTGAAAACAAGGTTGGTTCTCCAGAAAAACCTCTTTCTGACTTGGGTTTATTATCATACAGAGCTTTTTGGACTGATGCCTTAGTTAAGTTGTTGGTCGAAAGAAACAACCCTCAGCTCTATAAGAAGAATAATCCTCAAGCCACAATTGAAGAAAAGGATCCTTCTCCGCCACCAAACTCTGGACGCCAATCTGCAAATAGTAATCCTTCTATTAGTGAAATAACTATTGATGAAATCTCCACATTGACCTGTATGACTACCACCGATATACTTCATACATTGACAACTTTACAAATATTAAGATATTATAAAGGTCAACACATTATCGTTATAACAGATCAAATTATGACTATGTATGATAAACTTGTAAAGAAAGTCAAAGAGAAGAAAAAGCATGAATTAGATCCAAGAAATTTAAATTGGACTCCTCCATTATTTACTGCAAATCAACTTAGGTTCGGTTGGTAGAACATTCATAAAATCATTAATGACGTAACGTTTATCTATATCATATACTATTATACAATATTTAGCTTTAATAAATTATTCACCCCAAATTTTGATACTTTTATCACCCTCACATAAAACCAATCTCAATCCCAGCAAGTCAAAAGCGGATGCATATATAGTAGATTCTTTTGATCCAGGTAAAGGTGTCGATGATTCTGTCTTTAGTAATTTACCTGAGATGTAATCGTAAAATTCCATTCTTCCATTATCATAGCCTGAAAATAACATATCGTTGGTAGGATTAATTGATAAAGTATTAATTATGTTATTGGTTTGAGACTTTCCAAATTCATTCAACAACTCACCTCCAGGGAGAAGCCACTGCTTGATATTACCACTTGAGTCGCCCGAACACATAGTCATCTCTTGAGGATGCATTACCAACAGTCTAATACTTTTTGTATGATGTGTGATTGTAAGTTCCGTTGTTTGCTTACGCAAATCCCATAGTCTAATGGTAGAGTCCATGGAGCTACTTACAATTTGAGGGTCCCCAATCTGGCTCGCTATTGAGGTAATGTCACTCCTATGACCTGGTAAAACCATAACCTCATTTCTTGATCTCAAGTCCCAAACTCTAATCACTGAATCACGACCACCAGTGAATAAAAGGTCCAATTCTGGATGTAAAGCCATAGCATATATACCTCCAACATGTCCATGATAGTCACGGATTTGACACCCTGAAGGTGAATTAGTCCGTTCTAAATCCCAACATCTCACTGTTTTGTCTTCAGAACCAGAGAATAGATATGGATATCTTGACGAAACCTCTAACGCTCTAACACCCATAATATGTCCAGTTATTGTAGCTTTCAATTCCAGAGTTGCCAAATTCCAAATTTTTATTGTAGAGTCTGACGATCCAGTCACAAACCACTGATTTGTTACTTGATCTACTTTAACAGAGCGAACCCAACCCTGATGAGCTCCCGCTATCACTCTTTTTAATGTCCATCCTGAAGCTGACGACTTATGGACACCTCCAACCATTTCTTTATCAGGAGTATCTGAATTATTTCTAGCACGACTTATATTGGAAACCTCCTCTGTGCATTTCTCAGACTCATCTTCCAAATCATCAGAAGTATCAACTTTACTGAACAAGTAATTAAGCTTAGCATTGGTGTATACAGCTTCACTCAATGTATCAGATGGTGGAATAAGAGGTCCACTATTCTTAAAATTGATTAAATCACTATATAGACGCATCTTTTGTATGTTATTAAGCAAGGTGTATATTGTAGATTTATTTAGAGATAAAATTCAATCTCGATATTTAAATATATAAAATCGATGCCTGGAGGTCACTTTGAATTTTAAAGATTAAAATGAGCTCAAAGCAGCTATACGAATTGATTAAGAATTCTAATTCGAAATTTAATATAATTCAGCTAATCCCAGGCTCCGACAGTACACTTGCAGCCTTTCAATCTGATGTAGAATCATTTGAAATAGGTTTATCCAAAACAACATATTTGAGTATATTTAAAGAAAGTCATACATACTGGCATGAAGTTTACCTCCATAAGTTGAATTCGAATCCATATTACATATCTGAGCTCAATTATGAAGATCGATGGAAGTTATATTTCATGACAATCGGTTATTTGGTCAGCACGAATGAAAATCATGCTGTTATCCATTTGCATGAAGTTTTGGTTGAAAAACTATATAGTACATTAGGATACGATTTCTTATATGAAGAGTTCAAATTTATAACTTCATTGGTTACGAGCAGATTGAAACGAATTAACAAAAGCTCTTCTCTATGGCTATTAGTCAAAAAATTGTCAATAATTTTAATATTCGACGATATGCTTAAGGGCAGACAATTGAATAAATTATATTTTACTTTGGTTGATCGAATATTGAAAAGTTCTGAATTGCATTTTGCAAATTATTATGCTGCAAGTTTTCTAAGATGGTGTTTAGGTTTGAATACTATTATCTTTTATCAATCTAAGCATATTTCAGTGAAACAAGATATAAATAAAATCAATTTATACATAGTAAATGGCCTAGTTAAGCAATGCCATGAAAAGTTGACGGATATATCATTGTGGAGTACTTTTCAGTATTTCATAAAAGAGCAACTATATACATCGCTACAAGGAGAGCAGTGTCTCAATCACTATCATTTTATAATAGAAGAATACAATAATATAGTCAATTTACAAGATCCGAAATATTTAATAGGGTTAATCCAATTAAAATCACAAATTGTTCCTATTAAATCACCATTTTTGCAATCTGGTTTTAAATATGTTGAAATGCTTGAAAATGAGCTTACTTGGCTACTTAAAGTCCACTGTACGGTTTTATCACCATATAATTTATTGCTAGATATTGAGAAATCTTTATTTCCAGAACCTGGTGGTAATAGGATACTTCTTTTTGATTCTTTCATCCATAAATTACATGCAACGTACGACGAAGAATGCAAAGATTTAGAACTTTTAAAAGTTCAAAATTCTTCTCTATATGAAAAAAAAATATCATTTACAAGTCTACTTAAGCGGTTGCTTAATGAATATTTCAATGAAGACCAATTGACTAGCGGTAAGAGTTAACCATACTGGAATATACTTATTTGTCTATATACAGTACCTTTAGATTTTAATCCTCTATCTTAGATCCATAATTTGAATTTGAAGATTATAAATAAAATAGCAATATAAGTAAGTCATGGTATGTAATTATTAAGTAGGTTAATAAACTTAGATCATACTAACCCAAAAACAGCTCAGGCTTCGACAATTACAAAAGAAAAAGCAAGAAGAAGCGCAAGCATCCGCATCAGAATCTAATTCATCTTCGCTTAATTTACCATCTTCAAAAGTTAGTTCTGCTCAGATAAGACTTCAAAAAGACATAACAGAATTAGAATTACCTAAATCTATAAAACTCGCATTCCCAGACCCCAATGATTTTTTCAATTTTAATTTAACGATATCACCACAACAAGGTTATTACAAAAATGGTACTTTTCACTTCAAGGTGGAAATAAATAATAATTTTCCGATGGATCCACCAAAAATAAAATGCTTGAATAAGATATATCATCCAAACATTGATTTGGAGGGAAACATTTGCTTAAATATATTGAGAGAAGATTGGTCTCCTGTTCTAAGTTTAAATTCAGTTTTGATAGGATTGAATTTCTTATTTCTTGAACCTAATCCAAATGATCCTTTGAACAAAGAGGCTGCTAATGTATTATTTAAAAACAAGACTACCTTCGGTAGAAATGTAAGAGAATCTATGAGAGGAGGCTATATTGATAGCAATTTCTACGATAGAGTAGTTTAAAGATATTTCTCCAATAACCTTGTATAACCACATACTTATTCAATGTAGTATTCATACTTGATTTTAAATATCAATTAATTAATAGTACTAGAAAATTATTAGCAATGTAGTATCAATATATAAAAGATCAAGTTTATTACTATAAGCTAAAACAAAAAAGCTTTAAAAACTTCACTGAAATTTCACTATGAATTAAATGAATCATGAAATGAGAATTTTCTTCAATTCGAGTACTTTATTCTTAAGTTCAACCAAGCAGGCAATTCTATTGATGACATCTGCCAAAATTTGATGAATAATTATCAAATAAATAAATTATTAAATTTAATTCACTTAGAAAAAATGGCAGTAATAAAATATAAATGATGCACATCTGAATAATAGTAAAAAACAAATGGATAGCAGCAGAAATTGTATAATTGGCAGTTTTTGCTACAAAGATGACAACCACTGTATTTGCTAGATTCAACAATTTCAATTAGTTGTTTCTGTTATGCACAAAAATTTATATTTTTTCTTAGTGATATCATAACAATCATTCAAAGCGTCATCATCAACAAACCAAGTTACTTTACCAGCAGCACCCTCATTGACAATAGAACTTGGCAATCCTTTTTCAGGTCTTTCCATAATAATTCTCATAATTGGAGCCTTTGTTTTACCTTCCACTACGAAGGTTACTCTATGTGCATGACAAATGACAGGAATTGATAATGTAATTCTGTTTTCTGGTCCTGAAGGAGCTCTTAAAACTGGTAAACACCAAGCCAACTTTTCTCTTAACTGCTCACCATGATTTGGGAATAATGATGCAATATGACCATCAGGTGCACATCCCAATAGCAATAAATCAAACATTGGTAATTTCACAGAGTCTTTCTTTGCAAAATTATCGATCAACAATTTTTCATAGGCGTCGGCACATTCCTGTGGATCATCAATTAATGATTCTTGGATGTGGTATACCCGTGGCTGTTTATCGCCAGTAATTTGGTCAAAAATTTCTCTTTTTGCTTGACCATAATTGGAATCAGGACTGTCGAACGGTACCAACCTTTCATCTGCAAAGTAAATATCCCATTTATCCCATTCTATTTCACTCGACCTTGAGATCAAGCCTTGATTTAATATCTTGATCAAAGATCCTCCCGAAAGGGCTATTTTAAATCTCAATTCAGCCTTCTTCTTCTTTTCCTTCTTTGCCTTAGAAGCATTTACAGAGACAGTACTGCTTGAGGCAGTAAGAGCCGGCCTTTTCAATCTATCTTGCTGAATCTCCTCAATTTCCGTCTTATCACAGGTATTGTAAAGACTTAAATTTTGAGCAGAAATAACATGATCAGCAACCGCTTCGGCCACTCCTAAGAATTCAGGAAATGAATATATTAAGGGAACTGTGGTTGTCATCTGAATTGAACGCTAAATTCTTACTTGTTTCTTCACGCTCTTTAGTTTAGAAAATACAAAAAAATCAGCCTCAAATTATTTCTCTTTTCTCCAAAAATTATTGAGTAGCTTTTAATGGTTTATTTTATCAATTTCTTGACCTTCGCCAGATATATTCGTTTTAATAATCTAAATATTTGAAACTATGTCTTAATAAGGATCAATTTAAACTTTCCACCAGAAGTCAATTTTTCTCAGAATTTCCTTGCTGTGTGCGCGTGACATCTGGACTTTTATACAAACATTAATGAGTAGATTTGGTCATTACAATGACAATTTCGAACTTCAAAAGTATTGATAGACTTCTTAAAGTATGGCCAGATCAAAATCTCCCATTTTTCCCATAAAAAAAGCATCTTAAACAGTATCTGGGAAGAGAATATCGTATCAGTTATGTGCAGTATTTATCAAGAGTACGTTTGACAATCAGATGAAGCAATAGCTGGAGTAATGAATTGAATAAAGATTAAATATTTAGTTACATAAAACAAGATGACCATCAATTCATATTTAGAGCTTGCAGGATGTCTAATGACATTATATCTAAAGGGAATTTTTCCCGAACAGGATGGGTTCAAACAGGAATCAATAAATAAAACAGCGAATCTCATACAGACAAGTGTCTTGGGTGGCGAAGGCATTGAACAATTAATGGCTACGGTGACGAAGCTCAAGGAAGAGGTAACGCTAATAAGCTTGGTGATGAGTGAGAATGATGTGAGCAGTGTCGTGATCAATTGGCTGGAGAAGCGTTTTCAAAATCAAGAGATTAAGTTTCCTTTGGAAGAAACAGATCTAACATTAGAGTTGATTGAATGGTTTAAAAGAAAGGTTCCTTTACAATTTAGCAAGAATTTCACAAATATTGACCCGGGGAAAACTGTGCTTCAGGAGAAGCCCCCAACTTTTGGTGAAAACCATTCCATGAGTTCAACCGGTGGCTTCACTACAGGCACATACCCAAGAGCAAGACCAAATGACATGCCAGAATTTGACGACGAATATGAAATGAAACGGTCGCTGGATCCCCAGATGTCCAGTGCTCCATTTCCTGCTATAGGTGATAGGGATTTAAATCCACCTGGATTGTCGAGAGATCCTCCAATGAGGCCATATTTAGATCCATTGGATCGCAACAATGATGGTGGAATGTACCCATCTCTCGATCATCCTTTGTTTGGGTCCAATCGACCCGGTAATACATCCAGATTAGGAGTACCTCCAGGTGCAAGATATGATGATCCAGTGTCGGATGACAATTTGGATTTGTTAGGTTCCGGCTTGCCTCCAAACTCTAGGGGTCAAGGTAATTTTTCTTCTAGAAGTGGAGGATCATTCCCTGGTTTTGGTGGAAATAGTAATAATTTTGGATTCCATTAACAATATAAATTTCCTAATTAGGTAATTTATATTTTTTCAATAATTCTCACAGTTTACCGTTCTAAGGTAATAGCGAACTTAATGATTTTATAATGAATATTTCCTAATTGCTTTGTTTGTAGTAAATATGAAAGCTGAAGTATATATTAAGTAAATTCATTCGTTATTGATGCTATGCGAGTAGATTGACGGTATTATTTGACACTTAGTCGAAATATACTAATTTTCCACTTTTTTTAAACCATTGCTATGCGCAATTCATGCCATTATCAGGTTCCATGTAGAATAGTTTTACTTAAGTTTCGAATGGATATGATAAGCTTGCCATATGAACTAAGAGGATTGTGTCTATATGCGTTGATACTACCCTTCTTTATTCTGACAATATCGTTATGTTCATTCCATAGTATAATTCAAAGTCACCTTGCTGTCTACATATGTACTCCCTTTATCTACAATCGCTTTCTAATAACTAATCTACATTCTCTTTCTCAAATTTCCTGTTTGCAATGCCCGTTTACAATACTCAATACACAATGCCATATCTTTTTTTGCCATATCTTTAATGCCATATCTTGAATGCCAATCTACAATGCAATGTCTTTAGTGCCACTACAATTTTCTTTACACCTCTTGCCCATATAACCCCCTCCCTTATCAATCTAGTCAATTCTGACGTTTAGACATCTAAGTCTGACTTGCATTCTCCCACATACTCCTACAGACAATATTTCAACATCCAACCTCAGTCTTCCTTGACTCCCTATTTCAATTGGCTCCCTTTTCCGTGGAGCTCTACAAAATATATGGTAGTAATAACCGGGCTTAATGTAAGCGTCTTTTGCATCAATTTCATATAACTTCCTTTATTAAGACCAACCCGACATAGTAATATTCCTTTCTAAGTGTGTCTGTGGAGAAATTTAAACCCTTCGCACCCATTTTGGTAATGTTCCATTTTAGGGAATTTTTGAATATGACGATAATTATGGCTATGAGGAAATGATAAATGTTGAAGCTTTAAATAAGGCAAATTCCCAGGTTAAAATATAGTAGTGATTTTATTATAGACGGCATATTCTCAGTTGACTGCTTTTGTTATTTATAATTGTGGCAAGGAAAGCTTCAGCGCAATTTGCAATTGATACCCTTAGATTTAATTTTTCACAGTCTCATAGAAGCCTGGAACAAGTCATCTATTTTACCTTTCATTCTTTGTATCTATCAGAGCTTTCACTAGTGGAGCTAGGGAATAAAAAGCGTAGGATTTAAGAGAAATTATAGACATTAGAAAATAGCTTCTTTTGAAGAACTGTACTGACTCACTACTTAACCTACATCGAATACCAAGTACAATTAAAAGTTTACAAAGCAATCTTAGTTGATAAATAGCTCAATTATAAGATAATTTATCAAATGCCCACTACTTATAACGGATACAATACTAGGTCACACGACGATAGGGATCAGTTATCAATAGAAAACTCACCCCCATACAACGCATATGTAAGAACCGATATTCACGGATACTACGAGGGACTGGATTTTGATAGCTCTTCAAACAACTCAGATACCACTACAACATATGTCGATTACAACCAGGCTTACAAACAACAGCAGCCTCGTAAATCGAAGATACACGCTTCTAAAAAGTCCAAGAGAAATCTTAAATACAAATCCAGAAAAGAAATGGATTTGGAGAACCAGAACAATTTGAGGAATGAAGATAGGCTTTTCTCTTTTTTATTCTCGAAAGAGGTTCCTCCTGTCCCTTGTCAAGAGGAGAGAAAACCATACCCATGGAAAAAATCTAATCCAATAGTCAGACTTATGTTCTGGTGGTTGGTACCCGTCATGGTCAAAGGTTATAAAAGAACTTTGGTTGCTGACGATCTTTGGTACTTGCCGGAAGACTTAAAAGTTGAAACCGTTCATAAACAGTTTGTACAACATTTAACAAAAAGATTAGAAGATGCCAAAGCTAAGCATTTACACTTGCACGATAGCATGGAAGGGTTCAAATGGCCAAACTACTGCATTCCTTTAGCTATTTTTGAAACTTTCAAGTTTGAGTATACAATGAGTTGTATTTTCTTAGCTTTGTCTTTCTGCTGTCAAGCCTGTTCTCCTCTCTTAACCAGAAAGTTGATCGATTACGTGGAATATAGATATTTCGGTATTGAAACAACTTACAACAAGGGCATTGGATACACCATTGGTTCAGTTGTTTTGATTTTCATAAATGGATTATTATTAAATCACTTCTTCCATAACTCAATGGTTGTTGGAGCCCACGCAAAGGCAATTTTGACAAGATCTTTACTACTAAAATCATTCGACTTAAGTTCTAAATCAAAATATCAATTTCCAATAGGTAAAATTACTTCGTTGATGAGTACTGATTTATCTAGAATCGATTTAGCTATTGGATTCCAACCACTTGTTGTTTGCTTCCCTATTCCAGTTATTATTTCAGTGATATTATTATTGACCAACTTAGGAGTAGATTCATTAGTTGGTATCGGATTATTTATTGCTTCAACAATTATTTGTGTTTTGGCAACAAAAAAATTGTTCCTCACAAGAGAAAAGGTTGTTAAATTCACTGATGAAAGAATCAACTTGATGAGAGAAGTATTGAGCAACATTAAAATCATCAAGTTTTATGCTTGGGAATTAGCATATAAGCTCAACATTACCAACGTTAGGGAAAAAGAAATGAAACACTTATTTACAATCAAGGTATTGAGAAACATAATTACTGCCTATGCTGTAACTTTGCCAACTTTGACTTCAATGATTTCATTTGTTACCATGTGGGCAACAGGTAAGGTTAAGTCACCAGGTGCTGTCTTCTCTTCGTTATCATTATTCACAATTTTAGCACAAGCTATTATGTTATTACCACTTGCTTTGGCCACTGGGGCTGATGCACTCATTGGTTTCAATCGTTGTAATGACTTCTTAAGCGCATCTGAATTTGATGAAGAACTAGAATCCAATTTAGTTAAAGGTGGTAGTTTCTATATTGCAGATGACGGTATTTCAGAATTCAAATTCGAAAGTGATGAGAAAGAATACTCTCATGGAGATGTAGTTCTTGAAGTTAAAAATGCCAATTTTGAATGGGAAAATTTTCATGACACTTTAGACAATGACTCTCTTTGGGATATTACAAAATATCAAGCCAAAAAGAAACAACAGAAAAGAAAAAAGAGAGAGGAAGTTCAAACTAAGGAGGTCTATTCAGATGATAGTTCAAATGATACTTATTTCGAACAAACTCAATCAAATTCCTCATCGATCGAATTCCAATTTCCAGGTTTAATGGGCCTTAACTTGTCAATAAGAAGAGGCGAATTTGTAATAATTACTGGTGTTATTGGATCTGGAAAATCTTCTTTATTAAATGCTTTATCTGGATTTATGAAGTTGAGTAATCCTGAGTCTGGTTCCATTGAAGTATACGAGGAATTGCTTTTATGTGGAAGTCCATGGATTCAAAATGCAACTGTCAGAGAAAATATCTTATTTGGTAAGCCATTCGATTCTGTAATATATGGCAAAGTCATAAGGGCATGTGCCCTTGAAGAAGACTTAGCTATTTTACCAGCTAGAGATCATACTCAAATTGGAGAAAGAGGTATAACATTATCTGGTGGACAAAAAGCAAGGATTAATTTGGCCAGAGCTGCTTACGCGAAATCGAGCATTTTGTTATTTGATGATGTTTTAAGTGCCGTTGATGCAAGAGTTGCAAAACATATCGTGACTGATTTATTTAATGGATTGATAAAAGATAGAACTAGAATCTTAGCAACCCATCAATTATCATTAATTGAAAATGCAGACAGGATAATTTTCTTAAATGGTGATGGAACAATTGATGTTGGAACAATAAATGAATTACGTTCAAGAAACAATAAATTCCAGAGATTGATTGATTTTAGAGATCAGACGCCAGATGCCGAAATCGAGCGTACAACACCCAAAGCAGAAACCATTGATTCGTATGATACAAAGAATCAATTGCAATCAGAAATTGCCGGTACCATAATCCAAGAAGAAGAAAGAGCAACTAATGCGATTTCTTGGAAGGTTTACAAAAAGTATGTTGATCTTGGAGCAGGAAAGTTCGGCTGGATGGCTGCTCCTCTTTTCTTACTTTTAATTATCATTGGAACATTTTGCCAGCTATTTACAAACACCTGGTTATCTTTTTGGACAGAAAGTAAGTTTCCCGGAAGATCAGATCACTTTTATGTCGCATTCTATGTTATGTTTGCCATTTTAACAGTCATATTTACTGCTTTGGAATTTACCATGTTGGGATATATTAATAATGTTTCTGCAGAAGCTTTGAATGTAAGAGCGGTTGCAAAGATTTTACATGTTCCAATGAGCTATATCGATACTACTCCAATGGGAAGAATATTAAACAGATTCACAAAAGATACCGATGCATTAGACAATGAAATAGGAGAGCAATTAAGGTTATTTCTCTTCCCACTAGCCATAATTATTGGTATTATCATTTTGTGTATATGTTACTTGCCATGGTTTGCTATAGCAGTTCCATTCTTAGTGGGAGGTTTTGTTTTTCTTGCAAACTTCTATCAAGGCTCTTCTAGAGAGGTAAAAAGACTTGAAGCATTGCAAAGGTCATTAGTTTACAACAACTTTAACGAAACATTGACTGGAATGAATACTATCAAAGCATACAAGGTAGAGAAGGATTTTATCAAAAAGAATGACAACTACCTTAACAGAATGAATGAAGCATATTTTATTAGTATTGCAAATCAAAGATGGTTAGGTACACACTTGGATATCATTGCTAGTAGTTTTGCTTTGATTATCTGCTTGTTGTGTATTACTGAACAATTCAATATTAGTGCTTCTTCCACTGGTTTATTACTAAGTTATGTAATTCAAATTGTTGGACTTTTATCCTTAACTATCAAGTCAATGACTCAAGTGGAGAATGAAATGAATTCTGTTGAAAGATTATATCAATATTCTTTTGAGCTACCACAAGAAAAGGAGTATTTAAGACCAGAAAGCACTCCCCCAGCCGAATGGCCACCCTCTGGTTACATTCAAATGAATAATATCACGTTAAGGTATAGAGAAGGCTTGCCAACAGTCTTAGAGGATTTGAGCCTTAGCATTTATCCAGGTGAAAAAGTAGGAGTTTGTGGAAGAACAGGTGCCGGTAAATCATCCATTATGAATGCATTGTATAGAATCAATGAGTTGGAACAAGGTTCCATTCACATTGACGGTTTGGATATTAAGGATATTGGTTTATATGACTTACGATCTAGATTATCAATTATCCCACAAGATCCTACATTATTCCAAGGTACAATTAGAAAAAATTTAGATCCTTTTAATGATTATTCCGATGAATGTTTATGGGATGCGTTAAGAAGATCTGGTCTTTTGGATGATATTACCATCGAAAGAATAAGAAACATTAAATACAATCCAGACAGGATGGTTGGACGTGAAGACTTGCATAAATTTCATTTGGATCAGATGGTGGATGATGATGGATCAAACTTCTCCTTGGGCGAAAGACAATTAATTGCATTGGCTAGAGCATTAGTCAGGAATTCGAAAATCTTAATCTTGGACGAAGCTACTTCACTGGTCGATTATGAAACTGATTCTAAAATTCAAGAAACCATTGCTAAGGAATTTAACCAATGTACAATTCTTTGCATTGCCCACAGATTGAAAACTATTTTAAATTATGATAGAATTGTGGTAATGGACCAAGGCAAAATCGTTGAAAAAGGTATTCCATGGAATTTATATAACTCTAATGGTCATTTCAGACAAATGTGTGATAAAGCAAATATCACAGCTCAAGATTTCGAGTAAGAGCTAAACAAAACTAATTTTATACAATTTTTTATACTATTCTCAAATTAATGCATACATATTAATATTTTGTTAAATTTAACCTTTAGGAGTAATTAACAATTCATTATTCTGTAATTTTAATTGATTTTCTTCATGGTTCGTTCTTATCAAAAATGTTCTTACTTTTCTGATCACAAAAAATAGAAAAGCTATTTACTTTACTGAATAAAGTTCGTTCAACTATATATTTTTAACTCAATATTGCAAAATTTTTATTAATGATATTCAAATCATGCAAAATAAGCATTTTCTGTATGATATGGCTTAATGGCTTGATGGCTTAATGACTTATTTAGACATTCGTTAATTTATCGGCTGGTATACAAAACCACTGAAATAACTTGCAGTATATTCGCTTTTTTCTGTATTAATTCATATAATGAACTTCAATAAATCAATTCAAGTTAAAGAATCCAAATTTCCAAATTTTGGAGAGCCCATATCAATCTATTTTTCTTTTTTTATATATAATTTTTCATATTCCAAATTACTGAACCTGGCTGATTTTCTAATAAAATTTTTAGCATATTCTTTGATGGTTAGAGCGCAAGGTCATTGCATTAGTCAATACCAAAACTTTTTAAAACTAAAGGTAATCCAATTGCATGCAGCCGAAGGGCAATCCAACTGATCAACTAAGTTTACTGCTATGGCACTTTTCAGTGAAAATAATAAATTTTGAATTTGAATTTGAATTTAGCAAAAGGAGTTCCAATATTGGTATTTAACGACTAATCAAAACCAAACATCTGGTCTTCTTTCATATTGACTCAGATTCTACAAGCTCATATATTTGATGAATCCTCTGTTATTAGTGGTTTTGCATCCATCCTAATTAGGAAGTTGGTAATATAAAAACTTTCCGACTTTTTCAACAAGATTATCTTTATCTATAAGAAGGTAGAACACTTAAAAGACATCTATACTGACGACTAATGCTACAACAGAATAAACAAAATTAAATACTTTCAAGAGTAAGTAGAAATTGAACTAGATTCAGATTTTTCTCAATCACTTGTAGACCTTTTTGCTAAATTAATCTATTTTGAAGTCACTGAAGTTTACAAGTTCAAATTCTCCATTGATGATAGTAATAGAGCAAGACTTTCGAAATCACTTTGTTTAGGAGTTGATGGTGTAGGATAGTGATTGTGTAGTGGGTTGCGAAAGATTCTGATATCGGAGCAAGATTTAAGGAAATGAGTTGATAGAAATTGAAGGTATAATAATCTTCCTTTTCTCAACTCAAGAAACCGTTGAGATTGAACATTACATATTTTCATTTCTTACTTTTATCAATATAATTGGCTTCTCATTATTAATATTATGTATTAGGTTAAATTTAAAAAAAATAAAACGTTTGGTATTTGCACAAATGAATGCTAGATTAATAATTTCATGAGCAATCATATCATTAATACTGATAAAAATAGCAAATTTATATTTTTGCTTCACTATATGCTATATTCTATGGCTAATGTAAAACAATAGGTAAGCGTTTGTTTTGGAAACTTCCTCTTGTGAAATCAAAGAAATTACGCTATCATCAAATCTAAACCATTTACCGCTACCATTTTTCATAATTACTATATAGTGACCAGTGTTGACGGATCCAATATGGCAGACTAAAGCAAAAAGCTCAAAAATTTTGTCTCCATCAATCTGGTCAGTATTATAGTCAGAATCAGATACGTACTTTGTTAGGTTCAAATATAACGGAATACTTACCGGTGCTTCCAATTTCGAAGACGTTTCATTATATATGTTATGTTCAAACCTTTTAAGCTGTATCGACAATACTGGAGGAAGCTCCTTGAATTTTAAAGATTTGGTAGCTTCTGCCTTTTCACTGCAATTTTGACATTTATACAAAGCTTCTAATTTTTCTTCTTTAGTAAACACATCAAGACAATCATATAGATCAACTGCTTTCGAATTCTTACTCATTTGAACAATTTCCAAGGATAAATCAATCATTGGATCCACTGTATTCGTAGCCGAATTACATGATAAGCACTTTATAGAACTCTCCAATTTTCCAGAAAATGTACTGTGTGTGATACATTGGCATTTTTCTGGTACTTCTTCGCCAAGAGATGTTATAATTTTTTCATAATCCAGATGTAATTCGTTTAACAAAAATTGCCAAAATTCGTGTGCATCTTGTTCTTGGAATCCTGCTAACGACTTCTTTTTGAACCAAGCAGTAAGAAGTAAATTTGTCATTCCAAATCCGTCGTTACTTGAAGATGTGAAAAAGTTCTTAAAGATGTCATCAATACTGCAAGTAATACACGCATTAGTTTCATCGATAGTACCTCCATTGAAATACTCAAAATTGCTTTCACAATTGAAGAAATGAAAATCATTATTGAAAAATTGATGTTTAATTATTGGATTATGGATAAATGTTTGGAGTATGCAACTCATGAAACATGTAGAGCCCAAGTTTACAAAGCCCTTCAACCCACTTATAGCGCCACTTGAAGGATTTGTATAATGCAGATCAATATCATCGTCGATAGATTCAACTTGATTTTGGGCCAGGCCAAAAAAAGCCTCTAGCCGAATCTTCTCTAAATCTGGATGATTGATGTAGTCACCACAAGAAAAACAATATAATAACCCGTTACTCGAATCTATGCCAAATAAATGTTGGTTCCCTTTGTAGTGAGCGTATGCATGATTATTCTCATTAAAACAACCTACGTGTGGACATTGTAAACACATGAAATTGTGATGGAAGTTGTTCAAAGCACAAGTGGTACATTTAATGGAAGTTGTTTTCAACTCTGTCAATTTACTTTGAGGTACAACTGAGCCATCCTTCCTGAGTGTGTAAATTCTATTCGGCAAGGTAGACAGCGAAATCTCTGCCGCTTGCTTGTAAGTACTGTAAACTGTTTCTTTGGCCTTAGAATCTAAAACTGAGAGTATGTGCGAGCATGGTTTGATGTTAGTGTAATAATGGGGAGGTGGTGTATGTTCTTGGGCCATTATCACAGTTCCAGGGTTCGATGCCAATAATGGAATTGTGTTTGACGATGGCACGGATTTCCTAAATGAAGACATGTAAAAAATTAAATCCGATGAATTCTTCCAAATTTGCTTCGTTGGAATAATCAAATGCTAATTAAACTGACGGGTGTATGCTGATATGCGTTTGATCTATTCTGGGAGAATGAATGATAAGACTTCAATGATGATTTGGTGAAATTTTTGATGATGTTTTATTGTTCCAATATGGTATACCTGTATATCACTTATTGCCAGAGTAACTCCAGTAAATAAAGACTAAATATATGGCTTTATATTATTGGGATTTGCTATTGAAATATAAACTAGTGGAACTTGCTAAGTGAAGTATCCATTAATCCTCCGCGACATGGTGAACAATTTTTCATCACAGATCAAAGGGTTCTTGAACAAATCAAAAACCGTAATTGGGCAGTTCCTAGGCTAATATACTACATAATTATATGAAACGAGTTAATAGAAATGATTTTGCAAAGTTTAAATACTATATAATTGAATTTATGAAGTTATCCGAAATTTTGTGATTCAAGTGCTAGAAATTGCAAAATTAAATGTGTCATTCTGGATTGAACTAGGACTAAATTTTCAAGTACTATATATTTGGATTGTTTCTGTTCAATTTAGACATTAGATAGTTAGTGAAAATATCGAATTGATGTAGAGGGAGCGAAAAATTTCAATTCTGACATGGGCAGAAATATCTTGAGCATCAGAGCAAGAATTCATCCATCCAAATATCAAGAAATCAGTAATGCTAGCATTAATTAATAAATCCAGGTCAAAATAAACACATAGGATTCCACCATTAGCAAATTACCTGTGAGTATTTTCATGAAATTACGTAATTCCTCTGGGAGGAAGCATTGATTTATTTAGTCGTAGAAATCATCATCGTCGCTGTCCTGAGCTTGTCTGCCTCTTAACGACTTCTTCATGAATCTGAATTTCCTCAGCTCGGCTAAATCATCATCTTCCTGATTCATGACTAAACGTTTGTCGGTGTGGGCTACCGCTTCGATGTCAACCAAAACTTTTTCTATATCATCGATTTTCGCAGCATTACCGCCAAGTTGTGTCAAAGTTATGTATTGCTTGATGACATTTCCCTTGTGGTATATCATCAATGTTGGGCAGTTCAGGTCTGGGTAGTTTTCAATGCATCTGGAACCAGGGATATCACAAATTTTAATCTCAGCAAATTTTTGAGCCAAATTTGATAAAATAGATGCAAGCAATCTACTTTGCAAGCTCGATTGTAAAGATAAATGCACGAGCACAAAGGATTCATTCGATGCTTTCGTGATTTCATCTTCGTACTCGTTCTTCGCTACTGGAAAGACGAATCCAAATATCTTACGTTCACTGAGTTTTTTCATCTCAGCCATTCTCTTCATCTTGTACGAGTTCAAGAAATCTTCATCTTCGTCCCCCTCAAGTTCGTCCAATTCTTCCAAATCCTTTCCCTCTAATCTGTTCTCGTGTTGTTTTTTTACAGCCTCCTGTAATGCTTGTTCCAACTCTTCAGTTGGCGAAGGTGGTCTTTCCGGAATGATTCCCTTTTCTCTTAAGATATCGTTCCATTCGGTATCCTCGTTCGGATCTACCTCAACCTGGATCTTAGCATTATTCATCATGTCCATCCTGGGCAATTATTTTGGCTACAATATCCGCTTAGCTGTAGTAAACTAGACTTTCGTATGCCTTTTCTCTACAGTTATTTTATTCGACTTCGATATTCAAGTGTGCACGTGACAGCGAATTTTTCATTACAAGAAAAACAATCCTACCTAGATCGATATAGTATTAATTCGTATATACAGATGTGAATAATATTATAGTATGTAAACTCTCGTCAAAATTAACTTCTAGCGAGATTTTTAGAAATAAATTTATCGTTTAGCATGCTATGTAATTTACTTGGTGGCAGAGACCAAGTAAGTGACCAAGTCGTTTCTGTCCTTGGCCTTCTTTAAACCACCAAATGCCATCTTGGTACCTGGAATGTATTTCTTTGGGTTTTCCAAGTAATCAGATAAGGTTTGTTCACTCCAAGTGACACCTTTCTTCTTGTTGGCGTCAGTGTAAGAGTATCCAGCAGCTTGACCTGAGGTTCTGCCGACAATACCGTGCAAGTTTGGACCGACCTTATGTGGGCCACCTTCTTCAACGGTGTGACATTGTAAGCATCTGGTTTTGAATAAGTTGGCACCCTTCTTTTCTGATCCCTTTTCGTATGGAGCTGGCATTTTTTTCTAATAATATCAACTAATAAATAATCGTAATAGCAAAGAAGAAATAAACGAGCCTGTTGGTAATATTCGGAATCAAGGTGCCTTTTATAATTTCATAAAATTTTAGCCTATTGCTAACGAAGCTATTCTCATTGGTTGGTTATGTGCAGGTTTTCACATTTTTCACCTTCATTTTAGCCAATATATTTGTCAATAACTGTCATAAAGCAACGATTAGAAGATAAGTGATCTCTTCAATACCCAGGATAATCAGGAATGTGGTCAAACTGGGACGTGAGACATTACAAAAGATGACCAAACGTCTTACATTAGAACCAGTAGAACCAAGTTCCGTATCGGCGAATTATTCGCTAAGTGTTCCAAAGTCATCTCTGAATTGAGCACTTGTGAGTTGACTCAGTTGGTGATTTTGTGTGACATTCGGATAAATACGTAATATATCCGGCTAAATGAATGCAAAATGGATAGAAGTTAACGGCCAACGGAGGATCCAAGGGCTGAAGAATGATGGGGTGGTGATTTAGGAGTATTGTTAGCATTATGTTCGAGCGGTGTACTTCTTTGTAAAGGAGGGGGGGTCAGGAAGAGCGACGTTTCGACGGGTTCGGGGATGGACTGCGGGAGAAGCTTCTTGATCTGTTTTCTGAGTTGCTACGGGACCTGCTTCTGGAGTTGCTACGGGACCTGCTTCTGGAGTAGCTTCCTGATCTGCTTCTGGAGTAGCTTCCTGATCTGCTTCTGGAATAGCTTCCTGAGCCACTTCTGGAATAACTGCTGGAGCGACTTCTGGAACGACCTCTCTCCTCGACTGGAGGTGGAGGAAGGGCTTTCAAGACGTCTCTCATCTCCTCCGTCAAGATGCCTAGACCGATAGCCGTGAAAAAGTTAATAGAAAACCGTAAGTTGTCGGCGTCTTCCCACGTAGTGTCCACTACGGGGAATATACTTTTGATGGAAGGCTTAACATAATCGTCTCCGATGAGTCTCTCTTTCATTTCGTTGATCCCCAATTCCTCTACCATCTCCTGGAGTACGAATTTGAAGAATATTCTAATGGCAGGATTAGTGTCTTCCTCGGTTATTTTGATGTCATTCCATCCCTTGTCTATGGGCAACTTGTCGGATGCAAACAAATGGCCAAAGAACTTTCCTATATTTCTGAGCGCATTAGTTTCAAATTGGTGAATATGCGAATAGTAATGTTTGAAATGCTTGATGAAGAGGTCTTGCCAACGTCTGTGAGTTACACATAGCTTCTCCCCAATAACTCCATAATACTTGGAATACGTCTTTTCCTGAGAACAACATTTGATGATCATATCAGATAAAATGTCCTCGTTTTTAGCCTTTTGGTCGCCCTGCTTTTTAAAATTTAATTTGAGGAGCTTGTGGACTGCTTCATCAGAGGACATACTTGACATTACGGTAAGGTAAACGAGCTTTTGGTAGTCAAGCAATCTCGATTCTGTCAAATCTTTGATTTCAAGAACTTCCTGCAATTCCGCAGCTTCATCATTATCGATTTCGTTTTCCTCTACATCATCTTCCTCTTCTTCATCATCACTATCGCCCAAGATCTCTTTCCTCGTTTTATCGTAGTTTGCCTCATTTTCATCATAGTTTGGATCAAAATGAAATACATTAAGATTATCTGATGACTTGTGATTATCATATAGATCAATGACGTGTGTCTCCCGATCTTCTTCCTCTACCAAGTCTAACTCCTTGTCCATTATTGGGTAGTCCTTAAACTTGGATTTTCTTACTTTGAAAAGATTCTCAATTGAATACTTACTCCTGTCACATATTTCTTTGTTATCATGAAGCAAATCTCTAAGTCTGTTAAAGATCATATTAGTAGCAGCCTTAGAATGAAGGCTTAAGAAGTTTCCCACAGCTAATATCATCTTTACAGCTATCTCAATGGAATCATTTGTACAATTTTCCAATAATAATTGTAATATCTCCAATATGAGAATCTCACTGATTACACCTTGATTCACTAAATGACATAGGAAATTAGTAGATGAAATACATATCTTTTTGTTGTTTTTCATAAAGCCTTTTCTAAATTGCAATACTAAACGCTTACCTAAAAGCTCTCCAATTTCGGGTATCTTTGAATTTATAATCGAAAATAATGAAGCGTAAATTGATGTGAATATTAAATCTTTCAATTGAGCTTTCATTACAGATCTAACCAATAACCCTTTTCCTCTTTCTAGATTAATCTTGAACAATTCAACTACTACTTCTCTTATATCATCTTTATTAAGCTTGTTTATCTGTCTGTTAATTGATAATTTCAACTCTTGCCATTGTAACTTTTGATATTCTTCATCTGAAGTTGTAGATGTTTCTTTAATTTTATCTTTCAATGCCTTAAGCTTATCATAAGGAACATCTTTTCCTTCGGACTCGATTTTTAGAAGCTTTCTGTATTCTTCTATTGCTTTGGACATTTCTTGTTCCCATAGAATTTCGTCTATTTTAGTTCACTTTATCTAAGCTTTTTTTTTAAAAAAAACCGATACGAGACCGATGCCCTACAACTAAATCTTTTAAATTATCAACTATTTTTCAAAGCTCCACTTACAGAGCAAAAAACAAAATGCTAAGATGTCTTACCAAGTCAAATGGGATGAATAAATATCTTGATCAAAGATTTTCCAGAATGCTAGCTTCAAGGGCTCGTCGTGAAACTAACACTCATGGTTCCCATATAAAATCCAAATTGGAGCATTTTATTGAAACAGGAGAAATAGTGAGGTATAGCGAAGATCAATATCAGAGGAAATCGCTAAAGAAAAATCTGAAGATACAGAGCATATCATCTAAACTGTCTTATTCTTTGCAGAAGGCGTTTTTGGTTTTGAGATCCAGATATGATAGTCATACATTTCAGTCAGAAGATGGAAGTAAATTATACATTGAGAAGCTTTCTTCTAAGGACTTAAGTATCAACTCTCCTAATTCATTAGTAATATTCAACAATTTATTAAGAATAAAAAAAATTAACAAGAAAAGTATTGATCAAAAATTACTATTAACTTTATTAGGAACTAATAATGATCAGATCAAAGACCCATTTTTAGTGACTCGAGATACATTAAAACTATTAGAGAGAGATAAAGGGGTTACAAGAGCAGAATATTTAGCCAAAATGGCAGGCTCAAAGAGTGGGATTGTTGCCATGAATAGTATTTTACAATGGTTGTTAGAAAGGGGCGATATAACAAATGCTATGAAAAATTTCAATAATAGAAAGAAATGGAACATTCCCGCAAATGAACAGACATATGTGCTTCTATTTGATGGTATAAATAAAGCTCATGAATGGGGTAAGATATCGGACGATTTATGTGAAAAATGTGTAAGCATCTTTGAAAAAGTTCAATTGGATTCTGTTGACAAGAAATCGAATATTAAATGTACAATTGGCCATTTTAATGCGTGCTTAAGTGTTTTAATTAAGAATTTCAATAATCAACAGCTTTCGTGGTCTTTTTTCAATCGTTTAGTGCCTGATTCTAACTCCAAAGTTCCAGTTTTGTTACCAAATAGTCAGACTTTCACTATTTTATTAAATGGAATCAAAAGATTTTCCCATCATCAAAGTAGTCTCATTGAAGACGATAGAAAGTTAACTAGAAATGAAAAAACTTGGAAGCTATTAGAAATACAAGGTGATTTAGCTGCAACGAGTGAAGCTATTTTGCTGAAGGTGATCGATGCTGCAACTCCTCCAGTTCCACCTACTAAGGAAGATGCCAAATTGAACCCCGAATTATTATCTGACTACAGAAAGAAAATAAGAAAAAATTTGATAGATATTGATTCCACATTTGTTTCAACTTTCGTATCTTGCTACATAAATAATAATTCTAGTGTCAATTCAAGCTTACATTATAGATATATTCAACAAGGTTTGGACTACCTAAAATATTGGAGTCCCGATGTTGATTCATTATTAAGTTTTGTTGAAAGAAATGTGGGAAAATCATCAATCAACACTCCATCAAAAACTGTAAAGTCAATCACTGATTCTAGAATCAGAAAATCTATTGAGTATATGAATCAGCATAGTAAGTCTAACAGTGGAGATTATTTCCCTCTACCTGATAAATTTATTAAAACCATAGATAAGTCAAAAATTAATCCCTTGGTTGTATTTCCACCTCCTCCATTCTCCAATAACAAAACAAGAGCTATATTTAGTGGAAAACACAAACATTTAGTCGATTTTACTCGCCCTACCTTTGCTGATATATCATTACTCTTACTTGATAAACAATACAGGGATTCTAGAGGAAAATACGGTAAGAAACTTGCACGAAGCTCTAATGTTTCTTTGGAAAAAAAGTCAGATATTAATAAATTCTCAATTATGTTGACTCTTGATGCATTGGTCAAGTTAGGTAAATATGAAGAGTTCTACCTTGCGGTATGGTATGTATTAACCAAGTGGGGTGGTATTAGGGTTGATTTGAATAAGACCATTGAAAGCTTTAATAAGTTTAATATTTTAGAGGGAATTCTACAGGAGTCTGAATACCCAAAATATCTTGAAATGGAAAAAGAAAGAAATAAAAGATTAGAAAATCTTAAAAACTCTTCTAATAGTTCTTTCGAATTTAATGAAGCAGCCGTAGATATCATGCTCGTGGAGACATTTATTTATAAGATAGGTGAGAATTTTAGACACAATGGTTCCACATCAACAAAATTAATAGTTGAGATTATTTCGGGACTTCTAAATGATAATATGAATGCTGCTCAGATTGTTAGACCCCGGTTCAAAACATTTGATGTAGTCTTTTCAACCTTAATTAAGGACTTGCATTACTTCAACGACTACAACTACAACGCATCTGTGATCGAAAAAAAGAGTAAAAATATCCCTAATAATACTCCCAAGAAATCTATAAATCACCTCCAGTTGGAAGGTTTCTTAAAGAATTTGTGCCATTTCACAAACTGTTTATTAGTGAATGAAGTCAAATCAAATGCTCGCTTGACTTATTTGATGCCTAATAAATATGTTGAATCGTATATCAAGATTATCGAAAGACTTTACAATTCTACTTGGATTGACACCAACCAAAGCCAGACTATTGATCATCATAAGATGGTCATTAAATCGGGCATTTTATTCTATAAGCCGAACGATCTTATTGACCGTAGGGAGGGTCTACTCTTCCCAATTCTCATCTCCAAATCCATGGAAATTGTTTACAAGAACCTTAAGGAATCCGAAAACTTGCCTTCATCTGACTTTAAGTTGATGAATTCATTAAGACACTTGTTTCAATTGAAATCAGATCATGAGAATGCTTCAGAAAAGTTGAAATCAATAACGGCATCCATCTACAAAAACATCTAAATAGTGTAAATAGACCTGTACATAAAGAATTATTCATAGATAAATTATTCTTAGATAACACATGAGTTCAATATTCGATAAGGGACCATGTATCCAATTTTACTCGTTGATGATCCAGTTTCTTTGGACTACCTCAAATTTATAAGAAAAGTTATTAAATCTTTGGGTCCTGATGCTGCAGGAATTAATATACTAATTTTGAAGAAAATTGAAAATGCTGATACATTGAACTATTTACTATCATTACATTACCAAAAGGTAAGACAAATATCACAAGATGAAGGACAGGATTATAGGTTTGAAATTAATATTCTTTTCAACTTAGTAGAGTACGAACATTTTACGAGGAAAGAGTGTACCATATACAAATTGAAGAATGAGAATTTACCATTTAATTGTGACGGAGCTACGGTGAATGAACTAGAAGTCGAGTGTCTTACAAGAAAAAGAATTGAATTCAGTGCAATTAAGAAATATATACCACATCAATTTAATGTAGTTGCTGTTGGTGGAACTTTTGATCACTTACATGATGGCCATAAAATCCTTTTGTCTGTCTCGGTATTTTTAACTAGGAAAAAGCTAATTGTTGGAATTACTGGTTCAGAGTTATTAAAGACAAAGAAATTTGCAAATGCATTAGAAAGCTTTGAAAAACGTCAAGATGGGGTGATTTCTTTTATACGACTACTTTTGAAAAAATCGAGCATGTTCGAAATTTATGAAATTAATGATGTATGTGGACCAACTGGCTACGTGAAAAATATTGATTCTTTGGTATTAAGCTACGAGACATTAAAGGGTGGCAACTTTGTTAATAATTTTAGATCCAATCAAGGCTTTTCTAATTTGGAGGTGGTTCCAATAAAAGTAATTGGAAATGATAATTCGAATGAAGAGAACGGCTGGAAAGGTAAAATTAGTTCTACGGACATCAGAGAACAAGAATTAAAAAGGTCTAATCATTTGAAAACGCAAAATATTCTTTGAATTGAAATAGCGAATTTTATATATAAATTTACTAGCTTAATATTTATCTCTTTGGTCATGTAGGGATTTTGTTTTTAATTTATTTCTAAGCTTTCATCAAAATCTCAGAAACTTATTTGATGGAAATCCCCTTATCAAATTGAGTTTGACGACGTGGAGACCTATCAGGATGGTCTAAGGCAAATGAATATTGGACTTGTGATTTGTTCAATTCATCATATAATATCAAGTCATTATTTTCGTGATCAATATAACGGCCCTTATCATTACTATCAGCTAAGGCGAACTTGATCTTTTCAAAAGCCAGAGTTCCCAAACCCAATTTCTTCCTCAACCTTTCCTTCGTTTCAGCTAATTTCTCATCAGGAAATACCGGTAATATAAATGGAATGCCATGGTGATAATTGCTGCTCTTATAAAAATGGAATGCGGGAATCAAGTTCAAATCCTCCTTTAAAGTTCTGGCATCCAAAAATTCTTTCTTAGTAATTTCATCCTCAAATTCATTTTCATTGACAGTTTCATCAATAAACCTCTTTATCATATCATGCCCTACTAAGATCTCTACTTCTGCAGGGAAAATACCAGCGTATAGCTCTAAATTGTGATTAATGGACTCGATTGACCTATCGAATCTAACTAAATCGTAGTATTTATGATTTAAGCCTGACCAGATTAACAAATGTTTGAGATCTCCTTTCGAAACATTAACTTTATGTAATAATTTATTTACCAAATCCTGCACCGATCCATTCTTTGGAACTAACAATTCGAATACCTGGAAGTTTAGGATGGTGTTTAACCAATAAACTTTAATTGACTTTAAGTTTTCATAATCCTTCAAAGGAATGTTCAATATTTCGTATTCAAATGTAGTTATTTGACTAAGAGAAACAGATTTTGAAAAGAATTGTGATAAATTATGGGATGTCTTCAATGGATATCTTTGGCCTTGTCCATTAACAATAAAAATTCGTAAATATTCAGGATCAACGCTATCTTCAAGGGCTTGAGAAACTTCAGAAGCTAACTGCAGATAAGTCGACAAAGTAGAAACCCATAAATCAAATGTCTTTCTTATTTGATTATTCGATTTATTTGAGCTTATCATCACATCCTGATTAATTAAATCTTCATCTTCAGCAACAAAATCAGAATCCTCTTCATCGACCTCGGCTTTGAATGGCTTCACAAAAATGTGTAACTTAGTTAAGAGGAATGTGTAATAATCAGAGACATTCTTAAATTTCTTATTTGTAGTATATTTCTCAACATCTGCAAGTTGAACAGTTAAAATGTCACCGTTACTCAATTCGCTCTTTTCAAAAGACAAAAGAGGATCTACCTTCTCAATCTTTGCATGCGACAATTCTTCAAAAAGGTACAAGGGGGTATTTTCAGCAAAGCCTAGAAAGTTATTAATAGGGCCAACTAAGGAACCTACCAAGGCATCTTTAGCTACTGTAACATGAGTTAGTCCTTCAATTTGCTGACTAATAGGATCGAAATATTTAAGAAACAAAATGATATGAATTGATGGATCATACTCGGTCTTTAAGTTTTTATCAACAGTATTAGAAATTTCATTTAATTTGTTTGAAACGTGTTCAAAACGGAATTCTTGAGGGTTAATACTCATTGAATCCGAAAGTATGTTGAAGTTCATCAAGTCCTTGTTAAACTCTTCAATATAAAATACCATTTCGTCGTACTTTCTGTTAAATAAATTCAAATAAACAGAATTAATTGACAATTCATTGAATTCTTCGTTAGCGGCAGAATCTGCTCTATTAGTATGGTTATTACGGTGGTTGACGGTAATAATTCTAAAAGGAAAGATTTCTTCTTCCGCAAATTCGTACAGATCTTCGTAATATCCTAACAATTTGCCAATCATGGGATATAGTGTTGAAAATTTATCCTCCTTTTTAGCCTTGACAACAAGAGGCTTAGATAAAGGTTCAATCAAAGACTCTTCATAAAACTTTGGAGTTGTTGGATCAGGATATAAGTCAAATCCATTGAATTTACTGAAGCTTTTAGCTGTTACAAACTTTATATTAGTGTAGTGAAGAGCTTCTTGCTTTAATTTCTCCATTCTTTCCCTTTCTTCGACTTCAAATTTTATTTGGTCGGGTATGTGAGACGGGATAACTTCATCAATAGAATCATCACTTGTTGGTAGAATAGAGTCAAGTTCAGATTCACGATAGTAGACAAGCATATAAGCTGAAGTGACTCTTCTAAGAAGATTCTCTTGCTGGTCTGCTCTGGATAATTTGGCAAACTCTTCATTAGTCAATTCATTAGCACCAAAGTTATCATCAAATACGTCGTGAGGTGTGACTTTCCAAACTTTATCATCATCAAATCTTAACCATGTTTCATTATTTGAATTTGGTTTAATCATAGCGTAATAATGGCCATTAGATATACTTCCCTGGTGTACCAAAACGCCATGCAATTTATAATTCCAATTCTGACTCTTTATGTCATCGGTTAAATCCTCATCCAAATAAGGTTTTAAATCTATCTTATCTGGGAACTCACAAAAATCATCAATTTTAACTAAATCATCTACCATAAAATCGTACTCAAATCTCTTCAACTGTAAATGTAAGACTGGGGGGAATGAGCGAAATACTACACCCTTTTTCGCATCTTGATATCCGTGCTCTTCTCCTGCTTGATATTTATTTTCGCCTTCGAGCATTTCAATTTCAATATAGTTTTTAAAGGATTCTTGCAAATTTTTAAATCCTCTAACGTTCAATTGAATATCCCAAAAGTCTTCCACTCTAGAACTTTCGTATGAAACATTAACACATTTGATGTATGATTTCATTTTTCCGACGAATATATCATTTAAGCAATTTTCCACACTTGAACCTTTCATAGCAGTTTCGAGCTTATCCATCAAAATTCTATTCAATTCTTGAACGTCATGTTGAGTGAATGCATCGGAAGTATCCCAACCAAAAGATCTAGTTAATTCCATGGTAGCAACAGGCTCGTTAGAAGTTGCCAAAGAGTAAAATATCCTTTGCAAACTCAATGATACTGATTTTCCGACGGAATGAGACTCAGTGGGAATCTGATAAACCAACTTTCTAAAATTCTTCGTTGTAAAATAACTTTGCAATAGAGAGTTTAAATAACAAGTTGCACCTTGATTATTTAAGCCAACATAACCAGTGCTCTTCTTTGAATCATAATCTACAAAAGAATGCCATAAAATACCAGTTGAAGAATCATCAATAATTTTAACATATCCAGTAATATTTAACTGATTTTTTTCCAAAATCGCGTGAGTATGATTCAACCTTGTATTAGGACTCATAAGCAGCTTTAATTCAACTAGTGATGAAAATCCCCAATCAGTTTCATTCTTACAGAATCTATGACTTGAGCCACTTGGTAAGTGTGATTCAGGATGCATTGGATTCCACACATCTAAACCAAATTGAGCACAAACATACCAATCTTCATCAACTTCTCCCGTGGAATCTGATATTGGATGCGGCTCCATATATACTGAAAGATGAGTGTTATTATTACCTCTTGGAAACAATAAAATATTCCACTCATAATCCCCACATTTAAAAGTAGGAGATCTGATTTTATCTTCCTTTAGAGCAGACCAGTCCTTAATTTCCCATACATAGTGGGTTTCATCTTTAACAGGATAGTCTGGGATTGGCTTCATCAATCTCTTTGCATTAGCTTTAAAATCGTTTGCTGGTGGTGGGAATTGGCTGACATATGATGTTGCTTTGGCCAGTTCAACATCATCTTCTGATTCATCTTCATCCTCTTCTCCTTCGTCATATTTTTCATCTAATGCATTCAGTTCATCCTCTCCAAACGAATTCACTGATTGCTTTTTAGTCGAATCAATATCCATGGATATGTTCTCTTTATCATTAGTAATTTGGTCAGCAATCATGTTATGAAAAGTTCTCTTTGAACCGGAATCAATCGTCTTATTACTATTCACCTGCACTTTATAGTTTATGAATTTAATTTATGTGAATATCCTTTTGTATATCTAGCTCACAATTGCTAAGGAATGAATATATTTACTACTCTTATCAAATAGTTTAGCGGGAAGAAAAACAATTCAATTTTAAGACCTCCAGCTTTTCCGAATATTCAAACTATCAATGATATGAAATTGAAAATATATTTAATCTCTAATGGCTAAATATCAAGTATCCTATATTCAATTCAGTCAATAATGTAATAGGTAAAGATTTTGGTATTAGTTGTAGGGTTAAATTAATGATTTCATCTGTCATTTTGTGCGTATTATATGGCACGTGATGAGGCAAATAGCAAAGTTATTAGAAACCTTATACACTATCTCTATAGCTTTGATTACAGATTTCAACGAGGTTTGTGATTTGCCAGGATATGATTTTCATTATTGTCATGGCTATTTATGAGAGAAATGGGAAAATTTTTTGATCTTCAATGAGATATCTAATTCTGAAATGGCTATATTATTGCAAAAAACACAAAAAATCAGAAAATTCTATGATTGTAGAATTTCTATTGAAAGCTGAACATAGAATATAACCATGTCAATCAACCATACGTAAGTGAAAGTAGACCTTTTTTAAATTTACTAGATTTTCTTTAGCAGAAAATCCAAGCATGTGTGTATTCAAATGAAGCCACAGATGAAAAATAAACCTTGCGACAACCCTGTTAATGCTTCCTCATCCGATCATAAATGCCCTCTTCTTCTTAGGTAGTGTTATGGATCTTACAGTAGTCCTTACAAACTGGGCACTCGGACTGAATCTTAGGTTGCACATTTTAATTTATTATTCAGCGCAGTGTTTGTTCTGTGTTACAAATACAATATTTAATTGGAATTCCAATATGTTACTATCAACTGAATGGCTTCGGTATTTTCAGAGACATAAAAATGCATACTAGTGATCTGCGTATCAAATGCACATTTTGGTTTTCTATATCCCAAGGTCTACAGATCAGCAGGGAAAATTTCAGAATCAAACAATACATCCCACAGCCGTTATGAACTTATTTGTCAAACACGCATCA
Organism: Schwanniomyces yamadae; assembly: GCA_030565025.1. Lineage (NCBI taxonomy): Eukaryota > Fungi > Ascomycota > Pichiomycetes > Serinales > Debaryomycetaceae > Schwanniomyces > Schwanniomyces yamadae. Next base: position 35,699 of record JAJMAU010000014.1, on the reverse strand, counting down.
CTGACACTCCCTGAAAACTCGAACCAATCGATATGTATGTATGTATGTGTACCTCCTAGAATTATATATTTCATTCGTCAACTGAGAATTTTCATCTTTGATTGGAACATTTTTTGGTTCTGGATTTGTATTATATTAACTAGAGAACGAAAAATTTGACACATTTGCTGATATCTCTTCTAAAAATTCGAAGTAGATCTCCTTATTAACCTTCCGTCAGGTAAGCCACTTTAATACTTCTCACTTCTAATTCCCATACCATTTATACCTTAATTAATCTCTCTATCTCTGTTTGCATCTCTTCAACCATATCAAACCTTTTTCTTTCATACACACCCCATATGTAGATGCTACTTTTGGGATCTCAATTTACCGAATTCGGCAAAAGACGTTTTTCATAAAAAAACCAAATCTCGATAAATTTTCACAAATCCTGTATACCATTGAATGTCCTTATAATGCATTCTCTAGCCTATTCCCTGTTCGAGACGTTATCTCATCGTTTATTGGCTACCAGAGCATCTAAATCCTTAATGTCATATTAATCTAGACCAGAAATCAAATTAAATGTACATAATTTAAGAAAACCATAATTATGACTACATGATGAGCATCCATCGAGTGAGGAAGAGATCTGCTATGACTAAGATATAGATTGCTAGTAGACAGTGTATGGTTGAAATGTGGTGTATATCTACATACTACGATAAATTTATGTAGCGTGCTGTTAGCACATCTAGTATAGTAGTGGTCTCTATTCTTATAACGAATTCCATGTATAGTATAAGCATTTTGTGGGAAATGGCTCAAAAATTTTCAAATATTATGAGCATGTGGTCATAATTAACGGAAAGTATATTTTCTTATGATGAAAACAACGCGATATTGTCCCTAATTCTCGCGGTAAACCTCCCTAAGCCTCGTAGCATTGACGACAATCCTGATCCCACAGGGTGATCCACTGTGACAATAGCGCAAAGTCCCCTTCTGGTGTAAATTAATATATTGCATAGATGGACGAACTGGAACAATACATAGATGCCAGGTTGATATTTGCATTTAGGTATGTAATTGCTGTTGTGGGATTCTCTGAGTAATTGCTATCGCAATTACACTGCAGCTGTGGTTACACATAGGGTAATTTTGTAGAATTAAATTGGTAAACAAAAGGTATGTCATACAACGATACAATAAGCTGGAATTTACAACTAGCTGGAACTTACAATTAGCGAGAATCTACAGATAGAACACATGTACAATCTGTTATTTAGGATATTGATGAAGGACTAATTGAGGTTTTAACTTGCACCTAAAAGTGCAAATTTTGTTACATTTCTGTGACACTACGCACTTTTAACACCTTTAAATGTCCCTAATATCTCCTTGTTCTTCCTTCAAATATCTTCAGCACCTCTATAATAGTGATACTTGTTGTTTACACTTAGGAAGTTCTCCTTCCACCAACATATTACGATTCCAAGACATATGCTACACTGTTTTTACGTCACTTTTTGGCTACATTTTTTTTTACCACTAGAAGTCCTAAATGCTATATTCTAGGCTTGGTAGTGAATTGTTTAGAATTTTCTTATACTATAGCCTTTGTTTACCATCTGTAACTAACTAGTCTGGCCTCTACCACCCGACTGATTATCTCATCACAAATCATTTTCATTTACGTCCATACATTCTCACCAATAGTCTAGTATCCTTACACTCACCGGCTTTCCCGTCCCCCTTTGAACTCTCACATCCCTCCTGTATCCCTCTGTCATTATTTTCATTCCCCCTGTACTTTCCAAGTCCCCTACAACTCTCTCATCCGCAATCCGTCTCCCTTAATCTCCCTTAATCTCCTTATTCACCGCGATTTTTCAATTTCCTATTTTGTAAAATACATAAACTACGCCCATTTGAAAAATTTCCGAAGGTTCGACGTACATAGTTACACAAAGCAAGAAGTTCATTCCCAAACACTGGGCCGATTTCACCTTGTAGTTTTTATAAACATGGATTTCCCCTGTTTCGAATGTTATTAGAGACTTTTCTTTCTTCCAAAAATCTTTTAGATATTTTGTATTAGGTATTTCTACAGTCATTCATTAAAACTTCCCTAGATATACCAAATTTCATTAAAGTATTTACAGGAGATGTTATACAAGACTATCGTTAAGGCTTCTATGGTTGGAGCTGTTTTAGCTCAACCATTACAACACCAACACCACGAACATAAGGTTGAAAAGAGAGATGTCGACGTTGTCACCACCACAAACGTTGTTGTCGTCACAGTTGGAGCTGGTGATGCTACTGCTACTTTACCAGTTGTTTCTGTCCCAACTTCTTATGGTACTGATGCGGGCGAATCTGCTCAAGTCGTTCCAGAATCCGTTTCAACCACTTTAAACACCGTCACCACCAGTGGTACTGCTGCTACTTCTACTGCCTCCACTGCCACTTCTTCTTCCGCTGCTGGAGCCAAGGGTATTACTTACTCCCCATACAACTCTGACGGAACCTGTAAGTCAACCTCTGACGTTGCATCCGATCTTGCTGAATTAAGCGGATTTGACATCATCAGAATCTACGGTGTTGACTGTGACCAAGTTGAAAATGTCTTACAAGGTAAGGCTTCTGGTCAAAAGCTCTTCCTTGGTATTTACTACGTTGATGAATTATCTTCTGGTATTTCCACCATTGCTTCTGCCATTTCTTCTTACGGTTCCTGGGACGATATCTACACTGTCTCAATCGGTAACGAATTAGTCAACTCTGAAGGTTACTCTACTTCTCAAGTCCAATCTTTAGTTGAACAAGCTAAGCCATTATTGACTGCTGCTGGTTACTCTGGTCCAGTTGTCGCTGTTGACACTTTCATTGCTGTCATCGAAAACCCAGCTTTATGTGACTACTCCGACTACATTGCCGTTAACGCCCACGCTTACTTCGACGGTGGTGTCACCGCTCAAGATGCTGGTACCTGGGTTTTAGAACAAATTGAAAGAGTTTACTCTGCCTGTGGTGGTAGTAAATCTGTCTTCATTACCGAAACTGGATGGCCATCTCAAGGTGAAACTTACGGTGATGCTGTTCCATCTAAGTCTAACCAAGAAGCTGCTATTGCTTCTATTAAATCTGCTTGTGGTAATGATGTCACTTTATTCACTGCTTACAACGATTTGTGGAAGTCTCCAGGAAGTTACGGTGTCGAACAATACTGGGGTATCTTCTCATCAACTTAAGTTACTTAACTAAAGTAAATATTTTACTTCTTTTGTTTTAAATCGTTTTCCAATTGTAAATTGGAATTTTTGTTTTGTATTGATATCCTATAATGTACGAAAAGGTCATTATTGCAAAATTTTGCTACTGTAGATAAATGAGTTAAATATGCGAGTACACAGTAGTGGTGCTTTGGAATTTTGATATGTTTACATTTTTCACTCTTCTTGTATTTACTTTCCAGATTAGGCTATTTCGTTTTGGAAACGAGTATTCAAGAATTTGTTAGAATGCTTGCTGGGACGGTTCTTCACATTCTCTACAGAATGACAATTATCAAAGGTGCATATTAAATCAATTAAATACTAAAAAATTAGCTAATAATATTCTTCAAAAAATTTTTCCGTGCTATAATCTGACTTTTACTATGTACGTCTAGCAATTTGCTTTCTTTTCTTGTATCAAGCAAAACATCATAATCCTCACACCATACACCGTTTACGTTTTTAAGTCTCAAGATATCATAGAGTTCTTCTGAAGTTATAGTTTTTGCATCTATAGTATCGTATAATTGCTTTAGGAAATATTCCAAGAAATTCATCATTCTAACGACATCTCCATTCGTACACATAATAATATGTGAAGTAAGTACTTCGTTGAAACCAATGTCCTTCAAGCTAGTGAATAGATAAGGTGTATCCTTTTCTTTTTGGTATTCTAAAATGTTATGAATTTCGGCTATGATTGCATTTGGATTTGCATATTTAAATAAATTAGAGTTAAGCAAATCTTCCATGTGAGCCGATTTTGGAATATACTTGATAGTGACCTCCGAAGATTGAGTATCAAATTGACTATCTGATTCACCACCCACATAATGAGATTGTTGAGATTCAAATTCGCCCATAGCATTAGGAGACATAGAGCGTTCAGCTACCTTAACAGCTTCAGCTGCTTGTATTTGTAATTGCTTTTGTTGACGCACCTGTCGTCTTTGTTGGTCATGTTCAATAAGGGCATTATCAATATTAGAGCTTTTTATTTCTCCAATTTCTTCATCTAATGCTTCCATGTCCTTTGTATCATAGATGCTATCAGGAGATTTGGAAGAATAGCTTGATCCGATTAAACTTTTAATTTCCAAAATTTCATTCGGCTTGGTTATAGGTTTAGGAGAATTATTATCCTTGATACATGATTCGTAATAGTCAATATAACGCTTGACACCGTATTTGCAAATGAACTTCCTATATCTGTCTCTCCAAGAGTTTGGCGTATGTCCTTTCGCTTCCTTTATTCTCATGAAATCCCCGAAGAACGAGATAGGAACCGTTAAATCCCCATACGGGTCAAAATTATTAATGTTCTTTTGCCTATTATACTCAAAGATTTCTTTGCATAGCATATAATCATCGTTGGCAGTGAATCTATTTTTCAAAGTATATGGAAAGTCATTGACTGCAAGTCTAATGTAATTTCCATTTTCATCAGTAATCAACTCGTCATTAATATCTGTCTTATAAACATACTTTAATTTGTCTCTTAAATGAACTCTATATCTGCTTCTGATCGAGTTACCTGAATGACTGCTTAAAGGCTCGAGCTCTGCAAGCCTATCAAAAAACGCATGACTATTTCTCTTTCTTGGGTTTTTTCTGACCTCCTCCAATATGAAATCGTCCTTTTCATCATTAAATTTGGTATGCGTTTTGGGCTGCTTATTCCTGTTACTATCAAGCATCAATGCATTGTGTCTATATGCGGACAAATCCACAAGTGATTGGGTTGCAATACAATCATCGATAAACCTAGGCTTAAAACTAGCTTTATGAGGAAGCGGTTGACTACTTAAAAGAATTATATTATTAGTAGGCGTTGGTTCACTTTCTGTTATTATTCCCCCATGCTGCATAATTTTATCTTTGTATTTCTTGCGTTGAGGGTCCCTTAAAGGAATGTAAAAGAGTAGCATCGCATCGTTTTCACCAGTAAGGATTCTTCTCAGATTATCCGAACCAGTGGTGGTGGTTATAGCACCACTATTACCCCCCAATGCTAGATTTGCATTATACTCAATATTTTGATAGCTCATTGATCTGAAAATGGGTGCTAAAACCAATGTGTAAAATTTAAATATTCAAAATGATTGTAAAAAATGAATGTTGTTTTGGGGAAACTGGATGTTTATTGATGTTGTGGATTTTTTTTGGTGAATGGTTTTGTGTCATTATTGTATTAAGTGTTCAATTAGTGCTGAAGTTGCACAATTTGTCAGACAGGGTTGTTTCTTTCAATACTCCATATTAGAAAGTAGCTGCTGCAACACAAAATGCTACTATTTGGAAAGTAATACACTGTGACAAATAAAAATTAAGGGAAAAACTGCAGAGTTATCACAGCAAGCAATTTTTTAAGTTTGTATGTTTAAGAGAACAGATACTTACAGCAAAGAGATGAATATAATATTATATCACGTTTGTCTGATCAACTTTCTGCAATATAGTATTATAGGCATTTTAAATTGGATAATTATATTACTATACCATATAAATCTATACCATATTAGATTCACAATATGCAGTATTTAAATTGGGTATATAACTTAAGAACGCAAAATTTACTTTAGAACTATGTCTTTGGCATACTCGTTCCAACTTTTCTCGTAACGTTTCGCATTTACCTGCTTACAAAAGGAAGAGAAATCTTCAGTAAATACAACGAGCGGGTGGGAAATTCGGTGGATCTCCCCATCCAGTTAGCGGGCGCAAGCTCGCTAATATCAAATGCTCTTGAGAGCTTCCTTAGCGTGTAAACGCTGGACGGTGCCATCAGAAATCAACGAAACTCCTGTAGTTTTGTATGGGAGGCATCGAGGATGGTTGGTCTTTCACAACGAGGAAGGGCTATTGAGTGCAATATGCGAACTTAACACAGTTAAGCACCCGATACCGATCATCGTTATGAGTAAGGTTTTCTTTTTGTCAAATGATGAATCGTTCTAATTCATGCTGAAGGTTGCTAGAGAGAGCCAGTGTAAAATAAAACTCTTACTCTCACTCGGCCGTATGGTCGTTAAAGTCGTATGTTCAATCCCGGTTGCGGATTTTCTAGACCCACAGAAACAAAACTTGATCTATTTTCTCATTTTTGCGTATTGTAACAGTAACTTATTTAAAGTTATGATAATTGCTAGTATAAGGAGGATATTCGTATCATTCAGGACAGAGGAAGAGGAGAGATCATACTCTCGTAAGGCCTTCTTTAGTCTCTTGGGATTTCTTGGATCATGTGTAATATTTTCATTCGTAGCACAGAAATTGAGTAAAAACCCGAGAGAGTTGGCACATATAGCGAGAGCAAATGCTTTGATTAAGGCAATTCAAACATAGGTGGGAGAGCGACAAAAATCTTACGGTAATTTATATTTTCACAGATATAGATATATACAAATGGAGAAATTCACGTTGATGAGAGATGTTATGATTCAGCTCTAGCTATGAATATCACCCTATGGCTGAATAGTACCCAATTCGAAAATTTCAGTATAATTAGAGCTAAAGCGTCTAACTCGTCTAAATGCACATTGATTGGTTCTGGATTTTTGTTTAAAAGTTTACGTGGGTTTGGAAATCGTGTCAGCCTTGGATAAAAAAGGAAAATGATAGAAGTATAATAATTAAGGGATTCTCTGTATAAATAGTCAATACACAATATTATTTGTTGCAACCTTAATTCAATAAAACTTCTTTGGCCATCTCATAGGCTGTCCACGAAATTGCAGTACTTGGAACATTGAATATGATCCTTGGTTTTAAGCCCCTAGTCAAAGCACCAATTCCCCCTTCCTTTATTAACGCTCTTAAGGCACTAGAGAAACCTGTAATATGCCTTAAATTTTCATTTTTAGATATACCTTTAGTTTGTAAGGCGGTTTTGACACAATCAAATGGGTTGGTTAAAGCTGATGCGATACCACCCGCAATACCACCGGAGACACAGTGTAAGTAAGGGTTGTAAATATTTGTAGGATTCAAAATAGATGACGAGTATTCATAAAATCCAAAATTCAATGCTGCAAATGGGATACTTGTCATGAGTGTGGTAGGATAAGAAATATAGAAAGCCGATGCACCTTCAGCTTTATAAATTCGACCAGCTGTTTGGAACAATTTAATTGACGAGGATTTGGATGTCGAATTAGAAGCTTGCATTCTTTGTTTTAAAACATCAAACGGGGTCATCAAAGCATCAGAAGCAATCGTAGCAGCAATACCCGCACCACTGGCAATTAAAGGATGATTTTTATCAGTAACAAATTTTTTGGAATTTGGAGAATTAGTCAACTTGTTGACAAGAATGGTCTTAGCTGCTTCGAAAACTGAGAAGTAGACAGCATGAGCAGGACCAGCACCCAAAACAACAGAGGAAACACCTCTCCATAAAGCGTATCCACCTTCGCTGGCGCTGATCTTGGAAATTGAACTTATGACACCTTTTGATAAATCCTGAGCATTAGAAGCCATTTGCATTCTTGTTTTTATAGAATCAATAGGAAACATGACACTATGTTCCATAATACCAGCAAGTGCACCAGCAGACAAGTGAGCAACCAATGAGGCATCATCTGGTAATGCTTCGTAGTCTATTTCAATTGCATCTGGACCAGGTATGAATTTTGGTTCAGAATCAGTCGTCATATCTTGCTAATGTATCAAATGCTCACTTATAAAAATTTATAAAATTTTAAAAGTATACCTTGCAGCTCAATCAGATTGAATATCTTTCGTCCTATCTAAGATTTGGAAAGACGATGAAATAAAGATTTGGGCTATATCTGAAAAATATTAACCAAGGAATGTAGTAGTTATCAAAAAAATCTATGCCAAAGATTTATTTTGTTTCAATGAATTGATACACTATCTTAATATGCTATTAATATAGACAAATCAGCTTCTTCAAATAAATAAGAACTTATCCATAAATTCGTCAACAAAGAAGGATTTTACAGACATCTATCTCAATTATTTGCTTGTGAGTCCGAACCGGTGAAATTTTTTCTCGCACAGGCCTATGCAACTAATGATGCAGTGACAGTATCAAAAACCGAGCTAAAAATCTACAAAAAAATGCAAATGTCTCACCACATATACTCTTATTGATATCATAGATTAGCCCAAGTTTAATATGATATCAACGTGATGCTAAAATAAAATTATTTACTAATTTGATGGTGCTAATTGTATCGAAAGAAAGTTTTTTTGCGCTTGTATTATTATTGCCGTAGAGATTGAGTCAGACACACTTATACACCGACCCCGGACGTTATTAAATAGATAAAGAAAGGTTAGTTATACGATCAAGAGGCTGATAGTGTCTACATAATATGCTACATAAGATGCCACAGACAATAGGTTCACTCGAGGAATAGGCTTTAAAAAGTTGTATATTTCTATGCATCTATAAAATAGATAATATGGCCATCGACCGATAACTGCGAAAAGTCATTACTTAGTTGATTTAATTAATGGAATTGTATCAATTTTCATATTGTATTGTTCTGGCACAATTGTTTTGACTTTACCGGTGTACAAGAATTCGAAAACGTTCTCTGTGGTCCAGTCTTCCAAGTTTTGAATGGCTTCGTAAGTGTTCGTTCCCATGTGCGGCAAAGAAACTACATTAGGCAAATCCAATAACTCTTGAGGAACCTCAGGCTCAAATTCAAAGACATCAGATCCGAAGGCACCAACCTTTCCAGACTTTAATTCCTTGAGCAATTCAGCTTCATTGATAATTGCGCCTCTGGCAGTATTAATCAAGATGACACCATCTTTCATCTTAGATATGGTGTCCGAGTTAATGAGATGCTTGGTATTTGCATTCAATGGAACACTGACACAAATAATATCACTTTGCTCCAATAATTCGTCAAAAGTAGCGTACTGGGCACCCGATTCCAATTCTGGTTTCAATTGGGTTCTATTGTAATAAATAATTTTCTCAAAATTGAATGGCTTAAGTCTATCACGAATAGCTCTACCAATTCCACCCATCCCCAAAATACCGACAGTCTTACCTTGTGGATCATGGCCTAATTTAGCACCAGCACATTTGTTTGAAGGCCACTTTTGTTGAACCATCAAATTATGTCCCTCTTGAAAATTCCTTAAAGTTGCTAATATCAAGTAGATGGCGGTGTCAGCTGTAGGAGCTTCCACAGGTGTTGTGACGTTGGAAACTTGAATTCCTCTTTTAGTGAAAGCATCAACGTCAATTTGATCGTATCCAGCTCCGGTATGACTTAAACTCTTAACTGAAGTTGGCAAGTGCAGAGCAAGTTCTTCGTCAAATCTTCCAGTCTGACCCACACTCTGAAAGGTTCTAGTGATACATATGATATCATTATACTTGGTCTTCAAATCCTGAAGAAATTCTTTTCTAGTTGACGAAGTACATTCGACGATGTCTGCTATCTTTGAAAGTTCTTCCCATTTTTGGTGGCCGAAATAGATTGGTCCTAATCTAAGGACTTTTGGTTTTTCATTTGTCATTTTGTGGAAGAATTCTTTCTTAATTATCGAATTTTGAACTAATCTTCTACTTAAGTAGTTGATTATCGGAAAATTTCCCATGTATATATAACCAAATAGAGATAAGATTTCCGGAATGCTTGAGCTCACAGAAAATCAAGGAGACGTGGGGGATTTATACGTACGGTATATAGGCGATGGAGGAAAAAATCCCCCACAAATAATCATAATTGCAAAATTGGTTCAATTGCTTTACTGGTTTAGATAGTATGAGTGAATATGTTGACATTTAATAGAAAAGGCTACGTCTTTGAAGTATCAAATTTAAAAAGTTCGTTTTTCTTATTGTAGATTAGAAACTCTTGTAGAAATATTTTTTTTAAAAAAAATCTAAGAAAGCAGTATGCTCTCAGGGTATTTAAAAGTCTAAATGATTAATTTCGAAGCACGATACTTGAAATCTTCAGAAATGGATTCAATAGAAGATTTAGAAGTCTCTCTCTCTGGGAATCCCTCGAAAGAATTAGCATAAGTTGCGACGGTATGCGCAATCAACTTGGTATTGACAACCCAAGCTTCGTAGCTTGGGTTAGTCAAATCGTCACACAATTGATGGTAGCATTGATCAAACCATTCGCCGGCCTTACCACCAAATTTTTCAACACCTTCTTCAGTCTTTACACCTTCAGCACCAGCAGCAATACCACCTGCTGGAATACCATTGTCGATGAAACCAACGTAATCAGATCTACCATCAAATGGAATAAGAGTATAGTTGTAGCCATGACTGGTATACCAGTCAACATACAAGTCCTTTAAGTCACCAGATCCATTTGGATGGTCTTTATTATTGGCATCATAAACTTGGTATTCGTAGTTTGGAGAAGCCATCATATCATAATCCATGAATAACCTAATCTTAGAATTTTCTTCTGGGGACAAAGAGTTCGCATAGTGGTATGAGCCTAATAATCCTTCTTCTTCAGCAGCCCACCAGGCAAATCTGACAGCATTGTTGACTTTGAAGTTAGATAAGTATTTAGCAACTTCAATCAATGAAATTGAACCAGAACCATCGTCGTTGATACCTGGTCCTTCAGCAACAGAATCAGAGTGAGCACCTAAGGAGACAATGTTTTCTTTATCACCAAATTTAGTATCAGCGATGACGTTCAACACGGAGATTCTTTTAAGGACACCATCGATAAACAATGTGACTTCAAACTCGTGATGTGGATCTTTGGTTAAGGCATCAATATATTCCTTAGCATCGGCCAGAGTTATGGAAACAGTTGGGACCTCTTTGCCAGTTGGTTCACCTAAGGTACCTCTAAGTGGTTCATCATCGTAAATAATAGCACCAAGAGCACCAGAAACACCGGCATTAATTGACTTGTTGGCGAATGCACATTCACCTCTCTTAATTAAAGCAATCTTTCCTGGAGTAAAATCAGGAAAGTCTTCTAACGAACATCCAAAGCCTTCAACTAGAACCAAGTTACCATGAACTGGCTTTTTGTGAGGTGTTGGTGGCGTTAAGCCTAATGGAGCTAAAGACTTTGGTTCAACTCCATCGATTAATAAAGAAAAGGAATAGACATCGGAGTCAAGTGCTTTGAATTTTTGAGTACGAATCTTGTAATATCCATTAAGTTTGTTGAGTTCCTTAATGATGTGTCCAAGTGACTTCCAATGTCCAGGGGACCCAATTACTCTTGTTGGGTTGTTATACTTTGGAACGGACTTGAGCGCAGCAGAATAAAATGCTTCAGCTCCTTCTCTCAAGCCAGCTTCCTCAACCATAGCTTGTAAAGCCTCAGTTTCGACTAACGGAAGAGAATTGTAATCTTCCTCACTGATGGAATGCTTAAATTCATCATCAAGGTCCTTACCAAATGGAATGTTAAGATTTAAATGGTCTTCCAAGAAGTTTGGGTTCAAGCTTAGAATTTCTGGAATTTGGTTGAACGAAATAGGGAAGGAATTGACTGCTCCTAAGATTGACAAGGAAGCAGCTAAAGTGAATGTAGCTACTCTCATATTGATATTGTTATAAGAATATAAACGAAAGAATAATAAATTAATTCTTGGTTTTTGTGAATAACTATGAAGTTCGGATTATATAGGGAGCCGTAGCCTGGCTGGCTGACTCGATGAGATTTATTGATAAGACCGAATTGACTAACAAATATGCATAGTTAATAAGTATATTCACCTTCAACTGTATTAAAAACTTATTTACATGAATAGAATAAATTATATAGGCGATTTCTATTCTAATTTTACCATTTTAATTATCTAGCACCTCTTTGGTTTCCAAAACTTCCAAAATTGAACCCACTACCAAAACCATTACCTTGGAAGTTAAACAGATGACCACCAAATGGTTGACGGTGTTGTTGCTGTTGTTGTTGTCTTTGACCAGACGTAGGATCGTTAGGGTCTTCTCCTCTGTCGTATCTTGCTTTTAAATCTGGGTCAGACAATACCTCATAAGCTTGATTGATATCTTGCATTTTATGTTCTATTTCATCTGGCGTAAGATCGTTACCCTTGTACTTATCTGGATGATACTTTAAAGTCTGGGTTCTATATCCTTTCCTTATTGTTTTCTCATCTGCATCTTTTGGAATATCAAGGATCTTGTAATAATCTTTAGCAGGTTTTTGAGGTTGGGCCCTGTGACGTTGTTGATACTGCTGTCTTTGTTGTTGTTGTTGTCTCTGTTGATTCATCCATTCCCTTTGACGCGCTTGTTCTTGTTTATGAAAATATTCTTCAACAATATTATTTCTCTCAGCAAACAATTTGGTATGTCTTACGTTTTTGTTAATCCTTTCTAGAATATCCTTAGCTTCTTGAAACTTTTTTACTTTCAATAATTGATCAATTTGAGGTATTAGGGTAGGAAGAAAATTTTCCAGAGGATCAATTTTGGAACAATACTTCTTTGAGTGCCTTAAATCCTTCAATTGAATGAAAGACTCACAAGCAATTTTGTTTAAGTCTTTCACAAATTTGAGATCATTCACAGTATTCTTTCCGCTTTTCTCTTGTGAAAAGACAGATGCTCTATGAATTAGATAATCATAATTTGTCTTGATCAGAGAAGATAACTTTTTTTTTTCTAGTTTGGAAACTTTGACGTCTTCTTCAAACAAAAACTTTTTAATTCCTTGATAGTCAAAATTCTCTTGTAAGTCACTCTTTATATTAGAGTTTTCAAGAGAAATATAATAATGCCCAAGGGTGATAGAGTAGTCCTCGAAAACTGCAAGGAAATCATGAAATTTAGTATAAAATTTGGACCTAGTTCCACATTCTTTGTAGTCATTATCAATTCTCAAACAATTTTTTGTGAATGATCTTGATTTTTCGAATTGACACTCTGTAAATAACAAAAAATCTGAAATTTGATTGTACCACAGCAAATTTTGAATAGGTTGAAGCGTGATCAACTTAGATAAATCCTGAATAATTAATTTATTCAGCTGATCTAAGTTTTCTAATGTTTCATTGCTTTCAAAAGCACCCGAAGAACATTTCAAATGTAATTCTAATGCACTTAAGGATAATGGTGATACAGTCAAAACATTATCGCTTAGTTCTTTTATACATTTTTGATATTCTTTCTTCGTGAATAAATTTTGAGCTCTTCCAAATGCAATTTTCCATTGCTTGATTTGCTCCAATATGGCTGAGTTGTTTTCAGAGATAAGTTCTTCTACTTTTTTAAAGTCACCTCTCTCTAAATATAATTCAATCAATCTTTTCTTTGCTGGCTCGTTGTTAGGGTTAAATTTCAAAGACTTATTTAAATCGCTTATAGCTAAAACTTCTTTATTCAAATTGATTTCAATAAGTGCCATTTTATAGTACAACTGAGGTAATTGGTCTTTAATAGAGCCGTAAATCTGCTTTCTTTCTTCTACTAGCTCTATATCATATGCATGTTCTAATTCTTTGGTGATCTGTTGATAATGTTCCAATACATTTATTGTGGTACCTTCTTGTACAAGTAATGAATTTGCTACTTCCAATTGCTTCAAGAAACGTTCATTGTCGAAACTTGAAGCTAAAGCAATTAACGCTAGTATTGGAAGTAATATCAAATAAGAATAATTCATATCTCATACATATAACAACTATGATTAACTAGAAACTTGTAGAAACTAAAGAAATCGCTTTCGTGTCAATCTCAGTCTCACAAAGCATAAAGAAATTCGAGAAGTTTTTCTGATAATATCTGACAAATTGAGATAAAGAATGCAATATGATATATATAAGTCTACTTAAATAACTTGGCCAATGAAATAGCACCTTCATCATTCTTAGACATAACCTTAGCGACAGCTAATTCAAAATCTTCCTGAGTAATATGTATTCTTCTTTCTCTTAAAGCGTACATACCAGCTTCAGTACAAACACCCTTGACATCAGCACCAGAACAACCATTCATTTTTTCTGCAATTTTTCTTAAATTTATTCCTCTAGTTAAGTTCATTGATTTGGAGTGAATCTTTAAAATGTCCGTTCTGGCGGTGACAGTAGGAGCTGGGAATTCGATTTTTCTGTCGATTCTACCAGGTCTTAAAAGTGCTGGATCCAAAATATCCAATCTATTTGTAGCCATAATAATCTTGATATCTTTGGAGCTCTCAAAGCCATCTAATTGGTTCAATAACTCCAACATAGTTCTTTGGACTTCTGAGTCACCTCCAGAGGATCCTTCGACTCTTGATGAACCAATAGAATCGATTTCATCCATGAAAATAATAGAAGGAGCATGCTCTCTCGCCATTATAAATAATTCACGAACCATACGAGAACCTTCACCGATATACTTTTGCACTAATTCTGAACCAGAAACTCTGATGAATTTACATTCAGTATGATGTGCTACAGATCTGGCTAATAAAGTTTTACCAGTACCTGGTGGGCCATATAAAATGACACCCTTAGGTTGAGCGATACCCAAACTTTCGAATAATTCTGGATGTTTGACAGGTAATTCGATAACTTCTTTAATTTCCTTAATTTGTTTATCTAATCCACCGACCATATCGTATGTAGAATCTGGCACTTTTTCAACCATCATTAAAGATACCAATGGGTCGATCTTATTAGGTAAAATCTTGTGCAAATCGTAAGAATCAGCCTTTAAGCATACTCTCAATGATGGCGTTAATTTCTTGATATCAATATCTTTGGAAATATTGACGATATATTTTCCTTCTGGGTGGATTTTAACCAAAACTTTCTTCAATCCCATAACCTTCACTACTTCTCCTACATAAGATCCAGGTTCTTGTAATAATCTCAATTCATCTTTCAATTGTCTGACTTTGTTATTCAATTTATTACGTTGTGCTTCTAATCTTCTCAAGTTCTGAGTGGTCTCTTGAATTTTAATTTCAGTATCTTGAATTTGTTGCTCAAAATAAGGCTTTATGCCACCCTCATGTGAGTATACATTTTCAATTGTAGCGACTGCCATCCTTGCCGTTCTATGTGGTTAGGTATTTGATGAAAGTTGAAGTTAACTTCTGGTTCATATTATGACCATTTTGCCTTCGAATCTGTTTTCTGACCAAATTGCACGACCAACATATCACTGCATATAAATTTCATTTTCAAAACCTGATATGAATAGTAGAACATCGATAAGCTGAAACAATTTGGTTCCAATGAAGATAAAACTCTTTTCTATATTGCCATTGTTGGTGTTTATTACTTTTGCACAATGTTATCAAAAGTATTGCCGTTGCCAATGTAGAGATAATTCGATTTTGATACCTATAGAAAAATGTGGACTTTGCACAAAAGATTTCTGTATTAGCAAAGACCCCTTACTTTGCGAAGAAGATGGCGATGATAAACCAGAGGAAATAACAATAAGTTGCTTTCAGGTTGAACTGCTGAAGGATCAAGTAATAATATATCTGTTTATTAGTGCAGTAGCTTCACTACTTATTTATGCAACATATAAACAGTATCAAGAATGAAAGATTTCCATAAGGCCGTTCAAATAAGCTAACAGGGATAGTAAGCTATCGGCCACCTCCACAAAGTACATAGAAATTTGGAAAGAACGTCTCGATCAGCAAGTTGTGAGTCTCTGAAAAAAAAAAAAGATTAGATGCTCAAATATTCCATTTTTAGAGATACTTGAATACATCCTAATTACTAGAGGAACAAGTGTATGTGTAACATCTTCTAAAATAACGATCCTTTTTTTATCTGTTAGTTTAAGCTACCTGGCATAAATACATGACAACAACACAATATCCAGTGAAATTCCTTACAGTTAAAATTGTAGATCAATAATTGTTTACGGATTTCAAGAGTAATGACATGAGATAAATTTTTATCTACATTACCACACACCAATTTCAACTAGTACCTACGGTTAGCCTTAGTTCTGCTTCACCTTTGTCCGCGAGCCTCTATCCAACTGGCGTACTTGAAATTTTGCGCCCAAGTATTTGATATCCAATGACCAATGACCAATGACAATGTCCAATATCCACGTTTACCAGGCCAAAGCCTTTTTCTAGCTAAATAAACTTCTTAGGACACTCACTCCATCACATACTATGAAAGCTTGAATTCCATTGCAGCTCGTGTGGGACTCCTTATCTCGAGCCTATCGCACAGTTCCCATTTTGCACCGACACTAATAGTATACAATTTCGTCTTAAATATCTACATTCTACAAAAGATTTTAAACCTTCGTCTTCTGAAGCTATTCGCTCGAGTAACTTCTTCGTAAATGCCAACTCTCTCTTTCTTTTCATAGTCATTTCGCAACACTTCCATTATAATAATGGGGTTGTTTAGTTCCATATAAAAATCAATTTGAATAATCCAAAATTACCACAAGATCACGATATTGCCGCCATAGTCCAATTTATCCTTTAGCTCCTAATTAGCTTTACATCATATATTACTCCGGCCCTCGATAAGATCACTAGACCTGATCTTAACATATTACATTCGCGTGCAAAGCTGAGACCTCGAATCAAACAAACTGTTACACCCATGGATCTACACAAATGTCACATCAAATACAGTAAAGGCGGAAGAATATAACGTCCAACCCATCATTACAAGCTACTGTCTTATTTTTATATATCAATTACTTTTTTCTGTACTAATCTTTGTCAACTTAATTCTCCGATTTTTCATTACATCCTGTAATATACTCTATGCGAGTAAATATCAGCGCTAAGCTCACCGTGAAAAATCAGAAAAATTTTTACGCCTTCCCGAAACGGTCCTTTTGTTTGTAACTATCATTAACGTTCAAGTGATTAAAGGTTTTTCTTTATCTTAATCACCAGAAGTATTCTTACCTTTAAGACTCTTTAGATATTAACCAAGATTGGGTACGGAATAAATTGAGTTTTTAACTTACCCAAGGAATATCTCAAAAAATACGTCTTGAACCTGTTCATATTATTTATTGTATTTTAATAGATTATTAGACAAACTTAAAGGAACAGTAATTGAAACAAAGATGGCCGACAATAACGTTACACCAGAACTTGCAGACAACCACCCAGCAAGCAATTCAGATAACAGCAGCTCGGGATCAGAAAATCAGACACCAATGATAAATCAATCCAACACTAGCAATGCGGGTCCTGAAGCTGTAGGCGCCACTGGGGGAATCCCTCTGCAATACCATAATAATAACTACAATGGTAACAATTACAATAGCAATTATAATGGAAATAAGTCGTACAACAAGCATTACAACAATACCAACACCAATACTAACAGACAAAATTTCAACAATAATAGCAATAGCAGTAATATCAATAACAGGCAGCATTACAACAACAGGAAGAGCTATAATAATCCTAAATTGGGCCATCATAACAATCAGTACAATAACTACAATCAGTACCCTGCCAATATGTACTCTTACGGTTATTATCCAAGTCCTTACGGATACCCAGCTCCTATGGTGGCAGGTATGACCCCAATTCCTGGCTACCCACAGCAACCATTTGGACAAATACCAGCTGGCGGAAAAATTAAAATTACCGATAAAGAAGGAAAACAAATTGATTTGGAAGAAAAGAAAAAATTGTCCAATTCTTCAGGTACTTCGATTGGTTCTCCATCTCTGTCGGTAGCATCTCCAGTTAAAACATTTGCTCCAATTGCAACATTACCTGTCAGTGAAGAAAGGCCGTCATCTAAGGAATCTACTGCATCTGCATCTCCTATTGCATCAAGTCCAGTTGCACCAGTTGCTTCAAATACTGTTGCAGCCGCTGTCACCAATTCCGCAGCGAAACTGTCAGTAGCTGAAGAGTTTAAAAGGAAAATTTTAGAGAGAGCAGCTAAAGCAGCTCAAGAGAAAAAAGCAGAAGAAGCTAGGTTAGCAGAAGCTAAAGTAGCAGAAGCTAAAGCAGCAGAAGTCAAAGCAGCCGAAGCCAAAGCAGCCGAAGCCAAAGCAGCCGAAGAAAGAGCAGCTGAAGAAAGAGCAGCTGAAGTCAAAGCAGCAGAAGCCAAAGCAGCAGAAGCCAGAGAAGCCGAAGAAAAAGCAGCAAAAGAAAGAGCAACCAAAGAGAAAGATGCTACATTAAATGTTGAAGTCAAAGAAGAAATAAAGGAATTGGCTGACTCAACTGATGCAACAACTGAAGCTGAAAAAGAAGTCCAGGAAGAAATTAAAGAAGAAGCTCAAGGTCAAGAATTAAATCAAAACATTGATGAGTCCAATGCAGTTGAAGATGATGAAAACAAAAATGAATTAGATGAATCACAAGAAGTTGAAGAAAAAGAAGAAGAACCATCATTCCAATTATCACAATTCTTCGACAGATTGAAGGAAGTAAAGGAAATCGAAGATCCTTTATCATTTGCTTACCCATCACCTTTTGTAGGAGTTGATTCTTCAAGAAAGTTAGAAGGTAAGAAATACAGGTATGATCCTCAATTTTTAATGCAATTCCGTGAAGTTATTCAATACCCGGTTGATATGGAATGGAAAAATAAATTAGAGAGCTTAGGTATTGTTGCAAATGTCAATAAGAAAGCAGGCTCGCAAGCTTCCAGAGGCCCAGGTAAATTTGGAAATGTGATGGGTGGCAGATTTAATGGTCCGTTGTCTAATAGAGGTCAATTTAATGAAGGAAGACAAAACTCAAGAAGCGGATCAAAGAGAAGAGGTGGAAGTGGCAGTTCAAGGGATAAATCTACCAGAAAGGGTAACCAATCTAAGAGAGGTGGCAGAGAAAGAGACGCAAACAAAGAAGACGAAAAACCAGCCGAAGATGTTAAGCCATTAGAGAAATCTGCCAATGCATGGGTTCCAAGGTCTAGAACTAAGAAGACAGAAGCAAAGACCGCTCCAGACGGAAGTGTCATCCTTGAAACTGAAGATGTAGAAAGAAAGGTCAAATCATTATTGAATAAGTTGACTTTGGAAATGTTCGACCCAATTACTGCTGATATTTTGCAATTGGCTAACCAATCTAAGTGGGAAGACGATGCAAAGACAGTAAGATCGATAATATCATTAACATTTGCTAAGGCATGTGATGAACCATATTGGTCCTCTATGTATGCACAATTCTGTGCCAAAATGTGTACTAGTATTCCTGATGATGTAAAGGATATTAGCATTATTCTCAAGAGTACTGGTCAACCAGCAACTGGTGGTGATTTAGCTAGAAGAATTTTATTGACTACCTGTCAAGCTGAATATGAAAAAGGTTGGACTGATAAATTGCCAACTAATGAAGATGGGTCTCCATTAGAACCAGAAATGATGTCTGATGAGTATTATATTATGGCTGCAGCTAAAAGAAGAGGTCTTGGTCTCGTTAAATTTATCGGTCACTTGTATATTTTAGGGATGTTAAATGATCAAGTTATTTTGTTGTGCTTGAGAGATCAATCAAAGAATACAGAGGATCCTTCTGAAGATAGTTTGGAGAACTTGGCCCAATTAGTTAAGACTGTTGGTGCTAAGTTGGAAACAACTGATAAGAACAGAACTGTTTTAAACATTGTTTTTGAAAACATTCAAACTATCCTTAATAACTGTAAGTTGTCATCAAGGATTAAATTTATGTTAATGGACTTACAAGATTTAAGAACAGCCAAATGGGTAAGTAATAAATCAGAAGCTGGTCCAAAGACTATTCAAGAAATTCACAATGAAGCTGAGATCAAGAGATTGGAAGAAGAAAAATCAAATGCTGAAAGAAGAAGAAAGAATAGATCTAATGAAGCCAGATCTAACTCTTCCAGAGCAAACTCCTCATGGGGAAATAATAATTCTCAATCAAAGAGAAGCGAGCCAAGAGCTCCAACAAAAGGTGATTCTTTTACACCTGTCCAATCTAGATCACAATCAAATAGACCAGTCAATGCATCTGATTCTAGCTTCCAAAGAGAGAATTCTAAAAGAACTGAATCTATTCAATCGAACATGTTTGCAGCATTAGGTGATGGAGGAGAAGAAGAAGAAAATCCCGAAGAAGTGGATACTACTCACACCGAAACTAATACTGATATAACAGCAGAAAGTGCAGATGCTACAGATGAACAAGCTACCGAAACGGCTGAAACTGATTAATTAGCTAGTTAGCTTGTTTCCTTATATTGAGCTTAGAAAGCTTTTGTACATAAACAGTTGACGTGAAGCTTTCGGCATTTGATATATTTGTACTTTGTTCTTGCATTTGAAACTTATTTGTAATTTAGTTCCATAAATCTTATTTCGACATCCTGAATAGTTTTAGTCTATTTTATTCATAAAGTCTCATCAATTCATTTGACTTTGCCAGGTAAAAATGTTTTAGTTGTTTAATAAAATTACGATTTTTGTACGTATAATATAAAGTAAAATAACTTAAATAAGAATAATAAGTAACAGGAAAATGCTATATTGAAATTGATCTTGCATGTAAATTATTCAGATCCAATTCTTGTAATTAATATGTATCAGCCATCAGAAAAATTTCCAAATTATATAAGAGTAAATAACTTCACCTTTTATCTGAAGATATTAGGTATTTTCTTTAAGAATGTGTGACTTTGATTTAGAGACAAAGAAGGGAGCTTTGGCTAGAAAAGTAGGTTTAGATCCATATCTTGCCTCTTGACCTTCATGGCCCCAAGTTGAGTCTTGAGAACATAAATTGCTCATTTCTTCTCTAGGTTTTGATGTAGTACTCTTATTAGTTTCAGCAATTTCATTACTTTCTTCAAAAATTAGAATGTTGTCTCCAGCTTTTTTCTGTCTCTTATAATTGTGAAAGGGAAAATAATGTTGTTTTTGTCTGTTTTCTCCATTTTGATTCTCTAAAATGACGCCAGTTTCCTCGTGTTGATCTTCCAGGTTCATTCTTAGACTAGGCTCTAAAATCGTTTGCAAAGGAGAAAGTCGTTCTTTACCACTAGTTAAGTTATCGCTCTCGTCATGGATCAGATCTCTGGAAAGATCAAAGACGCTTGTAATAGAACCAAGACGATTCGAACTTGCGTTCAAATTTTCACCAAAAATCAGTGTTTTACCACTCCAAAACCGTCGATGTATATTTGATAACCTTAAAAAACCAACAGAATCGTAAATCAACAAGTTCTTATCCTCCTGAGTGGCCTTGGTCCCAGTGAAAACATAAACCAATCTTATAAATAAAATGTGAAGCATAATGAAGAATTCAATCAAATATAAATTACCTGTTAGTATTATCCGAGTTGCCCATATCATGAAATTTCGAAGATGAAAGAGAAAATCCACATTTATAACACAAATATTTGCCCACATAACCAAAAGCGATCTAAAGAAGTTAACAATACTGTTTTCAACGAATCTCATTGTACTTTTTGCAAGCTCTATCTTTCCTCTACGTTTATTTTGATTAATGGAAGAAAGTTTCACACGTTCAGTGCACCCGCTAGCTTCAATTAAAGAAAGGCTATTATTTGGTGATCTATTCATATTCAATAAACTAATATTGCTATAGAAATGACAAGTTTATTAGGTTCTTAGTTGAGCGGTTAATTTTATGTACAATCTCGATTGCAAAATTTCGAAAACGACTGCTCAAGTTTGTGCCATTTTCAAGATCATGTCAAGAGGATATCAAGCATATACCATCTAGTTTACAACAAAGTTTTTAATTCGGACAACAATCATAATTATGGATATTATGTATTAATAGTTAGTTCATTAATTCAAATAGATAAATAAACTTATTGAATAATAATATTTCTGTACGTCTGTTAAAAATAGAATGTCAATTGGGTGTAAATGACTGATTTGATTAAATCAGTTCTATGAGGTCTCTAATTCATGTAAAGAAAATGATTCATCGGCTTCCATAGTTTCAATAAAATTTCTTATATCATCATCAGAATCATGAAGTTCGTCTAATTTATGTACAACAAAACCGAAGACATCATCCATTTGAGTCAGCGTTTGTGCCAAATCAACCTCCTGTAAAAGATCTTCCTCTTTGTCAGGTTCAAATGATATTTTAATGTCCTTGTAAATATCAGGGTATTGAAGTCCTTCAGGTGTGGTATCTTCCTTTATATTTATAGCTTGTTCTTTCCAAAATTGTTTCATTAGTTTCATTTGTTTAACAGGATCATTGAATAAATTCAAATTTCTTTTTCTAGCTCTAGTTATTCTTTCAACACAGTTTGATAGTACAACAGTGGTATCCTGGGTAGCATATTTAAGTGACTTTAAACTGGCAATTGTCGTTCGTGGTTCAGAATAACTCGGGTCCAAATATAAAGTTGCAAACATTATTAAATGCTTCGCAATGTAGAATGGTGTCTCTCCATTTTTCAAAAGCAAAAGTAAGTAAAAAATTGATCTTACGACACTATAATGTATATCCGTGATTTTATTTAAGTTATAAGGACGTATTTCATCTTCCTCTTCGGGGTAGATTGAAATCTGTTCGGTATCACTCTCATCATCTGATACTTGCATTTGAAGAAGGTAATCAAAGTCTGGATCTTCAGCTGATATAAATTTCGATTTATAATATTCGTGGAAAAGATCAAGATCATCATCGCTGCTTTGGTAACCACTTTGGGTAGATTGCTCCTTTAACAAATTATTACTAGATGAATCTGAAGCAGTAGAGCGTGTAGTTAGGCAAAACCTTACGATGAAAGAATTTTTAGATTTTTCACTAATAACAACTTTGTCACAAGGGCTTAATTCTTCCTCTTGCTGATTTTTCACTTTATTGGTGGATTTAGATTTTTTTAAAAATCTTTTTTTATCTGTGAGAATTATTTCAGCATCTTTATTCTTCGAATGTCTGACATGTTCTAATGTGTTCTTTTTTGAATTTTCATTAACATTCGTGGTTCTCATCGCTTCATAAAGCTTTATAAATAAATCTATATTCTTATCGTTCTGAAGACCTGAAGTATTAAGATTAACAGTTTTAATTCTCTCCTCTAGTTCTTCTAAATTCAATCTGTATGATTCATAATTTCCAGTCACATATTGAAAACTTTTATCACAGTAAAGATTACTTATCAACTCAATTAAATTTATTGCTTTTCTAGTATCTCCAAGGCATTTGCTAATTATTAGTTTTAAACATTTGTTATCGAAATTTAGAAATTTTAGACCACTGAATATTCTTCTTCGGATATTTTCGTATAATACCGCTCTTTTCAAAACATTCTCAACCTCAGTAGGTTGCAATTTCTTTAATTCATAGAGTTGGCACCTTGATAACAATGCTTGTTGAATTCTTGTTTTGGGATTCACTGTGGTTGCACCTATAAGAACGAAGTTACCAGCCTCAACAAAGGGAAGTAGATAATCCTGTTGTATTTTACTAAATCTATGAATTTCGTCAATAAAAAGAACAATTTTTAATCGGCAAGCATTTAGTATGTCTCTCTTAGTGTTTTCTCCTTTTATTAGACCATTCAATTCTCTTATGTCTGCTAAAGTACTGTCTGTTGCAGAAAGTTCAATAAAAATGTAGCCAGTCTCTTGTGCTAATATAGATGCAATCGTTGTCTTTCCTACCCCAGGTGGTCCATATAACATCATCGATGGCAAGTATCCTAATCGAATGAACTGTTTGATTGACCCATTATCTTTATCTATC
The DNA here is from genome assembly GCA_030565025.1 of Schwanniomyces yamadae. Lineage (NCBI taxonomy): Eukaryota > Fungi > Ascomycota > Pichiomycetes > Serinales > Debaryomycetaceae > Schwanniomyces > Schwanniomyces yamadae. Next base: position 11,830 of record JAJMAU010000014.1, on the reverse strand, counting down.
AAATGTCGTTGACCAATGTAGTTTTGTAAACTTTTTGGTCGTATCGCCTCTGCTAGTGGCATCATAAGTCTACTTCTAAGAAGTTTTAAATTATTCTCTCCTAATTGGCTATCTGGGAATGCCTCGGAAGAAACACACAGATCTTGACTACTATCGATACTCGTGTCATAAGAGCTCAATATTTCATTATTATAATCAAATTCAGAAGTTTTATTTTGTTCGTTTGACAGTGAACCAAATGGCTTTGTCATTACAAAATTGGGGTTTTTGTCCTGAATCGATTCATCCTCGTTTGATAGCACTTTAGTATCGGGAGCACCTTTATCAGTACCGGTTTCCCGTGTTTTATAGTCGTCAATTATTCCTGAACCTGTCAGATTCTTCATTAGCCTTTCCTCTCTCTCTATGATTTCTTCCTTTGTTACATCCGCAGACTCAACGCATTGTATTTGATTATCTGAGAGTAAAAAGCTCTTTTTCTCTATTGGAATGGTATTTTTGTTTAATCCTTCTGTATAAGAATCTATATCAGTCTTTTCTTCGTGAATTAGAGAATCCATTAACTGATACTGTTCATTCTGATTATTTTCACTAGACTCACATACAGTCAAATCTGAGTTAATATTCAACCTAGGTTTATTGGAATCAGATTTGTCAACTGACATCCTCCTTCATAATATAAAATTTTATATTGAGGTAAGTCAGAAATGAATGTTCAATAGAAGGTATGATTCATTTAACGTGAGAATAAAATACTAATTAATAAATATCGCACTATCTTGAGAACTTATCAAATAGACTTATATTATACAGAGACAAATTATTCAAGTAGTCCAAGAAATACTAAGAGACATAGATTTTTTCTTTGAATAACAGCCACATAATTAATTAATAAATTTTAATATACAAATCAAGAAGAATTGAATAATCGAATATTCGAGAGAATCTTTAAACTTCAAAACCTTTAATAAGTCAGTGATTTTGAATATAGGCTCAGAATCATTTTCTTCTCTTGTTAGTAAGCGACTTACGTTCCATAGAGAACGGACTTCCAGCATTACTATTCGTCGAACTAGCGCGTCTTTTATTTATGGTTACCTTTGGGTCATCCGCTTGAATGGTACGAGGTGAAGGAGATGAGACACTTTGCTTAGGATTCTGAGAGTTTGGCTTGGCGATTTGCGGGAATGCCAGTTTATGATTTCTTGAGTTCATAAAAAGCTCCATAGCTTTAATGGGTGAATTGATATTATTTGCAGAAGAAAATCCCATCAATGATCTAAGCAGTGACATAGTTTCCCCAATTTGCATCACTCTCATCGCATTTTCATTTATACCAGAACTTGAAGCCAATTTCGATGCTTCAGATGTGTTCGAAACGTAGTCAACAAAGTCTATATTAGATTTTTCTTTTGAGTCAACGTAATTTCCCCATTTCAGTTGTAAACAAGATATGTTAACAGAAGGCTGATAGTTCTTTAAATTGCAATCTATCCATTCTATTTTGAATTCTTTATTCATCAATATTTTACAGCTCCCTTGAACAGTGGAGCTTGAACCATCATTATAAATGTAATTCAACAAAATTCCGGAAATAAGAAAAATCGATCCATTATTCATTACTTGAAACTTTATTCCTGGGAGATGCAATGAAAATTTAGCCACATTTCCATTCGAGATAGCAGAGATGAAGAAATTTGGGGCAGTTAATACATTTAGTTCAAATTGACGAGATTTAGTTCTTCCCGATGAAAAATTTGATAACATAGTATTTTGAATTCTAGGATCATCAGAATCAGCATCGAGAGAATTTGGATGCATTCCAAAAAAACTATCACTTGTAGGATTTACTTGAGCTGTTTTATACCTTAATATAGAAGTCGGCACAAAGCATGCAAAAAGAACTCTTTGCCAGTATTCTTTGCTCTTTAAGTTTTCGATTGAATCATTTGAAATTTGATCTATTAGATCAAGAACTCTAATTATTCCAGCATTTCCCAAATTTCTTCTATTAATTCTTGCCTGTAACTCATTCACTTCAACATCGTTTCTAAGAAACTGACTTGCGGCATTTGATAACATTTGTTTCTGATCTGGAGATTGTGAAGAGCCTAAAATCCTTCCCATTTGTGCCAGTTTTGAATGCGATATAGGAGGAGGCCCAATACGTGGTTGGCTTTGAGGAGTTGGCTGTTGCTGCACAACTGGAGTTTCTGAAGGAATTCCGCCCATTTTCGATACCGATGAAGGAACTTGTAAATTAAATTGCATTGGTTGAGGTTGACTTCCCATTTGAGGTGTATGACCCAGAGAGTTACTATTAGACGGTGTTCTAATGGGCAATGGTGCTGAATTTGGCGCGGCGACCATAGCATTAGGATTGTATTGAATTTTATTGTTTGTCATTTGAATTGGTGCATTGACCAGTTGCAAAGTAGCTGCTCTCTGCATTCCTGGCCTAGGTTGCTGAACTTGATGCTGAGCTTGTTGTTGAGCTTGTTGTTGCATTTGCTGTTGTGCCATCAACTGTTGATTTCCTATTTGCAGTGCATTAGCACTAATGCCACCATTAATTTGTGTATTAATTTGTCCATTTAATTGGCCATTCATCTGTGTGCCCATCTGTGTGCCCATCTGCGTGTTCATTTGGCCACTGAACTGCCCATTTATCTGACCAGTTGCCGGATTCATTCCTGGTCTTTGTTGTTGGCCTGCAAAATGAAGTGGCTGGGCACTCTGACTGAAGAGCTGATGCTGACTTTGATCTACTTGTTGATCCTGTTGTTGTGGAAGGAGCGGATTGCTAAAGTTGGGATTCTGTATCATCGTCGCAGCTGAGGCTTGCTGAGTATTATTGAGGCCATTCATATTAATAATATTTGAATTTCCATTCATTTTATCTGATACCCTTGGTTGAAGTCCCGCTCAAGCTAGCGTGTCCTCTATTTTATCAGATGTTGTGAGTGTATTATATCGATTTTCAATAACTATATATTTGAGTCAAGCGTTCCTTATCGAGACAATTTTTTTCAAATTTATTGAAAGTTACTCAATCGTTGAATTTTAGATATTATAAAGTCCTAAAGCTCCTATCCTCTGAATCCAAATTATTAATAGCAAGAGAAGGGACGTAATGTAATGAAAGAACACAATTGTAGTTCATTAAGGCGCTTTATGAAGACGTTGGTATGTGGTTAAAATACTGTATATAGATTTGGCTATTTGACTTTTACACGTTATTAATCGAATATATATCAACTGAGTTAAATGCAAGAATGGAGTTTCCTTTCAAGGGACCAGTATTGTTTACATAGCGATTGAAAGCCGGATGATTTAGTGTCGGTCTTCTAGGCTTCAATTCCTGCTTTATAAATTCGGCACTACCATCCTTAGATTCATTTTCCCTGGTTTTGGTAGCCCTTCTCTTTAATAATTTATTCAAAGTATCTCTTTTTTCTTCCTCTAATACCTTGTTCTTATAATCTTGTCTTCTTCTAGCACTTTCCGCTTTCCTTAAAGTCGCTTCCTCTTCGGTTTCCTTCTTTTTAGTCTTAGACTTTTTGGCGTTATTGAAAGAATCGTCCAATTGAACGAACTTTTTCTTGTTTTTTTCCTCTTCCTCTTCTTCCAAATATCTTGCTCTTTGTCTTTCTGTCATTTTAGATAAGTCCGGGTTAGCACGAGGATTATACTCTTGTTCTTCATCTGTCAACAACAAGTCTTCGTCCAAATCTTGTGGTTGTAATTGAGGTTGAGGGATACGACGAGACTTAGTTGATTTAACTGTTTGAGCAAAACTTTCATCATCTTCTATTTCCTCATCTTCTTCATAATATGTCAATTGACGTTTTCTAGTACCTCTAATTGCAGAGGGAGCTTCCTTGGGTGTAGTTTCTGTCTTTGGTTTTGAAATTTGTTTTACTTTTTTCACCACTGGTTCAGGCTCTTCGTATTCATCATCATCTCTTAACTCTAAATCTTCATCAATTTCATCTAGATCCTCGAGTTGGTAATTTTCTTCTTCATCACTAATACCAGGAATGACCTCTTCCTCTTCTTCTTCCTCCTCTTCCTCTTCTTCCTCTTCTTCCTCATCTACATCATCTGCATCCCCTTCATCTTCTTGATCTTCTTCATCTTCATCATCATCTTCATTCTCAGTTCCTTTCTTGAGTATAACAGAGCTCTTATCTGCTTCAATATCACTAGAGAGTTGGTCATCTTTTTCACCATCGCCATCATCATCTTCATCATCATCATCCTCCTCCTCTTCCTCTTCTTCTTCTTCAACATCATCTTCTGCTCCATCATCTTCACCACCAAGTTCGTCACTTAATTCAGACGAGGATTCAGAATCGTCTTTATATCTCAGATTTCTTTTTCTTTGACCAATTTGCTTATTACTTTCAAAAACTTTAATTGAAGAGGCTTCAGCATCAGAGTAACCGTCTTCATCATCTGTGTCATGAACAATATGACGTGCCATGATATCTTTATTTAAAGTAAGTTAAAACACTGTAATTTGAATTCTTACTGCTATCAAAAATTATACAATGTTATTACACAAAACCTCAAGCCCAAGCACTTATCAAGGTATTTATTAAGTTGAACGGTCAATTACACAATATTACTCCAATATTTAGATACTTAATATAAAGATCATTTTCTTGTATTATTTTACATAGAATACTTATTTTAAAGATTTATTTTGTATTGGAAAAAACGAAGAAAGGAACAAAAAAAAAAAACCTAGATTTTGAATCGAAAACTTTCTTCGAAGAACCTTCTTAAAGTCTTCTAAGCCTGACCACTTATGTATAACCCTTTTATTCTTCTTATTTCATTTTTAGTCTCGGTTGCGTAGTTCTTTTTACGTTTCTTGTCACCATCTTCTTCCACCGTTTCACAGAAAATTTCATTGTAATTGAAATATATCTGATCATTTTTTGTCCGCAAATCCTTGAGTGAGTCTCCCACTAGATTCAAATGTGGAATCTCAGCTATCAGGTATACTTTACAAGATCTCAATACTTCATGCAACCTATTTAATTTTTGATCAATACTTTGCTGGAAAAAGCGGTCCCTCTGTTTTATATCTTCTTCATTGACTCTTAGTGCATTTGAATCTTTATTTAAGTAAGAATTTCCGGTTTGACAGATTGCATCAGCATATAACTTATTAGTTCCATCATTCTTATTAATAGCGACAATCGGGATATGGCTTACTCTACCCGCTAAATTCAAATAACAATCTCTTAACTTGGTTCTTAAACATTCAAGGAGTTCTATTCTTGCTTCAGTAGTCCTCTCTAGTAAAGGCTTTAAAACAAAAATGCCTAATATATATGCAGCTGATAATCCTATTGCTGATCGATTGCATAATTTGATAAGAAAAACTAATAATCTCGATTTACTTCTACTGCTTGAGCTCAGTGAATACAAATTTAGATCATAAGCAGACTCGGGTATTGTTAAAAGTGGCACATTGGACATTTCACTAAATATCAAACAACTGAAAACAACTCACTAGTCGTTATCTGTGGAGCTCTTCAAATACTTCCTCTTCCTCGGTCGTTTATATACAGGACATCTATCTATATATGCTTAGTAGAATATTAAACATATTCAGTATAAATTTTTATTATGACTCCTTAGAATAGGCTCTATATCTGATAAGACTTGAAGATATTTTAATTTTGCTATTTTTGATTTTAAGAACTGAAAGAAAAAAAAAATAGAATGCTCTAAATATGAAGATACATTATTCCAATAAATTATATTGTCTCAATAATATTACTATGTCTAGATTAGAAGCCTTAGTTGAGGCTACTTATGCAATTTTGTAACTTTGAAGTCCGATAGCTTGGAAAATCAAATTCAAATATATACAAGTACCGGCATAATTGGCGGTTGTTTAATTAGTCGATTATATCACCTGCACTTTCGACGTATGGCTTCTTCTTGTTCTTGTGATATCCTTCTTTATGATTTTTGTTATTTCTGTTTTTATTAAAAGTGCTAGATGGGAAATGACGTCCATTGGTGTGAGCTGCTGTATGATTATACTTCGCCCTTCTTGAGGATTCGAAGCCAAGGGAATTTTTAATTGTCAGTTTTTTCTTTGAATTTATATTTGTGCTTTGGTTCACCTTCAAATCTCCCAAATGAACACTTCCTCCATATTTTAACCTTTTCCTAGCCATTTCTATGTCACTTATAAGGTCTGACCTCCAAACTTTTGCTTTTTCTTTCCTTTTCTCCTCTCTGATTCTTAACTCGGACTCTTTCTCATCTTCAGGTACCCATGTAGACTTCAAAATACGCCTGATAGCCTCTGGTGAAATTTTAAAGTGATTAGCTAGTTCAGCTGATGTTAATTGTGGAAGCTGTTCCTTTAAGCTGCGGAGATCTGCTATTTGCCGTCTCGTCAATTTTCGGGTTGGATTCCATTCTCCATACCTCTTCATTAATGCTTGATCTCTCTTTTGCCACTCCGGTTTGTTCTTATTTGCATCTTGCTCTCTTTGCTTAATTTTCCATTTGAAAACTTCCTCCAGGATACTCTTTGTAGAATACAGTACTATCGAAAATCTGTGAGTAGGTATGCAAATAGTCATTCTCCTGCAATATACTGGAATGACAAGCATGTTAGCTTAGGCTTTCGTTTCTTTCCCTTTATTACAGTTATTTGCCTATATTATATATTTCTAAAAAAATTGCAATGTGTGGATCCTGTATACAGTTACTGACATTTGGTTCTTGAATCTTTTTACTTTGGAAAGAATAGAGAAACATTCCTACAACTACGGCAATACATATGCATGTAAATATAGATATGTAATCCTAATTGCCCTTCTGAACTCTTTTAAGCTATTTTGTGGAAGCAGGTCAAATTACACCTGAATCCCTAAGTCTGCTATACCAATTTATTACTTGTATACTTGCAATTGTAACTCTAATTTTAATATCCGGTAGAATACTTCGGAATGAATCGCATTTATGAATATCGTTTAAGATTCATATTTGTTTTATATCTATATCATTATATCTTATAATTATTCCTTTCGATTATAATTACTACTTACTTGTTAGATTGTTTGTATGCACACAAAAACAACCAAAGTATTGTCACGTGCAAATCTGAAAAGTAAAATTTACCTTACTGAATCTTTTTGATAACAAATAATCTTCTTTAGAAGAAACGCCTACTACATATTGATTCAGTCAAACATATGAATTTTATAAAAAAGTTCATTGGTAATTTGCCAACAGATGAGATATCTCTGATCCCCTCAGGAAAATTATTTTTAAGTAGATCACCTCAGTCTCCAAAGGGAGAATGGGAATGTTTATACAACGATGCATTTGCATCAATTAGACAAACCATGTCACCATTCTACTATCAACTATGCATCACAAGAGCGTATCAAGAAGGAGAATTGGATAACAACGGATCCAGCGGATTTGACGATTCTGATGATGAAGAAGAATATGAGGATCATGAGGGACGCCGTTCTATAAGTGATGTTAATTTAGGCTCGGGCAACTATAGAGACGAATGGAAATTCCCCATTAATGAAGAATTGGAAATTTTTTTGATCGATAAAGCTGATGGCAGTAGAGCTATTTGCTGGAAGGATTTAAATGGGGATTTGGGAGACAAGTTCGAGTTTATCATAGATGAAGACGTCAAACTTAATGACGTTGATTCATTTGTTTTAGCATTACACAAGTGTATGTTTGAGCTGAAATACCAGAAAAGCTCATTGGGCATAGATAGCATGAGTCAGTTGACAGAATTTGTTCATGATCCGAAAACACAATTATTATCGTTCGATGATCTTAAGACATCTCTTCAATTTCACTCTAGTGAGGGTGGCAAAGTTGAAGATGTTGATGACGAAGAATATTTTGATGGCGACACATCTTCGGAGGAATTTCATGATGCCAGTACTACTTTACCTTCCCCTGTAGTCAAAAAACCTGTCTACACATCACCGAGAGGAACTGTTGTCTATGAGAATTCTACATTTGATTTGTACTTGTTTGATTCAGAAGTTGGCAGTTTTAAGTCACAGATACAAACTCCCGGATCTACAGTGAAGATCATGGAAACAACAAATTGGCAATTTATTCTTGAAATTACTAGTAATCAGAATTCAATAAATTTTAACACCTCCATAAATCAGACCATGAATCCTACCTTTAATTTTGACCATTTATCATTCATTTTCAATCATTTTATTTATAATGGAAGTGAGCTATCAGCTTATTCATGGCTTCTAAAGTTCCCCAATATTTCAGAGTACACGAGTTTTCAAACTAGCTTTACGAAATCAATGTGGGAATCGCTCAACTCTAAAAAGTGGAGTACTACAAGTGAAGTTGATCAAGACTATGTGCTTGATGCATTTTCAAAGCTTTCGATTTCTGATGATGAAATGGATATGGAAGAATTGGATAAAATCAGTGAAGATGAGTACTACAGCGAAGAAGATATTGAAGAACTTGTGAATAAGAAACTCAGGGGGCCTATCGCTAGCAAGACTACGACTTCATATGAAAGCGATGAGGATGATGAAGAATCTGGATATAGGGACTTGAAATCCAATCAAGATAAGAATAGTGGGTTGTCTGTTGGTTTTGCTAATAATAGATCGTATGTTGTTAGAGGAAATAAATTGGGCGTTTTCAATAATGATGGTAATCAGTTAAATTATCAGACAACGATTTCAAATTTAACAGACTTGAAAGGGTCCAAGTTTTTGCCAGAGAAGATTGTGCTCCACCAACAGGATCAACACATGATTATGTCTGATAAGAGCACAAACGATAAAAAATTATATAAAATGGATTTGAATAGAGGAAAAATTGTTGAAGAATGGGAAATTGATAAAAATAATCCTATCGTTTCTTATGGTCCTAATACCAAATTTTCCCAATTAACGAACGAGCAAACATTAACAGGTATTTCTACAAATGGCTTATTCCAAATTGATCCGAGATTATCAGGCTCTAAGTTAGTTAATGACAATACTCATAAGTCATATAAAACAAATAATCAATTTCTGACTTTAGCAACAACCCGTGAAGGCTATTTAGCTGTTGGATCTTCGAAGGGTGATATAAGGCTTTATGATAGATTGGGAACTAATGCTAAGAGTGCATTGCCTTCGCTAGGGGAATCCATCATTGGATTGGATGTTTCAAGTGAGGGAAGGTGGCTTTTAGCGACATGCAAATCATATTTATTGTTAATTGATACAAAAATTACTGGCAATCAAAAAAATGCAGGTAGCTTAGGTTACACTAAATACTTTGACAAGGATAAAAAGCCAACCCCTAGAAGGCTAGCTTTAAAACCAGAGCACGTTGCATATATGTTGAATGAAACGAAGGATCAATCCTTAAATTTCACAAAGGCATATTTTAATACTGGTTTAAGCTCCACGGAATCTTCAATCGTCACATCCACTGGTCCATACATTATAACTTGGTCTTTGAAAAAAATATTAACTGGTGATAAAGATCCTTATATGATCAAAAGGTATAATCAAAATATAATTGCTGACAATTTTATATTTGGATCCAATCAAGAAGTTGTTTTGGCAATGCAAAATGATGTTTCTTTAGCTAATAAGAAAACGTTAAGAAAGCCAAGCAAGAATTCAATTCTGAAAGAATACTATTAGTATATAGCGAGAATATTTACGTATATTTTAATAATTAATAATTACGAATTTAATAATCCAAATTAGTGCAATTTTCAGTACAATATTTTTAAATACGCTGAATTCATATTGTAAATAACGCTATGAAGACAATCAACTTCCATTCAATAATGTAAATTGTAATTCCTTGTCGAAATCAAAAATTCAGTTAAAGCCCACCAAACTTTCTGAGCTTTTGCTTCCTTGTATAAAAGAATAAATGTAGTACATCCAAAACCTATTATTTACCTTCTTATCCCAAATGACCTTAATATTTCATCTTTCCATATGAGTCTAAATGCATTAAACTTTTGATATTTCGTCGGTGTAAAAGCAGAAGCATTAATTATTTTTGCTTCCTCTTCAAACTTGATATTATTTATCTTGGCATGAATTTTTCTTACCCACCTGTGAAATACCTTAGAGTTGATAAGATGCTTGTATAATATCTCTTCTAAGGGAGTCATGATTTCATTGCAAATGAATTCACTTTTGTGGAGTCTTTTTTTTTTTTCAGTGCTCTGTCTCAATCTTGAAATGTACCACGTAGGAAATTGTAAAATACTAGCAGAATTACTTTGAAATTATTAATTTTTATTTGTCAGGACAACTAAAACCCATCTACGAAGCCAAATATGATTACTGACAACCAGCTTAATACGATTGCACTCGCTTTTGGGTTTGCATCAGTGGTATTAGTTCTTGTTTACCATGCAATTTCTACAAACGTGAAGCATTTATCTTAAAGGAAAGTTATGCTAACAAAACCAAGTTAAACCAATTGAATCAACCATAAGTTATAACTATTATTAATCCATTGATAACATCTACTACTATCTTTCCTTTTGGTTACTTTGTTACTTGAATTACATACAATTCTTCAAGTATTCAAGTATTAGCCAAACACTGTCATTTTTTATCGTGTCAAAAAATTGTTCCTTACAATCTACAAAATTTATGATAAAGCAAGCACTCATTGGCCCCATTTTCACTTCATTAATACATATATAGTCATATAATTAACTATTAGTTAAAGTATTGAAGTCGTGTACTCTGTAGATTTTTCCCGTAATAAATTTGAATCAATAGTTCAAACAGGTGCTTTCACTCTACCTTAGTCTCGTTGTTTCGAGCCATGAATGAGACGATTGAAGTAAAGAAATGTTCAAGATGTAGGGCCAAGAGAGTTTTGGAGACAGAGCATGAGCTTGACAAATATTTGACGTGTTTGAAGTGTCGAAATAAGCGCAAAATTGTCAGACAGCCACAATCTACCTTGGATATGGAAAAATTGTTGGCTAGTGAAGAGGCTAATAACGAAGGTGATTCCAAAACTTACTTCAAATTCATCGATTTCTTGGATTATATTAAGCTGAACAAAGTACAGGATATCAAGAATTTGAAATTTATTGAACTTAATACCAGTTTACGCAAATTCACAGTGGATGAAATAAACGCACAGTCTAATATAAATGGGTTCTATCTGAATATTTCAAAAAAACTCGTAAAGACATACATAGATCCCATTTCGGTGCTAACAGGTTACAAATTTGTTATTAGAGACTACCACAAAGGTGGACAAAACATTAAAAAGATTGCAATTTTATTCATTTGTTCGCAAGACAAAACCAGGCAAAGAAAATCTAGGAGCAAGTTGAAAAGAAACATTGTTAACAAGCTCAAGATATTTGAGTGTTTTAGCAAGATTAACCTATACTACGACTTGGTAACCGGAAAAGTGGTGCTAAATTTCAATCATCTTAGCCATGCCAATTGTCATGAGTTAAAATCAGACCATATATATCCATATGAGGCCCACCATCAGCAGAACTTACAAAATATCGCCGTTGCGGCTGTCGATAACCTCAATGGCATTGAAAATATAGATCACAGACTTATTGGATGATATCCTTTCCTCCAGTTACCCCTACAGTAGTAAATCCACATAATTTTTCAGACAATAAGGGTCTCGCATTGCAGAATGCCTTACTATTGCTGGATCTAGCATATCGAGCATTACAACACTCCTTCATATTCCAAATACGTTATATAGATGACCCCTCTCCCTCTGTGATACTAATAGCAAATGTTCCGAACGATTCAGTGTCTATATAGAATCT